>CM062618.1:50756171-51100661 GCA_025617555.3 Puccinia polysora
ATAAAAAAAAATAAAATAAAATAAAATAAAATAAAAATAAAAATAAAAATAAAATAAAAATAAAATAAAAATAAAATAAAAATAAAATAAAATAAAAATAAAAATAAAATAAAAATAAAATAAAATAAAATAAAAATAAAATAAAAATAAAATAAAATAAAAATAAAATAAAATAAAAATAAAATAAAAATAAAAATAAAATAAAAATAAAATAAAAATAAAATAAAAATAAAATAAAAATAAAAATAAAATAAAAATAAAATAAAAATAAAATAAAAATAAAATAAAAATAAAATAAAAATAAAATAAAAATAAAATAAAAATAAAATAAAAATAAAATAAAAATAAAATAAAAATAAAATAAAAATAAAATAAAAATAAAAATAAAATAAAAATAAAATAAAAATAAAATAAAAATAAAATAAAAATAAAATAAAAATAAAATAAAAATAAAATAAAAATAAAATAAAAATAAAATAAAAATAAAATAAAAATAAAATAAAAATAAAATAAAAATAAAAATAAAAATAAAAATAAAATAATAAAGGGCATCAATTTTCTCAAGGGTGAAATCCTTTATTTCACATGTTTTCAAAAAAGGTGATGTTAAATCCACAACTCCCAGCCGTTTGGGAGTTGTGTAGGGCCCTAGACAGCCCAATGGACTTGTGGGGGCCCATACACGTGTCCAAGACCCATCTGTGGGCAAAAAAAACACGTCTAGATGCGCCCAAGGGGTCCTCTCAAACATGCCTCACCCCTTGGGGGGGCCTTATACACCCCTTACACGGTAGTTTTGAGGTGTGTTTGGGGGTATGTGGACCTCCAGGGATTGTGCCAAACTTTTTGGGACCCCCTGGATCAACTTTAGGGTTCTATCAACCCAAATTTTGGGATCAACCCTCACTATTTGGGACTGTTTTCCTACATCTAAAAATCATCAAGTGATACTCAATTTAAATTAAAGTGAAATCAAATTTGAAATTTAAAGTGAAATCAAAGTGAGACTATAGGAAACCTGAAAATAAAACGTCCCACAAGATTGATGTTTCTCAAATTGAAAGTGATAAAACTTGGTAGTTGTTTGATTGATTGAAATTTGGATTGAATACTGAAGTAGAATTTCATATATATATAGATATATATATATTGCATTATGGGAACAGTGGCAAGCCCTCCTTTTTAAGATGGCTGTGTTCAAGGACAACATCAGTTCAATGAACAGATCTGCAGCACAGAAGGATTTGGGTAATGAATGATTGGAAGCCCTGATTTCATCCTCATCAAGGTTGAACAATTGAGGAACAAAACCTTTCACAAATCAACATGACCTCTGGTGGTGAGTGACGTTTTATCTTACTCTGGTCTTTGCCATATTTAATCTGATTGAAACTGATGGAGTGCATTCCATCAAAATAACCAAGAAACTTTAAATATGACATATCCACTTTCCCCACCTCCTGTGAGAGCTTTTCCTACTAGTGAAGAGCCACAAACCTATTGTAAAAATCTCATCATTTGGGTTGGGTCTAACATTCTGATATTGTAATTCTATTGATATAAAGGTTTATCACATTTTGAACATCATTATGTTGAGTGTTTTGAGTTAACACCATTATGATGAGTGTTTTGAATGAGATTTTAATGGTAAGTCAGTTTGACTTGTGTTGGACTGATCCCATCACAAGCTTAACTGATGTTAAGCTTTTGATTGGATCAGCTTAACACAAGTTGAACTTGTTTTTTTTTTCTTGTTCTTCTTTTCTTTTTTGGTGTTTTTACTTTAGGGCTGGTCAAAAGACTGGTAATTTTTTTTTGGCACTTTTACTTTAGGGCTAGTCAAGTTGAACTTGAACCGGTTGGTTGGTTGTCTTAAGTGTTTATTTTTTTTCAATCTTATTTATTTATTCTGATTTTATTCTTATTCTTATTTTTATTTATTTATTTATTTATTTATTTTTAACCAAAACAAAATCAACCTTTCTTGATCTTTTGTCAATTTCTGTTTTTTTTTTTTTTTTTTTTTTTTGTATTTTTATTTAGTTCATCTTGGTTTATTTTATACCCTTTTTTTTTAAAAAAAAAAAAAAAAACCACCAGGCTTGTCGCCGTGTGGTACAGCTACACGACTACATTTGAGCTGTGTAGAGCCCCACAGGACTCAAATGTGGTCAGGCTGGCCATGTGGCAGGGAAACATGACTACATTTGAGCCATGTGGGGCTCTACCCGGCTCAAATGTAGTCATGCGGCCACCACACAGCAGTCCGGTACCGTGTGGAGTACAGCCTGACCACACTCAAATGCTGTGGGCTCTGCATGGGTCAGGTGTAGCGGTGTAGCCATGAATTTAATATCACCCTTTCAAAAAAAAAAAAAAAAAAAAAAAAAATTGATGCTGCAGACCTGTAGCTGGGTGTCTGAAAAGGTTTACCAAAGATATTTAGTCATTTTTTTTGAATCATGATTCCTAACACCTTTAACATTCCGTTCAAAAAAAAAAAAAAAAAAAAAAAAAAAAAAAAGCAAAAAAAATGAACAAAAAAAAAAAATTCTCATTGGATTTGTAGATTGTTTTGCTTTGGCCCTTTTCAAGATAGAATCAAGTATCAAATTCCTCATGGTATTTTTTTTTTTGGATCCTCCTATCTCCTTAATTCATGTTTTTTGTTTTTTTTTGTTTTTTTGTTTTTTTTTTTTTTTTTTTTTTTTTTGGGTAGGGGGGATGAATGAAGCATCCAGAGAGTCAATCAAAAGTTCAAAAGAATCTTCAATTCTTGAATTTGAACTTTTTCAATGAATCCTTCTTAGACCTTAAACTTTTTTCCATCTCCAAGAGATCATCAAATAAATAAATAAAATAAAATAAATAATTCAACCTTCTCATTGCATTCTTGGGATCCTTCTATTTTCCCTTTCCATCAATTCATTTTTTTTTTATTCTCTCTTTCTTTTCTTTTCTTTTCTTTTCTTTTCTTTTCTTTCTGATGATGATGATGATGATTCAACCCCCAAAACAAGTTATAGAAACCATCCAAGAGCTTTCTAAAAAAAATTTTTTTTTTGTTTTTTTTCTCGAGGGGGGGGGGGGGGGTTTCTGGATGTATTCTTGGAGGCCAAGGATCGAATCTCACGTTGACAACACTTCAAAATTTCCTCCATCTCTCTCTCTCTCCTTCGTTCACATCCGCCATCCAAGTTTCCCTCGATTTTCTCTTACAGGACTTGAGAATAGCATCCCAACATGACAAAACAACAACAACAACAACAACGATATTTTGAACTGGTTTAATTTGGGACGTAAGACGTGGGATGGACGAGTCCTTAGAATAAATCTTTAGATTCATCTTTGGATGATGTTCTAAAGTCCTGATCCAAAAATGAAATAATTAATTAATGATAATCAAAAAAAAAAAAAAAAAATAATCATCATGAGGGAAAATCGGGTGACGGATGTGAAGAAGAAGAAGAAGAGGAGGAAGAAAGAAAAGTTTGAAAGGGAAGATGGGTGTGAGTTGATCTTGGAAGGTTTGATTTAAGTAAGTTGGATCGGGGTTGTTTTTTTTTTTTTTTTTTTTTTTTTTTTTTTTTGGAGGTCGATCGAACATCCAAGAATAAATTCCCCAAAGCTCTGGGATGGATGGATCGATGGATCGATCGATCGATCGTTTTGAGTTCACTAGAGATCGATTCAATTATCGATCATCGAATCGAATCGAATCGATCAAGATGGCAGATCGAGGGATCCAACCGATCGACGCGAGACCTTCGATTCGATTCGATTCGCTCCAATCGATCGATTCCTCGAGACCTTCCAACGCTTCCAAGATCAACCAAGATCTCTCTCTCTCTCTCTCTCTCTCTCTCTCTCTCGCTCTCTCTCTCTCTCTCTCTCTCTCTCTCTCTCTCTCTCTCTCTCTCTCTCTCTCTCTCTCTCTCTCGGTCTGCCTGTGTCTCTGGGACCGGATCGGATGGTGTGATCTGACCAACGACCGGCTAGCTTAACTCCATCATCTTCCTCTCAGCCTTGGTTCGTGCCTCAGAGACCTTATCAGAGCTGTTAGGGCAAGCGATCGGTTCGACCGTAAGTCGTCGTCGTGACGACGATGGTGATCACTATCCTTCTAGCTCAATGACATGTGGCTGGGAATGTCGATCATAAGATTGGATAGATTACAACAACTGACTGAAACGAATGGGGCAGGGTAGGCCTTGATGAGGAGCACGATGCAAGCTTTTTCTTTTTTTCTCTCTCCTTCGAATTAATAATTATTATTTCGTATAGGATGGGAGAAGAATACTGGTTGGGCTAACGACCTCTAGAAATCTTAAGAGAGGGAGAGAGAGAATATGTTGTAGATCAAAAAAAAAAAAAAAAAAAAAAAAAAAAAACCCAAAGCTAGATATCGACCTCGCCTTCTTGGGTAAACGGTTGATCGATCGAGTTAAGAGACCAGAGGCAGAGTGCGCATTTACTCGCCAACAGATCGTCCAACTCGAGCTTTAACTTCTCGATCTCCGTCAGAGACTCCTTGAACTTCTTTCGATCGTGAGGGTGATGATGATGGTAGTTCGTCGATCTGACGAACGTCGGTCGAGAGGTGGAGGATGGTGGGCCTTGGGTCGTCGTCGTCCAGGACGGTTGGATCGAATGATTCCAGAGTAGATGATGACTCTCACCTTCATCCTGCTGAGTCTTGTTCGAAGTGGATGATGATGATGATCGTGTCAATCTCGTCACCTTCGGGATCGGCAAGACTCCTCCTAAGGCCCCCACTCCCGATCCAATCATTCCAACCCCTCCACCGATGACCCCAACCAATGCATCTGGGATGATCATCCTTCGGACGTGATCTAAGCCTTGAACACTGGCCATCGCCAGTTTCTTAGAATCGGATAATAAACTAGAGGGTCCTTCGTGAAGTCCATCATTCGATCGTAAGACTCCTGCTGTTCCCCCTCCTAGGCTACTCCCACCGAGTCGAGAGGAGGAAGTAGGAGCAGCTGCGGATGGGTTGAGTTCTGAGAGTTTGGTCTGTAAGGCCAACATCCTCCTTAGCTGATGGGCGGGCATATGTTTCATCACTTCTTTAATCAAACAATCGGCGTGGTACGAATGTTGACATGGAAAGAGGTAGAACTGTCTCGTCAGTAATCTTTCGTGACAACTACAACACTCGTCATCTTGATTGATGATCAAGAATCTGGTCGAGAGTTTCGATAGATCCTCTTCGATCAACCTCGTCGTTCGATTGGATTCTTCCATATCCTCCTTCAACTTTTGAATATGCGTCGAATAGTTATCCAACGCATTACAGATCTCCTCCTTGAAATCATCGATCACCACAAAGTCTGGGAAGAAGGGTAGGATATCCTCTATCTTCAACAGATCCGTCGATTCCAAAAATTCCATAGCGGTCTTGATATCCTTTCGGTGGTGGACGACGTACTCGGCAATCTTCAACCATAACTTCTTTCGGAGTAACAGATCATCCTCGGGTCGCTCTGCATTGATCTTGGCTAGTTCGAGATCACCGGTTTGAAGTGCAAGGTCTACGCTACTCTCATACAATCCCATCTTGCTATAGATCAATCCACAAGACTGAAGCTTACCGTTGGCTTTACAGATCCTAAGTGCGTAATCAAGATCGTAGTAGGGTTTCCCAGTCATTGGATTATCGGTCGTCGTTGCCAAAAACCTCAAGAGAGGTCCTTCGTCAGGTTGCGACTGGATGGCATAGAGGGTCAGGAGTGCGTTGTGAACCGGTGCATCCGTATTATTGAGTCTAGAGATGACAAATTTCAAGTATTCGATGACGATCTCCGAGTGATCCTCCTCCTTACGTCTCATCCTCCTTCTCCTATGACTTAAACGGGCCGGGGGGATCAGAGCAGGTATCAGTCGTTTGACGTCCAACTTGGGTTGTCTCATGAAAGCCGTCGTAGCCCCTCGAGCGTCATGATTGACGAGCACGGCTGCAAACTTGTAGTATAACTCGAGCTCCGATTGCCGGTTGAGAGTCTCGATAGCTCTCTTCCAATCTTCCTCTAGGACGTAATGTCGGATAATCCTCTGATGATCTCCGACGAGATTGGCGTAGTAGATCATCACATCTTTCCTACCATGACTGGTGATCAAATCATAGGTCGTGCGTTGATCTAGGTTTGCCTGGGTTGAGAGATTCGAGAGAGTCACGTTGGAAGGCAGTTAGTAGGTAGACGAGAGATTAAATTCGATCCATCGGTTCTGGGAGGGGAAACACTTGAACTCAACCTTATAAGTCCTTAGGAATTGTTGCAATTCATCCTCGACCAGTTGCTGTTCGGCCATCAGATTAGCAACCTCATCTCCTTCAACCTTAGAGCTCGTCAGATCCTCTAATTCGTTGATCTTAGCCAAATAGATTTCCGTCAACCAAGTGGCCAACATCATACGCTGAGTCAAGTCCTTTGAGAAGATAATAATAGGCAACACGGTCAAGGTGAGGGCCACTCTCAACTCGTTGATTGAGTCCGATGGATGATGATTCAAGAGAAGCTCCAAACCTGCCGTTTGAGACGCTCGAGTCGACTGATGAGATAATATCTCAGCGCATCTCGTTCTCCTCGATCGATAAAGCTCAAGACGACTTCTTCGAACGGTTTTGAACATTGGGCATAAACTTGAGCGGCAGGGATCAACTTGCCGGTCTCGAGGTGATGATCGGCCTGAGAGACTAAGACTTGATCCCGATCGGCTGGTAACTGTTTGGTCGACGATCGATCCAGATAGGGTAGGAGGAGGTTGAGGGAGATCCGTCAGGCCCGATCAGAGGTGATGATTCTCAGGCCCCGATGGGTGATCAAGAATGTAGGCTAGACCCACCTGAGCGAGTTTGAGGGCTTCGTCAAACTTATTACGGGCCAGATAAACCTTCCAAATATCCCGAGCTTCGTTCTTGATGATCAATTCGAAAATCGATTCTTGCGTGTAGAGCCAATACGTCTTATCGACCGGATCGGTGGTGATGGCCCGGATCTGTTCACCTGGTCTCTTTGAATCGATGGGGATCGGGTCATATATCAAGACTCTGATGATTGAGACGATAGAGAGGGTGAGGATAAGATAGAAGAACGAGATACCCTCGACCCACCAGGTCCAAAGTGTCTTCGTGAACGACCTGGTGATCGAGCCGACGGACGATCTTGATCCGATCGTCGAATAAGAGTACGAGGTGGTACTCCGTGGGACAGAAACCTAGTGGGATCGATGGATCGATGACAGGATGGGGTGAGGAGGGGGTGTTGATGGGCGGGTGGGATTGAGGGGAGGGAAAGGAAATCAGTTCAGAGGAGACGATCACAGGATCCCCGGCTTCCTGGGTCCCATGGTGAATTTCGCCACAGTAGATACCCGCGCCAGTGAGCCAAGTGAGGATGGGTGGATTGGGTGTGATAGGCTTGGCCTTGGAAGAGGTTAGAACTGAATCGATGGGGTTATAGATACGAAGTTCACTGTTTGGGATCGCAGGTAATTCCAAGGATCCTAGGGGACAGGAGGCTTGGTATCAATGATCGTCGAAAGGGGGCGGGGTGACAAAAACAAAGACCCGAGAGGAGAGGGAGGGTTAAGAGTTATGCTTGCTAGCGAAGCGACTGACTTGGGGTGAATCGATTGGTTTGATAGGCTCCGAACAAACGTTCGAGGACTTCCTCGTTAGGCTCATCCTCTCTCCTGACCTTGAGGATCCCGACTTGATCGACGAATTGATAGAGTCGAGAGGGTGTGACGACGACGGCGGCGGCTCGTTTGATGATTCGATTCTGGGTGAGGTGTTGGTACCAGACGTCCCACCAGATCCCGGTGATCGGAGGATGATCGGTTGGATTGGGTAAGGTGAGGAGTGGTTTGAGGTATCGATCGACGGAGGAACGATCGATGCGAGAGAGTGCGGCGGTGATCGATAGGTCCGAGGGAGGTTCCTGGGCGTGATGATCGAGGAGTAAGGTACTGAAGAGAGCACCGGAGGAGGTACCGAGGATGATCTCTCGGGTCGAACTCTGAGGGAGGCCGTCGAAGCTCGAGGGATGCCAACCGACGGTGGTGATGAGTAATCCCCTCAACTTTGGGAGGGGTCGGATGGTAGGATTGGGGGAGATGATGGAAGGGTTGGAGGTAGAGTTTCGGTTGGGGAGTTGAGAGGCGGCGCGATGATGGAGGATGGCGTTTGGGGAGAGGGAGAGGTAGAAGTTCTGAGCGGATTGAAGGGAGATGAGAACGTGAGAGCCGGTTGGGTCGGCATGGAGACGATAGATCGAGGTAGGAGGTTGCTGAAACCTGGCTTGTGGTTGGGTTGAAAAGAGGGATGGGATGGAGATGGGGATGTGATCGACGATCGAGGGTTCGCTGAGATCGATCCTGAGTAATTGGGGAGGATGTTGAGGGGTGGGAGAGTCGGGAGTGATGAGGAAGAGGAGGAGGTGAGAGTTGGCGATCAAGAGTCGGAGAGGATGATCGAGTGAGAACCTGAAGAGGGGTAGGATGAGTAGGGGCAGGATGAGTAGGGGTTATGGATACAGGAAGAGGAAGAGGAAGAGGAGGAGGAGGATGACCAGCAGGACGAAGAAGAAGAAGAAGAAGAGGAAGAAGAAGAAGAAGAAGAAGAAGAAGAAGAAGATGGATGACTGACTGAACCCTGCCTAGTGAGAATAGATCGGATCGAATGGATCTAGTGGGTGGAGGGTATGGATCGAACTGGATGATGAGTTGGGTAGATGTGGGTATGAGATCAGCTTAGGTTAGATTAGTTTAGATTGGATCGAGTAGTAGTAGTATGGTAGGGTAGACCAACCTCGATGGGTTTCGAATCGAGTCGAATCGAATCGAATCGATCGATGATCGAATTCGAGGGTCGATCGAATCCATACGGTCGATGATCGTCATCTTCGATGCTTGCTCGATTCCTCGTGAGTGGAAGTGGTTGAGGAAGTGGTTGAGGAAGTGAAAGTGAAAGATGATCCTCTGATTCGAATTCCATCTGGTTCGTCCTGGGTAGTCTAGTCAGTCAGTCAGTCTCCACTTCGACTTCTGCTCTCAATTCCATTTCATCCCCACCAACACAAGTTCAGGCTGACGAGACTCTTGGGCGGGCGGCGTCTCGGGTCGGGCACGAACTGGCCATAGACTCGCTGGGGCCCGTGGAACAGAACCGACCCAAGCCCGAGCTATCGATCTAATCTGGCACCGATGGGGTGGATTGATTTTTCGATGGTTTGTTTGTCACGAGGTTGTTATATCGTGTTGAAATTAAAGTCCATCTGGGTGCCTGTCCAAGTTTGACTTGGGCGCGCACCCAGCAGGACTTGGATAGGTACACCCAGAGGGCTCGATGGGGTTGGGCCTTTAGGGCTAAAAACTTGGTGTCCAACCAAACTCCGCTTGATGCTCATCAAACATGGTCGCACCAAAACGACCAGCCCCCCTCTCCCCGCAACTTTCAACGGTTGTTTTTATTTAAAAAAGATTGACTTGTATTCGACAGTTCGAAGCACCCAGCTTTGATCGGTGCCCAAGATAAACTTGGCAAGCCACCTGACCCATTCGACCTGGTACCAAGTTGATCTTGGCCGGCCACCAAAAAAACTGCTTTGCTAGGTGTCATGCATGCTTGAGCAAATTTTTTGAAAAACTTGGGTTGGTGCCCAAACTGGCTTGACAGTCCATATGTCCATATGTCTTAAGAGCAAGTTCGACGCTATGTACATACATCCCTCCAGTCAATCCATGCTCCACTCCAGACTAATCTCTCACCAGATAATCCAGATTCTTCAGATCAAAAGCTAGTAGTCTACACCTTGAGTATATCCCACTGGTCAGTATACCATTCCCTCAGGAATTGGTTTACTTGAGCATGTATCTACATACAATCTAGCCATTCCCATTGGTATGAGTGCCATCTATCATCCTCATCAAATCATGTATAGATGGTACAGTGCTTAGACAGAAATAATGGGACCGATCGACCAAAAACAGTTGGTTTATTTTTAACCATTTGTTTCAAGCTAAATCTATCACTCAAAAAAATCAAATGTATTGACATTTATTAATAAGTTGATAAATTTCAGCATTTTTAATTCAATCATACAACAATCAAAATTTCAAAAAACATCAAATCATAAATTATTTTTTTTTTAAAAAAAAAAAAAAAAAAAAATCTTATAAAGCACAATACCCTCAAACAGATGTGCCAGAGTAAAAAAAAAAAATCAGAAAATTGTGTACCATCAATATTTTTTTTTTTTATTCTTTATAGGGGTGTTGGGAAGGATCAAAAGGAATGATTTAAACAAAACAAAAATTCATGTTGAGGGTTTCTGAAAAAAAAAAAAAAATTCAAACCAATTTTGATGGATCTTAATTTTTCAGTGGCTTGGTGAGATGGTAGCCATAATCTTGAGAGAGGTAGGTTGGAATTCATGAAAACCAATCAAAAATCTTCATTCAAGCTTTTTATTTATCTGATGTTCATATCGTTCAAGTTTTCTGCTCTTTGTCCACTTTGAGGTGCCTTAAGATGCTAGAGCTTTATTTGGTTTGAGGTTGAATTGGGGTGGAGGTGGTTCACATTGTTCTAAGATTCATCCCAGCCGTCAAAATTCTGCCCTCCTTGGATGATTTGATCATCTTTATCTTCTGAAACAACCAATTTCCAAAAGAGGACTTAAATATCAAAAAAAAAAAAAAAACCCATGAGTCAGAATCAAATAAGAAGAATAAGATTTCAAAAGAAAAAAAAAATAATACTTACCATGTTTTTTTTTTCAATTGATTGAGCAGTCAGAAATCAAAATCAAAGAACTGATTCAGTGGCAATGTGTAAATTGGTCAACTGGAGTTGGAGCCAGAAGATGGCTTGGTCAACAGCCAGAGTGAGAGGCCCCAGGATTCATCTACATTGTTTGAAGTACCCAGGTTTGGTTTCTTTGACAAACAGTCCCACAACTTTTTTCTAGCCACTGTACATCTATATCACATAAATCTAGTGTCTGTTCCAGTGGTCACATTCATTCCTTGGATACTCACTTCTCATATGAAACTCTGTTTGTTTGATCCATACCCTTGTTTGAGTGTTGAGAGAGACTGATTTTGATCTCCATCTGTTGCTCCTTAGAGTTCAATGATCACTTCTTTGTAGCTTTTGAAATTCTGACTAACTTGACTTCTTTTAAAAATCCCACACTCCAATTCAATCTTGCATTGGATCGATCCAGCCCAGTCCTGGCCTGACCTGACCACCTGAGCATTCCTCAGAGAAACCCTTTGATCCCTCAAGCCTCCCTTCATCTTTTCTTATCTTTAGTGTGAATCCTAAAATTAGTCTGGCTTGTTCAAGTGAAATAAATCCCTTCAGGATAAATGATACTTTATAAATCTTAAACAACAGCACAGTTGGATTAGTAGCAAAAACTTGGGTTCAATTTTCATTTTTTCTATAGTGATATTGATAAGAAAACTTGGGTCAATTTTCCCATCAATAATGGTACAGAGATTAACCATGATAAGTAGCTTAGTTTAATTATAAACAATTGTTCCTAGATCTACAGGATAGAGTGTATCAGAGTTAGAAAATCCCACCATTAAAAACCAGCCTTTGTTTTTTTTTTTTTTTTTTTTGAATAAACCCACCATTTCAATGATGGGTTTCTGAAATACACATAACCCCTAACTGGTTTATTTCAAAACAACATGCTTTGTGGAAACGGTGTGTTTCAAAGATCAAATTGACCAGTTATGCATCACCATCAATCCATGATCCATGGTGATGAAAAACAACCATCCACACCACCACATCATCAGATCCACACACATCCCATCACTCACTATTGCTTCAAACATCAAAAAAATCCCCAGATAAAATTTCATCTCCATCACTCCATGCCACCGGATCATTTATTCATCATTCCATTTCCCCATAAACTCATCACTTCACTCTCAACGCTCTCAAAATTTCCCCAAAAACCCCCCTGAGATCATGTTCAAGATGGAATCAAGCTGAATGAACTGTTTCTACTATTTGACTCTGATTCACAGCCCAAATTGGAATCTGATTGTTGATCATTGGATGATCTATGGGAAAATCAATACATGGTAACTAAGTGAAAAAAAATCCACCATGCCATCCATTGAATCCAAAAGCTTCATCTCCTCCCCTGACTTGAGGAGCTTACACCAAAATTTCCCAAACTTGTTTGGTAACCATCATGAAAAATTTTGGAAATGATTGAAGATCATCAGGAATTTTGAAAGAAATCTTGGAAAACTCAGGATGATTGAGTTATCCATCTGGTATTCAATCTTCCTTTAAATTGGAATCCAATGGAAACAGAGAAGCTATTCATCAATTTAGAAAATCTCTTCTCAGTCAGATATGGAACCATCAACTCATACCCTAAAATGTGTTATTGATTTCTATCCTAGGATTCTGTTTCTCAGTCTGTTTCTTGTCAACCAAGGAAGAGAAGAATTAGATATCCCAGTTCATGGGATACTGAAAGTTTTCCATGTTTTTATTAGATTTATTTTGATGGAACCACCAATGTACCAATTGAGTCAAAAACCCAAGCTTGATGGAAGCCACTAATTTGATTGTAAGAAAAGGAAATTGATTCTTTTATTCTTGAATCTGTTTTATGAGACAGTGATCAAACTTACTTCCTTTGTTTTATTAGATAATCTTTTGCTGCAAAAATATTTTATTAATAACAGCAAGAATTTTATTTCTTCCCATGCTGACCTTCCAGCTTCCAGTCATGATCCATATGTTTTCAAGAAGATGTATCTTTCACAAGAACCAAATCAATGATTTGATGAAGATAAATAAATTCTTGAAGATTTAGCTTATGATAATATAAAATATATACTTCCAGAATACCCAATTAATGTTTCTTGTGATGATCAAGCCAAGACCAATGTTGATGATCATCTTTCTCAATCACAAGTTTGGATTGAGCATGCCATAGGAGTCCTGAAGGGAATGATGGGAAAACTTAAGATAAATGTAGAACCAGCTTTAAAATTAAAAAATTAATGAAGATATTCATCAATCAGATTTTATTCTGCATCATTCTTCATAACTTAATTGGATGAAATCAAATATGAATGGTATTAAATATTTGAAGATTACATACCTGATCCTCCTCACGCCATTCCAGTCTCATATCATTGCTCATCTTTTTCAATGGGAGAGCATATTCTACCTCTCACTCTTGCTTAATTTAAATTGTGATTTATTTTTCTTTTCTTTTCTTTTCTTTTTTTTTGTTCTGATTTCAAACCTCAAACTCACAAGTTTTTAATTTTTTAATTTTTTTTTTTTTTTAATTTTAATTTTAATTTTTTTTTTTTTTGAATCAATTTTGAAGATATGTTCACCCAAGAATCCTAAACTAATTTTAATTTTAATTTTTGGTTGACTTTGAATTTTTTTTTTTCTTTTTTTTTTTTTTTTTTTTTTTTTTTTCTTTTTTTTCTTTTTTTCTTTTTTTCCGGCTATTGGTTGACTTTGATTTTTTTTTTTCAGTCTACCACCTTGCCTTGTTAAATTCCCCCCACCTCCTGCCTCCAACTCATTGGAATCCTGCTCCTTTGACTCCACATCATCAAAAACCACCACCAATTCCCCCCTCCACCTCACTTCCATCCACCTCCTCAGGTCACCACCCTCAAACAACCATCTCCTCCTGACAAACCACAACCACAACCAATCTCCAATTGCACCCCCCCTATCCTCATTCAAACTCCCATTCACCTTAATGATAAACCTCCCTTTTCTCTCCACCACCAGGCCTGTCCTTGGTCTCACTAAGCTCTCCTTGGAACCTCAACCTGCCCAGGTAAGTTCATCCTCTCTCTTGTCTCCTTCTTTTTTCTTTCTATCAAATCAATATTTTTTGCTATTGATTTGAAAATTGATTTACAACTGGATAAGACAACCTAGCTGATGTGGATTTGTTTCCTTTTTTCCTAGTTCTTCAATTGGTTTTTTCTTGTTCCTGATTGATCTTTCTGCCAACCAGAAGCTGAAACCTCCTTCTTTTCTCTTTGTTCTTAGGTAAAACAAGGTGAGCTGTTACTTTTTTTTTCTGTATTCCTTGTTTCATAAGGTTGTCATCATAAAATGACTGAATGTATTTTTTTCACCTTTTCCATCCTGATGGCCCTTGTTTTTTGTTTAATACTTGTTTGAATTTTTTGAATAATTTTTTTTTTTTTCATTCCATTTTGAAGCTGCCACTCAAAGATTTTGGAGGCTTAGTTAATCATGGGAGTAAAACAGGTGAAAATAAATAAGAAAAAGAAAAATAATAACAACCAGAGGAATAAGAGGGAATAAAATAGGTTCTCTGAAGTTGTGCTTGAAATTGATATTGATGTCTTCTACACTGGCAATCAAATAACCTGGTTCACATAATCTCTGGTACCAATTAATCTGTGCCCTCCTATCCACCTTGTAAATAAGAAGTGGCACTGTAATCCAACAAATGAAGAGCTCCAGAAATCTCAAGCTCTGATCAAGAATTTTTACCTTTTCAGCCTTTGTGGTAAAAAAAACCTTACCTCTAGCCATCAGACTCAGATTTATACTAGATAAAAAACTTAAACCATAAATTAAACCTCAGAAATGGATTATAAATTTTTTAAAAAAAATCTACAGTCACTCAGCAAAATTATCCCCCTTATCTCTCATGGATTAGAAGATACAGATCAAATCAAATGTGGCAAAATCATACCTTAATCAGGTGTCAAACCTTAGTGAGGTATACATGGAAATAACTTGGGAATCCTCAATACATACCAGTGACATCTTACCTCAACACCTGAACCAAAAAAAAAACCAGAATTATAGAAGCAATATAAGCAACAGGGACATAAAGCACCAGACAACAAAATCAATAAAAAAGAAATATATGCTAGTGGGACATACAGGACCAAAAAAAAAAAACAAAAAAAAACAGTCACTTGAGCAGAAACATAGATCTATAAAATTTTGATTTCTGAAGTGCCAAGCAAGATTAATGCCAAAGAAATGACTAAAATCACACCAATCTTTTAAATTGAGAAACTTTCAGAAATTTATTTTGAAGAGCTTTATATCTGTATTTCCTAGACCAATGGACTGAAAATAGGAAATCAACAAAAGAAATCCAGGACAACAAAAAAAAGGTTTAGGAGAAGGAATGATGAGTTTCAAAAAGAAGAAAAGAGAAATAGAGTGGAAGCTCTCAAGGGATGAAGACTAGCAAGATAAAGGAAAAAAAGGAGACTAAAAGTGGAGTGTTGGTGTCCAAATAAGAAAGCATCAGATGTTGATTTTCTTAAGGTTTGGAGTTGGGTCAATCTCATGTCTGAATAAGATATTAGGAGGAAGTTGCTGAGGTTTTCTAGGAGGTTGTCAGATGAGGTAGGTTTGAGAAAAAAGGGGTTGAGAAGGTAAGCAATGATTGGAAGAGATTGAGATGTTTGAGACTTAGTTGTAAATCGATGAGGAAAGGGTGAGGAAGATGGGAGGTGAAGAAGGAAAGAGGGAAAGATGGATTTGAAAAGGAGATATTTGGATTGGGGGGAGAAATCTGAGTAGATTGACAAAGTGTTCAACAAGAGATGGTTTGAGAGCAGTTGGATTGGTCAATCAGAGATGATGGGAGAGGTGATGGTGTGGTGGCATTTTATAGACATGGATTGGTAGCTGGTTGCAGCCTTCACGCTCATCAATGAGTGCAAGATGGCTCAGAGCATTTGCAGCGCTGCATGTGCAGTCAGCTCAGAATTGTGGAATGGTAAAGGAAACATGGCCATGGAAGGCGCGTTGGGTGGTTAAGGTAATCTCAGGGGGCTTGGAGTAGGGCACAGAGGGTGTCATGAGAAGGAAAACCCACACAGAAGTGGTGAGGAAGCGCAAAGGGGGATTTGGGTGGCTATGGACAGGCGCAGGGGGCTCTGAAAAGGGTGTGGCATGCACCATGAGAAGGAAAAACCAGATGGACATAGTGACACAAGGGTTGGGTTAGGGTTTCTGTTTCTTAGGGTTCTTTTCAGAAAATTGAAGCCTTTTGGCATCATTCTAGCAATGTTTTTCTAAAATGAAGCCTACTGAAATCATCCTAGAAATTTTTCTTGCTAAAATGAAGCCTTTTGGGATCATCCTACCAATTTTTTTTTCTAAAATGAAGCCTTCTAGCATCATCCTAGGTTTTTTTTTTCTAAAATGAAGCCTTTTGGCATCATTGGTGTGATTCTAATTATTTTTTTGGTCTTATTTTAGTCTGGGCCAAACTTGGAGAGCCTCTAGCTCCCTAAATGATTCTGTTGAGTCTCTGGATGGCTCCCATTAACATAAAAGAGTAGGTTCTTTACACTATCATTCCTTCCTCAATTAATTATTAGGTATTATTGAATCCTCAGTTATTTATTATTTATTATTGAATGAAGTTTATTGCACAGTTTAAAAAGCCCACTTACCTTGATCTCAAGAGAAATATTGAAAAAACAAGAAACAAGCATGTTTCACTCTACTTTATTTTTTTTTTTAGATAACATTTTTGGAACTTTGAATCTCTTAATCTCCCAACTTGCATCATTTGATATCATTTTCATTTTTTCTTTGAAAAATTAAGTGCAAAAAAAATAGGCAGGGGGGGGGGAGGGAAAGGTTTTTTAACTCAATCCAACTACTGAGATTCAATTTTATTGTTACCCCAGGCACACACACACTCTCTACCTGATTTGAATAAGTGTGTGAGACACCTAATCAAAAACAATCTATGTTTGTACCACAAGTATGGGTTCATGAACTCCATTGTCCTTTAACCCTTTTAGCTAGTAGTTCTCCTGCTTGATGGTCTCAGATCTGACTACTGTAAACATGTCCAGGTTGGTCTGAGGGACAACACACCAACAACCTTTCCCTTCCACTACCAATTCTCATGGTCTCCCACAAAAACTCTCAAAAACCCAATGATCATCATCAAAAAAAGAAGAAAAAAAAAACTCTCTTTGATCTTTCTACTCCCATCCTCCAGCCTTCCTCAAACCAAAAGATGAAGATATAATTTAAACTCTAAAACTTGACCCATAATTTTTTTTTTAAAAACAATAAATAAATAAATAAAATAAAAAAATCTTCCTATCAAAGTGAAGTTGGATGGATGTTCATTTGGATATTTTATGTATATGAGGGGGGGGGCAAAAACTTGCTTGATTCTTGGAGTGAATTCACCCACCACAAGGAAACTTTATCTTGATAAATGTATGGTATAAGGATCTCAACTCAAAACTTTCATGAACCCATTCAGAACCTGAGTCTTGGATCACAGACTACTTGTACCAAACCAAAAGTTGTAACCAATAGTTTCTGGAGACTGATCAAGATAAGAAGGAAGAAGGTCTGATTTTGAGAGATCACATCTAACTCAACCATCAGTCCAAGTGTTCAGTAGTTCAAATTTCATCATTATTTCTGGTTGGTCAAAAGTACTCATCATGGCTGATTTCATGATAGTCTCTAAGATTTGATCATGAAGACTAAAATTCCCAAATCCATAAAAAAAATCACATCAAGGTATCTTTTAGATCTTCAAGTATCTATTACTGTCATGATCAACCACAAGGATCATGAATCATTAAACCCAATGATCTTGAGATTGATTGAGGTTTTTTTTTTTTTGAATGGAATGGAAAGATCAGGATGAATGATATAAAAAAAAATTCTTGAGGATCAAAGAGAATAAATTCAAGATTTTAAAACCTTGCAAGTTCATAATAGAAAAAAAAATCCCTGCCCCCCTCCCCCCCCCCCCCCAAAAAAAAAAAAAAAAAAAACTAAGATGATGATCATATGAAATGAAACAAAATATCAAACTTAGGAACTCTGAATCACCAAGGGTCTTGTTTTCTTGCATTCTAACCATGATTCAATCTGATTGGATCTCATCAACCTAACCTAGAGCTCATCAGCCAATCACCCAAGATCACCTCCAACCCCCCCCCCCCAAAAAAAAAAAAAAGAAAAGAAAAGAAAAGAAAAGAAAAAAACCTCAAAAAATAAAATAAAAATAAAATCAAAAGAGAGGCTAACAAGGCTTGAACCGGTTGACTGAAAAAAAAAAAATATCAGAAGTATTCCCACCTTTGAAAAAAAAAAAAAAAAGAAGAAGAAGAAGAAGAAATAAAGAAAAGGAAAGATTTATTTGATTCTTTATGTTTTGTATCATCAAGGTCCATCAAGAAGCCCTCAACCACACACACACGCACGCACGCACGCACACACATCCACCCACACATACACCCACCCACTCTCTCACACACACACACACACAAAAAAAAAAAAAAAAAAAAAAAAAAAAAATACAACAACCCTTGATATGTGTCAGCCATGAGACATGTATTGGTGTCCTATAGGCTGCCCAACTCACAATTCTTGGTAGTATAGTGGTTAAGGAATGTCTTAGTACCCTTCGGAGTACCTAGGCAGTGTGTTCAAGCCTCCATTAGTCCATTACATATCCATATTTTTGACATATAAAGTTTCATATAATCATATTTTTATAGTATGTCTTAATATTAGAAATCATCCCATAAAACCTTGAAGGTTTATATTATAATTTATGGGAGATCTTATAACTTTAATCTAGATTACAATCCTCTGGAAGCGTCCAATTGGATGTACAATTAATGTCCTTAAAGATTTCCCTCTGTGGAAACTATATTCTGTAATAATCCTTATCTACCATAACCCAGATTTTTAGGTGAATTGTAAATTATGTTCTAAGAACTCTCCTTCCATCTTGTAGATAACTTTCAAGAATTTAATCATTCTGGAAAAGCGTACACTCAGAAGCTAGGAAACTCCCCTTGTGCAGATAAACTCTGTGGGAATACTTACCCAGAGTATACATATCTATGTGGATTAAGAATATCTAATAATATGGTTGTAATTCTTTGAACACATGCTCTGATAGATCTACAGAGAGTTAGAGGGTAAGTAAATCGATTATGAAGCCTTGAGAGCGTCCTCTTAAAGGAGAATAAGTCACTGGGGTGATTCCCCCCCCATCACTTTAAACTTCTGAGTAAATAAATTACAACCTTACCTCAAAAATAGACCCCAATGAGTATGTAAATGTTATTATACATTGGGGATGATTGCTTGGGTCTCTGAGCCACTGGAGACGAAATCTAGGACAGTGGTGTACTCCCCTGATGATGCCCTGAGTCCCCCTGAGGACTCTTTCAATATAAAAGAGGAGGGTCTTGTCCCTACAAGACCTATTCCTCATTGTATTTTATAAACCAGATAGTGCATATTAACAAGCCCATCCAACTTAGTCCACCAAGAGGATTGACTGGGGCCTTTTAATTCAACATCTTATTATATTATCAATCAAACAATCAACTTCAATTTCGAGTCCAAGGTCCTATTGGAGTTATAGTCCTTCTCAGGCTATCATAAAGGGTGTGAGCTTCCTTGTGTAAGCAAGTCTCCTTTGAGCTTTATTTATTAAATCTAGGCCCCTTATCTCTTTATAGGTTCAAGGTGTGGCTTTTTTACTCCTGATAACTTACTATCAGTTGAGTTTTTATTGATATTATCGGTGTAATCATTAAAACTGATATTTGTCAATTATTATTATTATTTTTTGCAGGTATCTGCCACAGCTACTATAGCAATAGAGGCAATACTCTGACAATATGATTCATTCAAACTCAATCAAGATTTATATTTACCAAATCCAGAACATTAAATTTGATTCAAGAAAAAAAAAAAAAAAACATAAAAAAACATAAAAAAGAAAAAAAGAAAAAGAAAGAAGAATTAGTTTTTAAAATTTGTTGGGTAGAGATCAAAGTTTTGATTATTATTATGATCATTATTATTGTTGTTGTTCTTTTTTTTTTTTTGAACTTTGAATTTCTCTCTCTCTCTCTCTCTCTGTGTGTGTGTGTGTGTGGATCACTGAATCCTTTCTCACCTTTAAATCATTCAAGTATCATCATCACCATCATCAATTATTATTATTATTATTACTTTGAAAAGAAATGCAACAACAACAACAACAACAAAAAAAAAAAATATTAGGAGCAGGAGGGGGGGGGGATGTGGTGGGAAGGGAAGTAGTTTGAAAGCTTGATTCCAAGGGGTGAGCTTCAACCCACCCATCTAGGTCCCACAGGACCTCTTTCACCAATGATATTCAGATTGAAAGTTAACAAGAGATGATCTCATGGTTAGTGTGAGACCGATGTGGAAACTTTAGAGAGCAACCCCCCCAAAGTCGTCCTCGAGTTCCGGAAGTTATTGATCAAAGCGTCTGTAAGGAGATTGGATGCAGCCGTTCAAGAGAAAAGGAGGGAAGAGGAGAGGGATTCTGTTTTCCTAAGTCCGCTCCCCGCCTCCTGATGATACAATGATACAATAATCCAATGATACAATGGTCCCCCCACAACCCGGAGTCAAGGGGAAGGGTATTTGAGCCCTCCCCCTCAACCCTAACCTAAGTACAAGCACAAAGACAGACTGGCAACCATGAAGAAGGAACCCTAGACCCAGAACCCTGACCCATCCACCAACCCATACCCTATCCGTGTCCTATTCCGCTTGCTTGCCTGCCATTACACGCATCCGGTTCGTCCCCGCAGCGCGGCCCTCCGCCGCGCGCTTCTCAAAGTTCACCGCGATTGCCCGTATCCGCCCGACGCGCCGTCGTGAATTTCCCGTCCCGTGGCCGGCCCGCGCTTGCGCGCGGCTGTCCACGGGTATAGCCCCGCGATCGCTCCGTCCTTTCCTTCCCTAACTAACCGCCCGAGAACCTGATCGGCCCGGCTCCATCCCTGGGTTGGACATCCAAGCCGGTCGCGGCCCGCCTCCCTTAGTCAGGCCCGGCCCGCAGTCGCGTGCTCGATCCCGCCGCGTCCACTGCTGAGCCCGCAGCGGCCGCTGCTGAGAACGCGCGCACCCCAACTGCTGAGCCCCAACCTACCAGATGCTGAGCGCGCAGGCCACGACGCAGTTCCCGATCCAAGGCTATATATTGACACCACATCCCCCCCCCAACTTGAGTTCTGTCCCCAGAGATCCTCCCCATTGTCACCTCTGCCGTCCTTCGCGCCCTACCCCCTCTACCAACTCTAAACTCCGCTCCGCATCCCTATCCCTCCACTCCATCGTCATCATGGTCCGCTGCGACTTCTGCGCCCGAAACGGGCTTGAATGCTCTATTGGGTCCGGCCGCCGCGCCTGCTCCGCGTGCCGCCGCGGACACCGCCGCTGCTCGCTTAGCGAGGGTATACCCCGTGGCCCCAACCAATCCGGCTCTCGTCCTCGACCGCGCAAACGGGCTCGTCCGGACCCGTTTGTGGTTTTGGATGACAACGCTATCTCGGAGGACTCGTGGACTCCACCCGGATCACCTCCCCGCCGTCCTCGTCCAAACTCCGACCGCGACTCCTCTTCTCCGCTTCGCCGTGCGGGACCCCCGCGTAAGGATGACTATCCGGACTTCGCGGCTTATCGGAGGGCATTGCGATTTTGGGCGGATCGCGTCCGGGTTACGCAAGGCGCGAGGGACCCGCGAATCGACGAAATCCTTAGGCGACGCGCTACTCCGGCCCCGGCTCCTCCTCCACCCCCTGCTCCGGCTCCTCCGACTCCACGAGGCCCTACTCCTCCGCCCGCTGCTCCGACTCCTCCGACTCCACGAGGCCCTACTCCTCCGCCCGCGTTGCCGGTGGTCATCTCGTCATTGCCTCCTACCGGACTGGACCCTCCCGTTGGATCCCCTGAGCGCCCGTCCGCACCAGCCCCTCCTCCCACCGACTCTCCCGAGATCCCGGAGATTCCGGTCGTGATGGCGCTCCCGGCAGCCAGCTTCAAAGTTTTTGTGGAAAGGTTGACTACAATGCTCCGCCAATACCTTGCGACTCCCGGAGCCCAATCCTCGGAATCCCGGCGTGAACTCTTGGCGTCATTCCGGGCTCTACTGGCGTCGTCGAGGGCGGAAATGGAGGAAATGATGAAGATGGCTTAAGCGCCTCGGCCTCGTCCCCTCTTCCCCTTTTCTTTTTCCCTTTCCTCTTTTATCCGCTTTTGTTGTACCGCGTTCCCTATTCATTGAGAGAAATACACGTCTCAAACGCGAATTTGTTTTACCAAGAAAAAGCCGCGCCGCGCGCATCGTGAAGGCGAGAATGAGAGCCGGGTCCGCGCCTGAGTGAGAACTAAGCCGCGAGGTTGAGAAAATCCGCGCCGCGCCCGAAAAATGAGAAAATAAGAAAAAAAGTGACGAGTGAGAAATGATAGAAAAGGTGAAAGATTTCTTTTTTTTTTTTTTTTTTTTTTTTTTTTTTTTTTTTTATATATATATACCATCGCCGCGCCCGCGCCCTATCCCCCAGTTCCCCCCCCAAACTTAGCTGCTGTCCCCAGCTGATGGCTTCAGCCAATGCCATGAGGGTCGCGTCCGTCGCCCGATCTCCCTGCATTCCTCCAAACCATGCCGTCGGTGCCTGATCCGTCCAATTCTCTGCCCCGGCGCGCTTCCCTTTCCCGTTCGGCGTCCGTCTCCTCCGCCGTCGAAAGGGTCTTGCCTCAGTTACGATCGCCCGACACATGACCTGCTCCCACCACCGCTTGTCCCCCACCTCCCATCAGATTTATCCGTCGTTCACCAACTGTTGAACCGCGCGGAGTATCCTCTTCTTGCTTTGTCCTCGCTCGCTTCCCGTCGTTAGACTGAACCGGTCCCGCCGATACCCGCTTCCCCAACACGCACCCAGTCTCTGCCGGCCTCGGATCGATCGGGTTTGCCGTCCAACTCTTGTGTCTTGTCCGCCCACCATCACCGTTGCTTCCACGCGCGCCCGTCCTTTCCGTTGCTGCCACTACCCTTTCCAAATGCACGCTCTCCGCCATCAAAGAGGTCTGGCTCGGGTCGCGATTCTCCAACGTGTGGTCCATCTCTTCCGCCGCCGCGTGTACCTTCTTCGCAAGATCCGTCCGCCGCTTGCCAATTCCCAGTCCGCACGGAGCATCAATTTCCCGTTCCGTTGTCCTCGCCCGCTTCCTGTCAGTAGGCCGCACCAGTTCCATCAAATCCCGCTTCCCCAACACGTTCTTAGCCCCCCCTGGGGAAACCAATTCCGCGTTTGAATCCGCTGTCCGGTCCCTTTGTCCCGCCCGCCAACGGTTGTTGTCCTCCCCATTTGAGTACACGCGGGACGCAGAAGTGCTGGGGGTCTGAATACTCTCCAGATAGGCCTCGAGGCCCCTTGCCACCTCCGTAAGTTTGCTAGCCCAAGAGATGGTTGCCGGTGGTGGGGCCGGAACATACTCTGCCCTGTAGTACTCCGGTTCCGGGTGGTCCACCTCTGCTTGCATCTGGGTCCCGTCGCGCGTGCCTGCCTGATAACCCCATTCCGCGGATGATTTGAGATCGTCCTTCCGAAAGCAAGAACCGCGCCTCCCCCATCTTGCCAGCATGTCCTCCTTCAGTTCCGGCCAATCCAGTTTCAGGTATCCTCCCATCTCCTCCACTTCCCGACGCGCTTCCGCGTCCTTGATGAACAGGACGACATGGCACACCTTCTCAAAATCCAAAACGCCTTCAGATTCCGCGATTGTTTCATAACGTGAGATGAATCGCTCCACCTCCGCAATGTTGAGTCTAATATGCGGGTAAATCCATGGAGTAGCGCGGAAGCCGTTGGAGGAGGAAGGAAGAGAAGCGGCTGTTGGTAGCATCCGTGAGTACCTTCGAGAGACTTTGACAAAAGATTGTTCCCGGCCAGACCCCCAGATGTGGAAACTTTAGAGAGCAACCCCCCCAAAGTCGTCCTCGAGTTCCGGAAGTTATTGATCAAAGCGTCTGTAAGGAGATTGGATGCAGCCGTTCAAGAGAAAAGGAGGGAAGAGGAGAGGGATTCTGTTTTCCTAAGTCCGCTCCCCGCCTCCTGATGATACAATGATACGATAATCCAATGATACGATGGTCCCCCCACAACCCAGAGTCAAGGGGAAGGGTATTTGAGCCCTCCCCCTCAACCCTAACCTAAGTACAAGCACAAAGACAGACTGGCAACCATGAAGAAGGAACCCTAGACCCAGAACCCTGACCCATCCACCAACCCATACCCTATCCGTGTCCTATTCCGCTTGCTTGCCTGCCATTACACGCATCCGGTTTGTCCCCGCAGCGCGGCCCTCCGCCGCGCGCTTCTCGAAGTTCACCGCGATTGCCCGTATCCGCCCGACGCGCCGTCGTGAATTTCCCGTCCCGTGGCCGTCCCGCGCTTGCGCGCGGCTGTCCACGGGTATAGCCCCGCGATCGCTCCGTCCTTTCCTTCCCTAACTAACCGCCCGAGAACCTGATCGGCCCGGCTCCATCCCTGGGTTGGACATCCAAGCCGGTCGCGGCCCGCCTCCCTTAGTCAGGCCCGGCCCGCAGTTGCATGCTCAATCCCGCCGCGTCCACTGCTGAGCCCGCAGCGGCCGCTGCTGAGAACGCGCGCACCCCAACTGCTGAGCCCCGACCTACCAGATGCTGAGCGCGCAGGCCGCGACGCAGTTCCCGATCCGAGGCTATATATTGACACCACACCAATTCCAAAGAACCCTAGGTGTGTCAAACATCTGATCAGTACAGCTTCACAACACTCTCCCAGGATGGTTTGAAGAGTACTTGAGCTAGTAGTTCTAGTTTATCATCTTCCTCCTTGGTAGGACTACCTAGTTTCACTTCTGAACTTTTGACTTGCCTAGGTTGCTCTCTGAGTGCTCATTCACTCAACACTCATCCAACAAGGCCTACACCTCTTCCTCTTCATCTTCTCCCCCCCCCCCTCTCTCTCTCTCTCTTCTCAATCACCCACCCAATCTTTGTCTTCAAGAATTCTTCTCACTTTGTCTCCCCCTCTCTTCCAGACTCCCCAACCTCAAAAAAAAAAAAAAAGCTCAACATCAAATCTAAGACCTAAGATTTCACTCAATCATCCTCTTTTTTTTTTTTTTTTTTTTTATTCAAAAAAAAAAAAAAATAAAAATAAAAAATAAAAATAAAAATCAAATCCTATATTCCTCATAACAACAATTTTTTTTTTTTTCTCTCTTTTCTTTTTTTTTTTCTTTTTTTCTTTGTTTTTCTTTTGTTTTTTTTTCTCTCTCTCTTTTTTTTTTTTTTTAATAAAAAAAAAAAAATCAAGATAAAACAAATTGTTTTGTAGTTGAACCAACATGATTGATGATGACAAGGGGGGGGGGGGACCCACCTCTAATGTATGTACGGGGGAGGGAGGTGGGAGGGGGAAGTAAGTCTTCCCACTGATTGGCCAAAATTAGTAGTTTTGTGTTTAGACACATTTTCAAGGTCAAATCTCTTCTTGGTCCAAAGGGACCATAGATTGATTTGAAAACTGTAAGATGGATTGGATGGATCTTAGGATCAGTACTTTAAGTTCAAAACATCAATCGATGGTTCAAATGATCAAACTCTTCTCATTTTCAAAGATCATCCAATAGGTTGGTAGAAAATAACCCTTCAAAAAATAAATAAAAAAAAAAAGATGTTTCAGAGCAAGCAACAAAAAAAAAAAAAATGAAGCAATTCTTTTAATTTTTTTTTTTTTCTTTTTTTTTGTGGGGGGGGGGGGGTTAATATGTTTAATCTTAGGTTGGAAAGAATCAGAATGGAACTATATATAATAAAAAAAAAAAAAAAAAAAAAAAAAAAAAACACAGAACTATTGAACTTCAATCATCCCATTCATGGGAACTTCAAATTAGGTCAAAGTGATCAAAATTTATCATCTTGGGTTTTGGTTCTGATGAGATTTTGATCAATAATTTTCAAGATGGATGGATGAAGAAGATTTGAAAAAAAAAAATTCAAACCAAAAAGATTTCTGATTGGGATTGATTTCTAAAGTTTCATTCAATTTGAACGTTCCCCCTCTCCCCCCCCCCCTCTTTTTTTATTATTATTATTATTATTATTTTAATTTTTATTTTTTAGAGCTCTTTAGAATTCTGTGATTTTTTTTTTTTTTTTTTTTTTT
Organism: Puccinia polysora; assembly: GCA_025617555.3. Lineage (NCBI taxonomy): Eukaryota > Fungi > Basidiomycota > Pucciniomycetes > Pucciniales > Pucciniaceae > Puccinia > Puccinia polysora. The sequence goes on from CM062618.1 coordinate 50,782,254, forward strand.
TTTTTTTTGGAGGGGAGCTTTGTTGGTTCTGAGGAGGTGAAATTCTGATGAGTTTGAAAACCTAATCAAAATTCTCAAATTGATATTAAAATGCTTCAGTCAATAAATCTTATCAATCCATTGAATGATTTTAAACCTTGAAAAGTAAAGAAAAATGCATTCAAAAAAAAAATGAAGAAGAAGAAGTCAAGTATAAGATGTTGACAATGAGTCAGCAAAAAAAAAAAAAACTTTCTGAGCATCATTTTTTTTTTTTTTTTTTTTTTTTGGTTTTTCAGGCTGATATTCATCTATCCTTAAAATTAAAGCGTAATAAATCGTTAATCTTTGTTATATTTATGTTCATTCAAAATGGTTTTAAGTTTAATTGGACTCATTCATTTTTAGATTATTTTTCAAAAACAATAAAATTTCCCATTTTTTTTTTTTTTTTTTTTGTTTATCTCACACATCAGTGTGAACACTTCCCCCCCCCTGTACAAAAAGAAACCTTGTGAAAGACTTGTGGAGTGGATTGACAAGCCACAAAAAAAAAAGAAGGAGGGGGGGGCGGTCATTCCTCGTCATCGATATGTTCTCGAGGGACCTCGCAATCCAAGTGAGCTCGGAGGCTCATTCAGGATTTGTACAAGTATGTATAAATTCACTTGGTTCCCAGTTACTTCAACCACAAGAGAGACAAAAGAAAAACATTAATAAATAAATATATATATATATCTTGAAACTTATCAAAAAACCTTGCACGAACAAATTTAGAATCAGACTCTCGGGATCACAGTCTACTCGTACCAAAAAAAAAAAAAACACTCAAAAAGAAAATCCCGCCGATCGGATGAAGGATTCCATGAGAACGGAAATCAAAATCAAAACATGGAAAGAGAAAAAAAAAAAAAACGAAACGAAATGAAATCAATAATAGCTCGTTAAAATTCTTCTGTTGGACTCGTGCATCCCAGTCAATCGTTAAATCATCAAAGTTTCTAAGACATGCATCCATTTGGTCGTAAAGCGAGGAGAGATGAGGGAAAGCGAGGAGAGGAGGAACGATTTGAGATGGATCGGAGAGAATCAAGTATTCCGGACAGGTTGCGGAGCGGAGAGTGAAGTCAAAGGTCGAGGGGAAAACCCCGATCGAGGGCGTCCCTGGTTGATGGACGAGGAGGTCGAGGATAAGGAAGCTAGATGATCAAACTGGGTTGAAAGTTAGGTCGGTGGGCTGTGTTGAACTTGATCATTTACCACCACCCATCATGGAAATCCTTCGAGCGGTACGTGCCAACAGGCTTTCGTTGGTATGATCGTTAATCTGATTGCTCAGTTCACTAGTCATCTTGAGGTCTTTAATCCCACCAGGCGAAGTAGAAGCGTTGTAAGTGGCAGAGGTAGGCGTGGGGACTTTGGCCAAGGCGGGACTTAGAGAGTTCATCGATCTAAGATCGGGTGATAGAGGGTAGTTGGGCGTAGTGGACTGCCGGCTGGGAGCTGTGCCACCACCGGTTGCTGATGGTCTCATTCGATGTCCCCTGATCTCGATCTCTGTAAATCCTGATGCCTGTCCCTTCTCCAAGTTCATCTTCGATTCCTTTTCTCTTTCCACCGTCCTTTTCATCAATCCAGCTTGACTCAATGGTACCAACGATGAATCGATGCTAGGTAGGAGTGCCAATTTACCGGCCCCAGCCTTTCCGGGCTCACCCGAGTTCCTTCGACCCTTGTCTAAATTGATGCCCAATGGCGTGCTACGCCCGTACATGCTGGTCGAGCGACGATTAGCTCGAATGGTTGCATGGGCAGAAAGTACCCCCTCGGTTCCGCTACCAGAACCATGATATCCATGTAGTTTCATCTCGGCTATTCTTCTCTCTCGGGCACACACCTCGTCATCGTTCTCATCGAGCTCTGCACGGTCTTTGCTTCCCGCCGTACCACTAGTAGCTGTGGCGCCGGTACCTAATCGCAAAGGCTTGATGGCTGTCGTTTGAGTGGTAGGAGATCTGAGGCCGGTAAAGTATTGTAACCAGCTCGTCCGTTTCGGTGCTACATTGACGGCAGAGATACCTGTCAAGTGGCAATGTTTCAGCTCAACGGTTAGATGACTCCCTCCGGTCAGCGAGGGGGCAAAAACGAAGCACCTTTGGATCCGTTGACGTTCGTATGGTTGGCGGTGGTGGATTGACTTGGTTGCTGAATCGAGCTTTTGGTACCATCCTTGGCATAATCACTCGAAAGGACTTTCTCGAAGCCATCGTGGGCTGAGATACGATCGAGGATCTTGGAGATGTAGAGTACTAGAGCCTTGTTAGTATCCTGGAGTGCTTTGATTTCTGTTTCAGAACAATATCGGGTAAATGTACGAGACCCGAATGAGAGGTCAGGATCGATGAGTAGGATGAACTCGGTCAGTCGATGAAGGTGTTGAGGACCTCTGACGACGTCCCACTCACCTTGGTCTCGATCTTGATTGATTTTCTTGGCCCTCCTTTGCTCCTGCCGTTCTACTTTCTTACGATTTTCTTCCACCAGATCTTCGGCTTGGGCAAGTTCTGCCGCGAGGTCCAAGCCCATCCCACCAGGTTCGTTTCGACGGTTCGGAAACCGTTTGGGTTTTGAGGAATTCGATATACCAGCTTCGACGGCGCCAGTGGTCCGAGAGCCATTTCCATGAGATTCGAGCACGGCACGTTCGATGGTAGCATCAGGGTCCTCGTCATCTTCATCCTCTTCTTCGACCCCTTCCAGGGAGGGTGAGGTGGAGCTTGATGGACTAAAGCGACGAGGGACGGATACGGTTGGATCATCGACGTCGACACGTAGGAGTTGTTTGACATCGAAGCCACCCATGAGGGTCCGTTCGCCCACCAAGACCTGGTAAGATTCGTTATCGTCCATCAATTGTTCGTTGAGTCGTTCCAGATCGGCCAACTGAGCTTTGAGGGCCTCGACATTAGCCAAGGCTTGATCCATGGAGGCCTGGGTGGTGGACTGCTGTTCCTTGATGGCCGTCAGTTCGGCTGTCAGGGTGGCAGTTTGATCTTGGGAGGGAGAAGGGTTGACAGGTTGGACGGGATCCGGTGAATCGCAGGACTGGGATGAGATCTCAGGGTGATGTTGCTCATCGATGGTTCGATGAGAGTCGAGTTTTTGAAGTGAGGCCAGTTGTGAATTGGATGCGGACAGTTTAGATCTGAGGTTAGCTTCCTCTTCGGCCCAAGCGGCTCGACTTGCTTCGAATTCTTCTAGCTAGAGGGGTACCACCATACCCCCACGAGCGGGGTTGGTAGGAGGGGAAGAGGTCAATTTGCGATGGATGGGATAGGAGAGGGATCTCGAGATGGACGTCTACGATCACGGTTCTCGTTCGTAGGAAGAAGATCGACCCACCTGTCGTGATTGATTTCGATCGGCCTCCTTGTGGACTGCTTTGAGCCTTTCGAGCTCCTTAGTGATCCGATCGCAGTGAGATTTGAGTTCCTGGGCTTGAGCCAGTTCGGCCTCCATCCTGTCGATAGTAACCGAGAGTTGATCGAGCTTGGAGCGCCAGAGGGAGCATTGCTCCTTGGCCTCTGCTTCCCTTTCTTCGGCAGCGGTGATGAGAGCTTTGAGGCTCGAGACCTTGGCCCTCTCACGTTCGAGTTCATCGGACGAGCCGTGAGCATTCATCGAGTTGGATCTGGATGGGTTGAGGCCCGATTGACGTTTGAGGGCAGAAGTCGGGTTGGATGGGTTCTTGGGGGGGCTGGTTAGGGATGAGCGATTTGGAGTGAGGGTGGGATTGGGGGCAGGAGAGGCCTTGGGAGCGGATGGAGAGGTGGAGGATGACATGCTGGGGCCGAGGGAGGATGAAGGTGCAGAGCGTGGGCTAGACAAGTTTCGCAGTAGGGTTTTACAACCCAGTCGAGGGAGGATAGATGAGTTGAAGACGGTAAGCGGGGTGAGGAGGAGGAGGAGGAGGAGAGTAAGGGGAAGTGATGATAGTCTGGATGATGATGCACTGCACTAGTGATCTGACTTCGATTGAGGTTCGTTGGAGGTGGTGTAGGTAGGTAGTAGGTAGGTAGATATTATGTAAATGAGAAGGGTCGTAGAGGGTGAGTATGATCTCCTCATGAAGACTTCAGACGACTCGATCTCAAGAAGTATCGTATTACTCTAATACTTCTCGAAGGAGTAGGAGTAGGAGTAGGAGTGGATGTGGGTGTGGATGTGGATGTGGATGTGGATGTGGGTGTGAGTCATCGAAGTCTTAAGCCCCTGCCTGATCTGAGGATGTCAAGCTCGGGATGATGTGACACTTGGCCCCCCCCCCCAGCCTGACTCTCTGAGCTCGAACAGCGTGGGATGGAGGTCTGAGCGTGGCGTGCGCACGACACGACCTAGATACATATAATCCATATAGACCATCGATTCTTCTTCACACTTCACTGTCTCCAGCCATCCATCGACCCCATCGACGACAGCCCCCCTCTCGAGAGCTAACACATACGTACGATACATGATACACTACACTACATACGATACATGATACACTACACTACATACGATACATGATACACTACATACACTGATCACATACTGCTGCATCTTATAATTACAATCGAACCATCGATCCCACCTGCCTGCCCGCTATCGAACTGTCCCAGTGATCAACGAATAAAAATTAGTTATTAATCCCACACTCCTCTCATCCCTTCACCGCTCTCGGGATGGGAAAGAGATCACAAGAGCGACCGAGCGAAGTCGATCACACTGATCCTATCTATCTACATAACTAACATATCTATCGACATGGCCACAACCTGACAAGCTGCTGCTATCATCCATCCATCTATCATGACCGACTGGGTAGACATACACTCATCTACAGTACAGATATTCACCCATGTGAATCTTACAATCCATCGATCGATCACATGACCAGCCAAGATCCCATCGACCATCTACCTCCACTCCATCCCTTCATTATCCCTGACACCAGGCCTCACGACATCGATCGATTGACTCTCGATCCTCATCATCATCAGATCCGTCCGTAGGTCTTGTCTTTTTCTGTTCATATTCTGTAACTAACAAATTTAGTTACCCTTTATCTCCAACTTACTTTTTCCATTAAATAACTACTCATGTCTCAGGCCCCCTCTGGGGTTCTCTAGTTGTCACTAACCTGCTGTCTTAGGCCCCTCTTGGGGGTTCTCTAGTTGTCCATAAATACTGATCCTTCCCTTGGACCATGAATGAAAAACCATCTGATTACCAGTCAACAATACCAGAGTGCCCCTTCCTCCTCATCAGATCAGTTCCTCTTAACTATAAAAGAATTATCCCCTCTCTATTGGCTCTTGGTAGCCTTATTATTCCTCCTCATCAGGCTCCTCCATAGCCTACTATTACCTCTTCATCCCTCATGGCAATATAGTCATTCTTCAACTTTTCAGTAGGGACCGTTTGGGCGTCAACCAAAATCAAGCAAGGAAGTGTTGAAGCATTAAGGATTAATCAAGACCAAAAAAAAAAAAAAAAGAGAGAGAGAGAAAAGATCCAATGAAAGCTCCTCCAAATCATGAAAGATATTAATAATTGAATAATTCAAAACATCACTCTAATAAAATAGAATACACTACCACTCAAAGCTGATTCAAAACATTAAATCTAATGAGGAAATCATGAGATCATAAACATGCCCAAATCAACCAAATAATATATATATATTGACTTGGAGCTTCTATGAAGAAGCTCCAAAGGAAAATACAAAAAAAAAAAGAACAATAAAAGGGGAAAAAAAAATTGAATTGAATTGAAGGATTATTTGAGGGATAGTTCAAGGTGAACAAGGTATAAAAATTAAAACAATCCGTCAAAAGAAGAGAAAAAAAAATTTTTCTATAAAAATTAAATTGTTACGTTGTTGAAGGGAAAAGTATACTAGAAATCTAAATTGAAGTAGCTCAAAAGATCAACAGAAAAAAAGTGAGGGTAAAAAAAATAAAAAAAAAATTAAATTAAATTCAAAAAGATCATGAAAACACACACACACACACACACACACACACACAGAGAGAGAGAGAGAGAGAAATGAAAGATGTGGTGTGGTTCAGAAAACCTGGTTAGGAATAGGATAGGGTGCACTCCAAAGTTCAGGTAAAGCCTTCTCAAACTCTTTTACTCTGCTCCAACCACTCATTAGTCTCCAAACTCTAGAGAGATAACCCCAGAAAGGATCTAATGAAGTCAAACAAAATCTAATTTGATCCACAAAACACACTTTTAGTAAATCATCAGGAGAGTGGGATCTACAAGCCTTTGAACAATCCTCCATGGTTTTTGGGCTTTGAAACTTGTGACTCTCTCTCTATCTCTATCTATCTATCTATCTATCTTGCTTTCTATCTGATCCTAAGCCCTCTTTGGTGTTCTTGATTTTTGATGCTCCTCATCCTCTATCTCATCTACACACACTCCTTTTACAGTCAATACGATGGAGCTATAGTAATGGACCCTGAAGCCTTACTCCCATCTACTCTCAAAGGTTTATCCCAGATTGATATGAACTCCATGCCCCTGGAAAACTTCTGGATTCACTTTTTTTTTTTTTTAAAAAAAAAAAAAAAAAATCAACAAGCTTTCTGACTACTTTCTTATGCCAAGTTTGACCTACTATCTGGATTTTGATCTCCAGTGTCCTCAAACGTTTCCCTCCTGTTAAGATCTTTCACAACCCCTTTCTGTAGTCTCAAAACCATTCTTCTGGTTCCCTTGCCTTTATCTTGCTAGATGTCCCAACAATTTCTTACCCAACCTGGTCCCACACCTTTCACTCACTCACCAATCATGACTAGGTCCATTGTATTGCTGTCTGTGATGGGTTAAACACATCCTAATGCCTCCAACCAATCCATCAGCTTCTGAACTTGGTAATCTGTGCAAAATTGTTGTCTCAAACCTATCAGGATCTTGGAATTTTTAAAACCACATGACATGATTTTCCCTATTGTCATTTTGGGACTTATTTATTGTTGATAAAATTTCTAATCCTCAATTAACATTGGTCTTAGTTCACATCCTAGGTCATGTTGATAAATCAAAACCCATAACACAGAGCAAAGGAGAGTTCCAGTTTAGGATTCTTTGAAGAAGTGGATGGGAACAAAAACTTGTAAAAAATCATTATGACATCAATAAATAATAATCATAATCATAATCATAAAAACATTAAAATGAAACCTTTTTTCAAACATTAATTTTAACTAATCAAATTAATTGATTGATAGACAAAAAAAAAAAAAATTGGAATTAAATCTAAGGCTACTTTTGAATTTGATTTGAAGCATAATCAATATATGTAGGCCATTGATGGTCTCATGGGAACTGCCCCTTGAATCACCAATTCTGTATGTCTCTGAAACCTCAGTCAAACATGGAAATAAAATTCATGTCACAGTTATTTCAAGAATTTTTTTTTTATAAATACATATATATATATATATATATATATAATGTGGAAGTCCCATAGCTAGGTGTCTTAAAAACTTAACAGGAAATCTTCAAAACTTTTGGGAGAATTAGAATACCTTTTAAATTCAAATCAAAAATCAAGATCAAGATTTGAAAAAAAAAAAAAAAAAAAAGAAAAAGAAAGATATTCTTGTAGTCTTTTTTGGAGCCTTTTCTTTGCCTTTTCAGTCAATTTTTTTTTTTTTTTTTTTTTTTTTTTTTTTAGGTGGGTGGGTGATTTAAAATCCTGGAAAGTTTAAAAACTTTATCAGAGATCTTTAAAATAGTTTTGGGGATTTTTTGGAGTTCAAAAAGGAAAAGGGGAAGGGAAATGAGAAGGAGGAATTAGAGGAAGAGGCTAATATAAATCCATGTACTTATCTTTTCTAAATACAAACCAATCCTTTTAATCGTTCATTTTCAGTTTTTTAAATTGGATGATTTTCTGAATGAAGAAGACTCATTGGTAGATTAAGAGATCCCAAAATTTTATTTTTATTAAGAGATCAAGATTTCATTTGCTTTGATTTTTGTTCATTTTTTTTTTATTCATATTGATCTTTTACTAATGTTTTCATTTAATCTTTTCTCAGAGGTCTGGAACCATTTTAAATGAGGTTAATTCTCCTGAATAAAATCCTGATCCAAGAATAAATATATAAAATAAATAAATAAATAAATAAAAAATAAAAAAAAAAGGAAGATGATGGAGCTCCTTAACATCCTCCTGAAAAGCATCCATTAGCGCAAACAGCAACAAGAATAAGTAAGAAAGTGAGTCCATTTGATAATTTCCCATTTTTATTCAGTTTTTTTGAATTCTTTTTTTTCTCTCTCTCTCTCTCTAGGTTTCCTGTACAATATCTTGTTCTTATTCTGGAATTTTCAGCCAAGTTTCAATTTGAAAAGTGAGTGGTATCTTGAAAACATACTTCATTTTATAAAAAAATTCTGATTTTTTTTTTGATTTTGGTTTGATTACCAAGACTTCATTTAACCTTCAACAGCTATTCCAAATATATCCCATTTTCAAAATGTAATAGGGGATGAAAAATGTGGATTCAGAGAAGCAGACATTTCTTTGGGGAGGAACTAAGAATACTGGTTTGAAGTAAGCAAAGAAATGGTGAAAGATCTGGATTCAAACCAAACTCTCAAGGACCCATGATTAATGCATGAAATCTGAGGTGAAAATTTTCAAGAAGCAAGAATTAAACTGAAGAAAAAAAAAAAACTTTCTGAACCAGCTCCAATAAATCTGTGGATTAAATCTCCATACCATGGTTTCCTTCATGCTGAAACATATGAGTTTCCAGTGGTTCTATTTTATTTCTTAATACCTTTCACATTTCTTCCTCTTAATTCCCAAACCACTCCAAATTATAAATCTTCTACCATTTGATTCATTGTTTTAGGAAAATTCAAACATATATTTTCCTTAAATTTTAAGTCTGATCCAAGACAATTTTTCAGAAAGATTTAGAGCTGGGTTATGAGATTTTATTCCCTAAAAGAAAATCAAGCAGAGAAATCAAACCAATAATAGTGGAATAATATTAAACGATTGAAGTGAAATAATATTTTTTTTCTTTGCATTTATTAAAACATAACAAAAATTAGAATGAAAAGTGTGGACAACCTGTTTCATTTACAATTACTTTCACTGTGAGAAACATTTTGTGATTCAAAACCATTAATTAGCAGTCAGAATAATTTTAAGTTTCATATTTAAATGGCTTTCTAAAATTCTTTCAAAAAAAAAAAAAAAAAAAAATTGAGAGAAACTTTGATTCCTGATGTAAAAAAGGAGAAGAAATAAAGAAAAGGATGTGTAATTTTGAAGTTTTTTTTTTTTGTTTTTTGAATTTGAATTTGATTTTTTGAGGCCAAGAATACATCCAAAAAAATTCAAAGAAAATCTTTAAAATCTTTTCTCTGTAACATCTTCTATGACTCCACCATCTGCAAAGATAAAAATAGAAAAAATCTAATAATTAAAAAAGATCAAAAACCCACAACATCACTTCAATAAGTTTTAAGGAATGGGATCTTCAAGCCTTTGAACAATCCTCCACAAGTTTTGGGCATTCATAATACCAACTCTCTCTTTTTATATCTAATAGAAACCACTCTTTTGGGTTATAAATTTTTGATGCTCCTCATCATCTCATATACACACTCCTTTCACATTGAATACATTGGAAATTTCATACAGAACCTGAAATCCCTACTCCAATCTACTCCCCAATACTTTTCCAAAGTTATATGACATACCCCTGGAAACCAGCTACAGGGATTCAGCATCAGATTTTTTTTTTTTTTTTAAAAAAAAATTAAATTCTTGAAACATCCATTTGATAAAGGTTTTGTTCATGTGTGCCTGATGGCACAGAGATGTATAAAAACTATGCGGTAAAGTTTAGGAGTTCCCATGAGGAAATTAATGCCCTATATATATAAATATAAAAAACCAAGATTCAAATAAAAGCTCCTTCCAAGAAACTCCAAATATAATTCAAAAATATGTTGAAAATTAAGGATAATCAAAATTGAATAGAAAATTCAAATTTAAAGCTATTTGAAATCAACTTTAAATCAGGTGAATGGATAAAAAATTCATAAGAACATAAATTTAAGCTAAAAAAAAAGGGGGTATAATCATAAATTTAATGCAAAAACTGTAAAAAAAAAAAATAAAATAAAAAATTGATCAAATTTTAATTTTAATTTTAATCAAAGCAGATAGAATAAAAATATGATAAAATCAGTAAGAAAATGATTGAAAAGAAAGAAATTGTTTGAAATTTTGATTTTGAGATTTTTTGAAGCCTATTTTGAAGATAAAACATAAAATGATCAAACAAAACAAAAACAAAAAAAAAATATATAAAGTTTTTGATGTATTTCTTGGGTGATAAAGTGTTTTTGACTCCTGATTTGGTTTCTATTAGGAGGGGGGTTTGGTATCCTTGCTAATCCAAAGAGGATGAGGGGGAGGAAGCCTTTATAAATTAGGAATCAATTTATATAAAAAACTATATCTAAAAATAAATCATGAATTCAAAATAAGATTTAAGATTTTTTGAGTTGGATTTGAAGCATTTTCAAAGAATTTCTTTTTAAAACATTTATAGGTATACATATATATACATTCAGGATTTTTCAAGACAAGCTAAAATTTTGAACAATTTCTTTTTTTAAGACAAGCTAAACTTTTGAATAGGGTGTATCAAAGTTAAGAAAACCTGCCATTTCTTACTGGCAGGTTTCAACCCAAATCCACCACTCCAAACCCACCATTAAAAATCAAACATCAAAAAGAAAAAAAAAACCCACTTATTTCAGATCAGACGTGTCAAAGTTAACATGAAATAAGTGGGCTCTTTCAATTAAATTATATGAAGTATTTCACTGGCTCAAACACGCATCATTAGTTAACATGAAATAAGTGGGTTCTTTCAATTAAATTATATGAAGTATTTCACTGGCTCAAACACGCATCATTCCACATCATCACCCCTGGTTTCAACCTCCAACCTCATCCAAAAATTTATACCTCCAACCCTCATTGGAAAAATTTGATTCTCATCCCTCTCATCACTTCATCACTCTCATCCCTTTCTATCCTCTTTGCTTCATCACTCTCATGCCCTCATCACTTCATCACTCTCACCTTGCTTCATCACTTTCATCAAATTATTGCTTTCATCACATCCATCCTCCCATTGCTTCATTACTTCATCCCTTCATAACATCATCCCCCCTTTCATCACATTGTAAGTATCATTGCTTCATTGCTTCATTGCTTAATCACTTCATTGCTTCATCCCTTCATCCCTGCTTTCATCATATTGCTTCACCCCTTCATTCCTCTTACTCTTTTTGAATTTCCCCTCAGAAAAACCCCCCCAGAAGTCCACTCAACCAAAGCAAACATCCCCCAGGAACTCAACATCCAGCAATCACCCCCCCATCAGCTTTGAAATTCTCAAGTCAGCTCAAGAGAGCTGATCACATCATCCTGGTAAACTGGCTCAAAATTCCCTCCAACTATGAAGCTTTCTTTGGATCCAAAAATGAAACACAAGTTTGCCGACCCTCATCCTCTAATTTTAATGTTTATCTCCTGATGGCCAATGAACTAAAGAATAAAACCAAGGTAGGCTGGCTCTTTCATCTAAACAGATGAGGAAGCAATTCAAGAACTATCAATCCAAACATTTACCCTTTAGCTAATGATGACAAGCCCCATTCTGTCCCTGTCTCTGTATGTTTCCAAAATTATCTCCTCCCATTCATGTACTACATGTGGAGTGAGGATCAAGAAGGGATTAAATTCATTTTATGAAATTTTGAGGGATGCAAGCCCTATTCTTTCCATGTCTCTGTATGTTTTTCAAATCACCTCCTCCCATCTTGTTCCCTCCCAACCGTATACTTTTATTGGGATGAGGATCACTCAGGGATTCAATTTTATGTATAAACTTTTGAGGGCAGTGGCAGATTTATAAGCCAAAATTGAGTTGAAAACTATGGGAGTTGAACCCATGACCTCAACATTGGTGAGTTTTGCTTCAACCACCAAGCTAAGTGTGCCATTTTCAGATGGGCAAATGTACCTTTCCAAATACTGAGCCCCATCATCTAATCACCACTGGCTCATGATAATCATCCCAGCTCAACATCTTCTCATCACACACTTGAATCAATACCCCATCATCCCAGCACAGCATCTGCTCCTAAAACACTTGAATCAATAACCCATGGCAATTGATTTCTTGATTGATTGAAAATTAAATTCCCAATAAATTTCAAATTGATTGAGAAATTGATTGGAAATCAATTTCTTGATCAATTTTTAATCAAATCAGAAATTGATTTGCAATTGATTGAGCAGTTGATTTTAAATTGATTGAGAAATTGATTCACAATCAATTGGAAGGGAGGGAGGGGAAGGGTGAGGAGGAGGGGGGGAGCTTACCTGGTGGATTGAGCAAGGAGGTGGGGGGGGGACCTACAGGTTGAATGATCAAATTATAAGCAACCAATGAGGGACAGGAAGAGGAGGAGGATGAGGAGGAGGTGGAGGCTTACCAGGGGTGCCAAAAAAAGGAGGAGGGGAGGTGATGGGTGAGGTGGAGGTTGTGGGTGAGGTGATGGTGGTTGGTGAGGTGGAGGTAGTGGGTGAGGATGTTTGGTGAGGAGGAGGAAGGAGTGGACCGGTGGGAGTGGAACGGTGGTTAAAAGTTCAGTCAGCTTTTTATGTGTTTTAAACTTGCTCCTGGGAAGTTTGATTGAAAATACTGAGAAAGATGGTGATGTGATGTGGGGTGATGAGATGATGATAAGATTTGTGAAAAGAAATGGAGATGAGATGTGTTTGATGCAATGAAGATGGGATTGGTATGGATTTTCTGAGGTGGAAATGTGGATGGGTGTTTTGCATGGGATGGATGGTGGATGGATGATGGTTCATAAATGGCGGGTTTGATGTTTGAAATCAGCCATTTTCATGAACCCTACCATCTTGAAATACACCAGTTAGGGGGTATGTGTACTCCAGAAACCCACCATCAAAAATGATGGGTTTGGTAAAAAAAAAAAGGTTAGTTTGTTAAAAAACAATGGTGGGTTTCTAATGGCGGATTTTCTAACTTTGATACGCTGGCCTAATAAAAGATAAATCATAATAATAATAATAATAATAATAATAATAATAATAATAATAAGAATAATAATAATAATAATAATAATAATAATAATAATAATAATAATAATAATAATAATAATAATAATAATAATAATAATAATAATAATAATAATAATAATAATAATAATAATAATAATAATAATAATAATAATAATAATAATAATAATAATAATAATAATAATAATAATAATAATAATAATAATAATAATAATAATAATAATAATAATAATAATAATAATAATAATAATAATAATAATAATAATAATAATAATAATAATAATAATAATAATAATAATAATAATAATAATAATAATAATAATAATAATAATAATAATAATAATAATAATAATAATAATAATAATAATAATAATAATAATAATAATAATAATAATAATAATAATAATAATAATAATAATAATAATAATAATAATAATAATAATAATAATAATAATAATAATAATAATAATAATAATAATAATAATAATAATAATAATAATAATAATAATAATAATAATAATAATAATAATAATAATAATAATAATAATAATAATAATAATAATAATAATAATAATAATAATAATAATAATAATAATAATAATAATAATAATAATAATAATAATAATAATAATAATAATAATAATAATAATAATAATAATAATAATAATAATAATAATAATAATAATAATAATAATAATAATAATAATAATAATAATAATAATAATAATAATAATAATAATAATAATAATAATAATAATAATAATAATAATAATAATAATAATAATAATAATAATAATAATAATAATAATAATAATAATAATAATAATAATAATAATAATAATAATAATAATAATAATAATAATAATAATAATAATAATAATAATAATAATAATAATAATAATAATAATAATAATAATAATAATAATAATAATAATAATAATAATAATAATAATAATAATAATAATAATAATAATAATAATAATAATAATAATAATAATAATAATAATAATAATAATAATAATAATAATAATAATAATAATAATAATAATAATAATAATAATAATAATAATAATAATAATAATAATAATAATAATAATAATAATAATAATAATAATAATAATAATAATAATAATAATAATAATAATAATAATAATAATAATAATAATAATAATAATAATAATAATAATAATAATAATAATAATAATAATAATAATAATAATAATAATAATAATAATAATAATAATAATAATAATAATAATAATAATCATAATAATAATAATAATAATAATAATAATAATAATAATAATAATAATCATAATAATAATAATAATAATAATAATAATAATAATAATAATAATAATAATAATAATATGAATCAAAGAAAATCTTAAGCATAGGAACAAATGATTAAAAAAAATTGATAACAAATCAATCAAAATGTGAATCAAGGCTACCTCAACAAAGCTTTAAATAAAAATGAAAACAAAATTCCGAAAACGTTTTTGAAGAATAAGAAAACAGAAAAACAAAAATGTGATAAAAATTTTATTTGAATCAGATAAAATCCAGATTTAAAGCCAAAAGACAAAAATAAATAATTGATGAAAAATCAGAATATTTTTCAATTGAAACATCTCTCAAAGAAGGTTTGATGATTAATAGAAAACAAGAAATAGATTCATAAGAATATTAATTAAACTAAAATCTAAAGCCATTTCAAATCATCTTCACAGTAACAAATTAAAAAGGTTTTTGAAAAAACAATTAATAATTAACAATAATCTGTTTAGTTGAAGATTCTTGGAACAAGATTCAAAGAAAAATAAAAAATTTGTCAAAGAATTTATTTAAAATAAAATAAAAAATAAACAGATGAAATTTTAAGACAGCAGCTTCAAAGTAGAAAAAAATATAAAAATAAAAAATTTTCATCAAACTAGATGCAAATATGAGGATCAATTTCAAAGGTGGAGTTTTAAGATTAAAAATGATACCAATCTGGTTCAAGCACCAATTGTTAATTGCAGATTTGGTTTAAAACCAAATCAGTCATGATATTTCAGAATAAAACCAAACTTTCATTTACAAAAATGGAGAAAGATCCTGTGGATAATGGGTTTTTTTTTTTAGGAATTTTCAACAACATATTTGGGGGCCTCATTTTGAAGATTTTTCATTTATTTAAATTTATTAATCTTATATTTCATTTTGTAAAAAAAAAAATTCTTTTTGGTAATGGCATAAATGAAATTATGGGTTAAATCTGTGAACATTTTGAACAGTTTCAGGGTCTGCTTATTAGGATTAAGGAAATCTTGTGTGATTACAAGGTTTTGGGATAACCATCCCCATTCCTCTCTTTCTACTCTCTCCATTCCTCATTTCTCTAATTTTCCTCCTTCTTTTCCTTCAGTCATGTCAATCTCATATTCTCTTTCTTAACTTTCCTATCACACTCATGTCAACAACTCCAATATACTCATCTCCCAGTTATATCTTGTATTCATCTCACCTTCTAACATGCATGTCATTTTTTCATTTATTATCATGTTAATTTCACCTGTCACTGTCCCTGTGACATTTGATAAAGAAGAAACTACCTGAAGACAGATCTTGATTCAGACAGAAGGATTTTCTCTCATCCTTCTATTTTCCTCCCTATCTGTGTATCCTCAGGTAAGTATTTGTGTCTCCTTTTCTTTTGATCCTTTTCTTCATTCATGTATCTGAAATTCATCCTTCTACTCACCTCCATATATGTGTATCCTCAGCTGACCTCAACACAAGGTCAATGGATCTGGAGAATTTTTTTCAAGGGAAAATCTGGTTTGATTCTAGGAGGGGCAGATGAGGATGATCACTTTGGAAGCATCATAACTAAATAAAGAAATTAAACCTGCAAGAAAGGTGATTATCTAAGGATAAAGAGAATGAATAATGAATCTATAATTGTACCAGCAAGAGAAGTCTGAAGAATATTCAAACTAAAGGGTGTGTTAGAGTTAAAAAATCTGCCAAATTTTTTTAATGATGGTTTTCAAACCAAATTTATAATTTATAAACCACCACTAAGAATGAAGTTTTTCATTTATTTCACGTTAGGAATTTCAAAGTTAACTGCAAATAAGTGTTTTTTTCAACCATAGTTTATTATGAAACATTTGCTCAAATAAACTTCACTAAAAACATATAATTATAAATAATATTCAATTGAGTAATAGATAATGAAATCACTAGACGTTGAACTATGAATACTCTGTAAAGCAACCACTATACTATTACACTTATAGCTTGGACAAGAGTATAAATCATGAAAAGATTTCACTCAAGCATTAGGAAGAACTTTACACGACTAGAATTTTAACCAAATCCATTTCCTGATGCTTGAGATGAAATTGAAGAGCTCAATATGTTTTTAAGGTATCAGAAACTAGTAGAATTAAATCCAAATTTTATTAAATATTTGAAAGTCAAAAGTAGGAATGTAGGCATGACATCATTAAACAACTGATTCATAATTGATTGGGTAAAGTGATAGATGATTTGAAATCTCTTTTTAGATTTCAGTGGCAGCAAGATCAGAAGATTGATTATACTGAGAAAATGGAATTTTGATGATTGGTATAAGATTCAAATCAAATCAAAAATTATCCAGCGGGATAATAGGTAAATTGAGTTGCACTGAGATTAGATGGAAAGATCAAGAATAATTCATCTTGTGGTGATTTCAGTTCTAGAGTTGGTTGAATTTTGCACTTGATTCATCAAATGGTGAACTGGTAACAAGCAAGTCTAAAGAGTGGAAATTACAGCAAAGTTTTAATGTAGATTTTTTTTTTTTGAATTGTAAATTCATTATAAGAAATGCTGGGAAGATTTTGAGATATAACGGGGGTTTGATTGAGATGATAGAATCATAAATACCATGTTTTTAGACAGCAAATTGTTTGTAGTGGAATTAAATTCTTGAGTAAAAAGGTGGAGTAGTGTCATTATGATGAACATGAAGAGTGTAGGTGAGATGGTCCATTGGATATGTGGAAAATTCCAGGATTTAGTTCACGTATCCACCTCTCTTCCAAACCTTGAATCCATACTCTCTTGCAAGTCACCCCCCCAAAAAAAAAGAACAAAAAAAAATCAAGTCAACCTTACAATGAGGGGAGAATCAATAAAGCTTACCCCCATCAGGGTACAGCACTTCTGGAGGGGGGAGAGGGAGCAGTTATCAACCACCCAAGCTACAAACAATCACACAGGGGGATGTTTACATTGTGTCAATGTCTCACCGGTTGGAATGAAGTAAAGCATCTCGGAGGATACAGGCAAGGTTTACCAAGACTTAGACTGTCTCACAGGGGGAGCAGCTTCAGATGTATCAATCAAGTTGCAAGGCCGAGCCGTTGCGTAAGCAAAAGGGATTCTCTTATTTTGCTCGTGATATCGATGTTGAAAAAGAGGTGCTATGTCGGAACATTGGAGAACAACATTCTGGGAGGTACCAGGGATATGCGGCCTACGTACAAACTGGGAGGAATCAACAAGCCACAGGACACAGGATGACAACAATGTATAAGGAAAGGGAGAAATGAAGGGGGAAAAGAACGGGCATCTTTTGAGGTTCAAAAGGGTCCACTGGGAAAAATGGGAGAAACAGATAGTCAATCCTCCATTAGCCTTGAGCGTAGGACGAGGGGAGTGGTATTTGATTTGTTTGATTATGAGTTGTTTATTACGCTCAGCTTGTTGGATGAGGGGGAACAGGTATAAGTGACCAGCCTGGCCAAACAGTGCCTGAGACTGCTTCCAAGCCATCCACCTTGCTCACTACAATTTGCTTTTCCAACACTTTGGATGATTTATCCTTCATCCAAACCATTTCAACACTCAATCCCTGCAAGTACAAGACCTTAAACTTGCAAGGCAACCCAACGGCCACTTCATCTGCATCCACCAAGCTTTTGACTTTAACCCAACCGTTTGGGACCAAAGCAAAATCAGACAGATCTTGAGCTCAGTAGTCAGCACAGTACGTGCGGCGTTCCTCATGAGCTTTTATTTGACTACAAAAGCTGAAGGTTAGGTGTTGAGTGAATCACGTAGAAAGGGGAGAATAAATTCATTCAGTAACCGTCACATCAAGCACAAAACTATGATCGCGGGAGTTGAGTCAGTCAACATATCTCCGAAAAAGTGACTGGGAGTCAAAGTTTTATATCATTTATCATGAGGCTCCAGGAATTCCAACCTAAAGGGATGAGACAGCATCAACCAAGGACAAAAGAAAAGAGATGATTGAAATATACATTTACAATCATTTGCTCAATACTCACATCCTTTAACCGCTCAAGCCCAAGCTGGCTGGGGTCCCTTCTTTTGGAAGGAATTTTGTTTTTAGGGGGGTCATGGGAGCCGGAACCAGGGTAGCAGCAGCGCTACGTTCCTTAGAGGCGGTAACCTCATTGAGGCGAGGAGTAAGCATCCAATCAAAGATGTAATCGTACAAAAATCCTTCTCAAACAAATAGGTCACGAAATAATAAGCGAAGGTACGTATAGTCAGGCTTATTGTCAAATCTCAAGGAGCGAGCATAGTTAAGATAGATGGCAGACTCTTTTGGAAAACACCGGCAGAGGAATTCAGTCGGAGTCTTCCTCTTCTTCTCCAAGATCCGATTGTACTTTTGCTTTTTGGTTGCTGCCTTTAGTCCTTGCCAAGGTAAACTACCACAAAGAAAGTATATAAATACTTAACCGAGGGACTCCATGTCATCCCGACGAGATTGCTCCACACCAAGATGAGTGTTAAAGGATGTGTAACGGGCGGTACCGGTGAGATTCTTATTCTCTCTGTACGGGATGTGCAGATGAGTCTTGGGATCACGATATCTCTTAGCAAGACCAAAATCAATGATATTGACTTGATGGCCACGCTTGCCGATGCCCATCAGAAAGTTGTCAGGCTTGATGTCACGATGAATGAAGTTCCGCGAATGGACATATTCGATTCGGGAAATAGTCCATGCAATAGGGCAACATGCGGAAGAAGGATCAACCAAAACAGAAAATGGTGAAGAACTAGATCCAAAAGCACACAACATACCAGCTGATCAGCAAGAAGTAAGACAGTCTTGAGCGAAAACTTGCGATGGCAAACGTTGAATAGATCTTCTAAACTGGGACCAAGCAAATCCATCACCATAGCGTTGTAGTCACATTTGACTCCAAACCATCTTACATGGCTTTAAGAACAAGAAACTCGACGAATGAGCAGTTGAGTCCAAACAAGGCACAATAGACAGAAAGTGGCTGACGGAACGCCGATAACACCGGCAAGAGTCTTGTAGACCTTGGCTTCGTACTTGAGCTGGAGATTTCTCGCCCTGAAGCTTTCGAGCTTGATGGCAACCTCCTCACCCGAGATGATATTGATACCCAGGTGGATGTGACCTGAAGGTTTGAAGGATCAATAACATGACAATGACTGTGCTGGAGAAGGACAGAGAGCGCACCAAATGAACCACTTCCAATTTTTTTGCCAGCGCGGTATTTGCGACCGAACTGGAGATCCATGATGAGATAGAAACGTGGTTAGGACCAAGGGGATTAAGACTATCAAAACAATGAGGGGACTGAATGGATTGCCAAGGGAAGGGGAGTGGGGGATGACTGATGAATGAGTGAGAAACGAGTGTCAGTAGGCGGCAACAAGACCAAGGTTGGGGGAGACAGGAGATGAGCGCAAGGAACAGGGCGGAAGAGGAAGATGGGGAGAGGAGGGGGCTGGGGATAGACAAAGGGGGGGGGGGAGGGGGGTAGTAGTTAAGTCAGATGACAGTGGGGGGTATCCTGAGATAGGTTCAAGAGAGAATACCCCCCCCCCCCCTGAGATGGGAAATCGAGAGACGTTGTGGACAACAAGACAGATCACAGCTCATGACAACCAAGAGCAACCCCGCTGATTCAGAACGGGGCTGGAGGAGGAGATGGGAGAATGGTGACAGCCATCATCCTCAAAGACCAGATCAACCAGAACAACCAACCTGAAACAAGAACCCGACTGATTGGTTACCGGTTGAGGGGGGGAGGAGACCAGACAGACTTCAAGAAGATAAATAGTAGTAGAGCCAAAACAAGGAGTAGAATAGACAGACGGGATGAGCGAGGAGAAGAAGAAGAAAGGGGGACAGGAGCAAGAGGAGAGGAGAGAGAAGGGGCGAGGATGGATGAGCCCAGTGAAAGTGAGAACAGTCTAGAGATGGGGGGCGGGGGAGGGCAATAAGCAAAACACACCCAAGCGCAAGCTCAAAGACCAACAACAACGATGGATTTAAAATTGAGGATGGAAGCGAGAAGGAGCAGCAGACCGCCTACCAAACCCGGATGGAGCCAGATTGAGGAGAGGCAGGAGGGCAGGGTAGCCATAGGGCAGATGAGCCGGAGTGAGGGCCTGGTGGCTCAAGCTAGGCAGAGGCTGGCGGGCCGCTGCTGTGGATGTGCTTGGGGGCAGCCAAAGGGCCGAAGGGCAGGCCGACCTACAGGCTACAGCTGAGGAGCTCAATAAGGTTGGGGCAAAAACAGCTTGGCGGTAAGTCGATTTGGAGGCAAATCTTTGTTTTTATCCTAGGTCCTACAATATCCACATCCACTCACTCACTCACCCAAGTATTACAAACATCGGAATGAGGGCAAGTAAGGTGTGTGTGTACCAACGGATGATATCAAAGTGTATTCCGCCCAGACAATGAACATCCA
The DNA here is from genome assembly GCA_025617555.3 of Puccinia polysora. Classification (NCBI taxonomy): domain Eukaryota; kingdom Fungi; phylum Basidiomycota; class Pucciniomycetes; order Pucciniales; family Pucciniaceae; genus Puccinia; species Puccinia polysora. Next base: position 50,803,203 of record CM062618.1, read on the forward strand.
TAGACCAATCAGGGGGATTGGTGATCCGCTGGACACTATTGATCAAACTCTGGTAATCCCAAAAAATACGCATCTCCAAAAGTGATCAGACATGCCATGAGTAGGACCTGGCGACTTCTGAGCTTGACTACAAGGTGGTACAACATTTTTATATTTTTTGCTTTTGAAGGTTGTAAAATAGATGTAAATATTTATTGAACATCTACAACTCCGCTGAATCTGTCCTTATTGACTCCATGCAGTATGCAGCTCAATTCACTACCTAAATAAATTAGTACTTCTTATCATGTCCCCCAAAACGTAGGTAAATCCGTACCCAGGGGATTCAGGCATCCCTAGTCTCCTAGACCGGCGATTTCTTGCGTGGTTGAGAGTAGTAAGAACAAAGAGGGAGTAGGCATATGGAAGATGAGAAAAATGATGAAAAAAAGATGGTCCAACATCATTCTTGTCAATGTGTTTACTTCCTTCTACCGTTCTGCCCGCGAATGGCTGAAACCCAACTAAATCTATCACTCATATCCTCCCCTCAATCATACATCAATGCCCATTGTGATGCCTTAAGCAGTCCTTGATTATCACTTTTGATTGTTAGCTTGAGCAACAGTTGCACATATAAATGTTAGGGCAATGTTAAATTTGCAACCCTACGCGGCTTTTTCACAACCCAAATCAGGTTATGTGTCACGGTTTGCAACTGCTTTTAGTCGTGAACGGCCGCTCACAACTCATTTTAGCCTTGAACAACTGCTCACAACCCACTTGTGGTGAGCAAAAAAAAAGGGAAAAAAAAGAAAAGAAAGGACATTGAAAATAAAATAATTAAAAATAAATAAATACTTTTAGGGGATTATATTTCTCACACATCCAACCCTTTATTTCACGCATTTTGATGTTGTCGCGCGGTTGCACCCCTTTGATATTTCACACAAAAATAATTTATTTCATGCATGTTTCAAGAATTCATTTTTTTTTTAATTCTAACTCCACAGCCCCGCAGCAGGGGTTCTTAAACCCCTAACCAAAACCTTTGGTGATTTTGGAGGCATTAGAACCCCTTCAAAAATGAAATCAAAAAATGAAAGAATGCTGTAAAAACAAATTTTTGCATGGGTTTTTGGATCCTTACTTTGGCTATTTTTTTTTTTTTTTTTTTTTTTTTTTTTTTTTTTTATTTCAGATTCCAGAAATTGAAACCAACATTCAAAGAGCTTTCAAATATTTTTTCCATATTTCTTTGGATGTATCCTTTCACCTTAAAAAATTCCTTCAAAAAACACAAATATTCAAAAAAATCAAATTTCTCTTTGAACATTTGAATCCTTTTATTTTCCTTTTTATTTCATTGTCTTGGGTGATTCAAGCCATCAAAAAGTTAACCCAAAATTTGAAGAGCATTTAAATATTTTTTTCAGATTTTTTGGATGTATTATTTTACCTTAAACATTTACATCAAAAAAGCAAAAAGTTTCAAAAATTCAATTTTTTCATTGGACTTTTGGATCCTTTTGTTTGCCTATTTGATCAATTTTTTTGGGTTTTTCAAGCTGATATAAATTTAAAGCAACTATTAAGGAGCTTTTTAACATTTTTTTCAGAATTTTTGGATTGCATTTTTTACCTTTAAAAATTCCATCAAAAACAAACAAATTCAAAAAATTCACTTTTCTCACTGGATTTTTGAATCCTTTTTTTGGCTTTATAATTGATTTTTTTTGGTGATTCAACCTTTCAGAATGTTAAAGAAACAACAAAAAAGCTCACTAATACTTTTTAAAGATCATCTGCATGTATGCATACACCTTACAAACAGTTTAGGCTGCCCTCCTGAGTGTTACAAAAATATTAAAATGTAACCGGAATCAAGATCCAGAACTTGTTGAATAAGGAATCAATGGAAGGGATGAATTTGATAGTAGTTGGTAGCAAAGGAAAAACACTTTCTGAGGCAAGATGGTGCGGGAAAATACTTGAACAAAATAAGTTGAATTTTTTTTAGAGTTCAATAGAACCAGGCAGTTGTAAGTAACAACACCCACAAGCTAATAACTCTTTCCATCAACAGAAGATTAGGAAATATCAACTCAATCCCAACAAACATTTCATCAAAAAAATAAAAAATAAAGAACAAATATGGATACAAATATTAAAATTTATTTAACTATGATTGGTTTTATGTTTCTACTTGATTTTATTGGAGGGAAAAAAACCTCATTAACAAGATCTAAATTTCTCTGAACAATGGTTTTCCAAGATTTGGAATCCTTTGTCACAAAGCTTTTCCAAAGTGGATCTAACCTGGGAGCTGGCCAATGATCAGACTTGAACTTGAATGAGAGTATATGATTGAAATCTTCTAAATGAATGAAGCAAATAGGAGAAGATTTGGAATTTGGAGTTGGAGGGGAATTCAGAGGAAGATAAGTGCAATGCCTTAAAGAAGAAAACAGAACCACAGGACACTTAAAATTAATTATGAAAGTTGATTTATTTTCTTCCAAAAAAATGGTGACTGAACTTTGAATTTGCTATGAATTTCTTCTTTGCCCTTCCCATCCTCTTGAGTTCTTCTAAATACTCAAAACCAGATGTATATCTTTTGCTTGAGAATAAAAAGATTCAAATTTCCAAAGAGAAATTTGATTTTTTTGAATTTTTGTGTTTTTTGAAGGAAGTTTTTAAGGTGAAAGGATACATGCAAAAAATATGGAAAAAATGTTTGAAAGCTCTCTGAATGTTGGTTGAAATTTCTTTCAGCTAAAATAAACAAAAAAAAAAAACAATTAAAAAAGCCAAATTAAGGATCCAAAAACCCATGCAAAAATTTGTTTTTACATAATTTTTTCATTTTTTGATTGCATTTTTGAAGGGGTTCTAATGCCTCCAAAATCACCAAAGATTTAGGTTAGGGGTTTAAAAACCCCTGCTATGGGGCTGCATAGTTAGAATTTAAAAAAACTGAGTTCTTGAGACATGCATGAAATAAAGTATTTTTGTGTGAAATATCAAAGGGGTGCAACCATGCAACAACATCAAAATATGTGAAATAAAGGGTTGAATCTGTGAGAAAAATAATACCTTATTTTTATTTCTTAACAAAAACACCAAAAAAAGAAAAAAATTAAAAAATACAAGTTCAACTTGACTAGCCCTAAAGTAAGAATACCAAACTTGAAATAAACAATGAAAGAGTCTATGGAGCATCCCCAAATTAAAAATGCCAAAAAATACAAGTCCAACTTGACTAGGCCTGAAGTAAAAACACCAAAAAAACTTTAAACTTGTGTTAAGCTGATCCCATCACAAGAAGTAAAAATAATCCTTATGATGGGATCAGCCCAATGCAAGTTAAACAGACTTACCAATAAAATATCATTTAAAACACTCATCATAATGATATTAACTCAAAACACTCAACATAATGATGTTCAAAATGTAATAAAAATTTATATTAATAGAATTAAAATATGATCATCAGAACCCAAACCCAAATTATAAAATTAGAATGATTTTTCTAAATTAGAATACAACTTAAGTTGATCTTTTAGATGGTCAACCCAAACAGAAGCTTTTTCAGAAGTCAAAGAAGTAGGTTTGGAAACAATGGGCTGGACTGGAATCACTTGTCCCTCAAGTCCAAATGAACCCAGTGATTATTTTTAACAAAGAAAATGAAGATAGGATCTGATTGTTATTTTAAACCCATTTTTATAGGAGTATAAGTACAAAATGAATCCAATGAAATGAAACATATTGGTCTTCCATAATTATCAGCCATTATTTGACCCATATCCAAATTTGAAAGCAATTTGAAGAGGGAATCTTTTCATTGATGTCTTTAACATCAAGTTGTTCTATCTTTTCAACATCTTTAATGCCACCAAGAATCTTACATCTGTAATGCCACCAAGGATCTTAGAATATCACATCTTATTTTTCCCAAATGCTTCAATAATTTTCTTTTGTAGTTTAAACCATCCATTCTCATCATAACCAAGTGATTTTGCAATTACTCTAAATCCACAAACCCCATCACCAACCAGATCACAAACCTCCCCCAAGAACTTATGTAAGTTCTCAGGTATTTGATTGAGGTAATTCAATTTTGGTTCCTACAATTGAAAATTACTGAGTCAAAATTCTAATCTCATCAAAGGAAACAACACTGACCAAAGATGAGCTTCTGTTTGACTTGGCCATTTCTTCTTCTTCCTCAGAAAATGTTTCTGATTCCAAATGAGCAGAACCTAATTATCTTTCTGAAATTCAAAATTCAGATGAAGAGCCTTGCTTGCACTACAGAAATCATTTTCCCCTCAGTTCATTAAACTATAAAAATGAACATTTCTAAAAATAAAAGACTTACTATCTTTGGTCTTTTTGGTTCCCTTTTAACCCTTTTTTACCTCTTGAATTCTCTTTCAATGTGTTCAAATTTTGACAGTTCACAATGAGTTGATTTCCATTTGGGTCAACTGCGGCTGGACCTTCACACCTTTGGATCAAGCCTTGGCTTGGCAATCAAATTTGCTGTATAATCAACCACAGACTTTCAAATCTCCAATCTAACATGTTGAGGTTGTGCCATAAGCATGGAATTCACCTTGTTGAAAATTTGTGATTTCTCAAGCACTGGATCTGTGTCAATCTTTAAAAAAGAAAAAAAAATTAATAAATCTTTCAATTCTATAATTGCTTTCAATCCTATAATTGGTGCCCATCAAAAAACCCAAAAAGAGAACTTACTTCACTAGAAGGGTCATAGTCTAACCTCCACTGAGGATGAACATCCTCAGGCCCAACAGATCCTCTTGATGATAGTATTTCACCTAAAATGTGGGAACACAGAAAGCCCATTGTTTTTGAATAAGACTTTGAGCAAACCTTGCCATCATGGTTGCGCTTTAACTTCTCAAATTGTTCCCCAATGAGTTTAATTGCCTCAATTAAATATTTGTAACCCAAAGGGAAAATTTCTTTTGGAAAAACAGCTCCTAACTTTATTTGAGAGTTTTTGAGTGATGCATGCACTGATTGGATTTGGCTTTCAATGTTTCCTTCAAGGTATTTCCACACATTCAAAATGTTCCCCAAAAATCCCACAAGTAATTGTTTGAAAGTAGCATGGGCTCCTTCTACTCAAGACATTGTTTTATTTTGAAATTCTGGTTTGACACAAGTCCACACCATTAAAAACATCCCTTTGATAGGGAAAATGTTCTTTTCCATATACTTGAGAACATTGTCATGTTTTTCTAAGAAACACTGTATACAAATTTCAACATTAGAATTACCAGAAGAGATGAACAAAGAAGCAATAAATTGGCATACTCTGAGTCAGGAATCATTGACTTCTGCCTCCCCCTTGGTTTTAGAGGCCCCATACTTTACCCACAAAGTAATAAAACATTGCCATCCTTCATTTTAATTACTGAAGCTTATTTTAAAATATTTTGCTGGAATATTTTTAGACAAGTTCCAGGAGAAAAACTGTCTGGATGACTCAGGGAAACTATTTTCTATAGGACCAACCAGAGCTTTTTCACAGTCTGTCACAAAGACTTTGGGAAGCCTCTTGGGATTATAATCCAACTCCTTTAATGCATTCAGTTCCAAAATATAGAACTCATGTGTTTCTTTTGTTATAAAAACAAAAGCCTTGGCAAAATTTTTTTGTTGGCTGTCATTCCTACAACATGCAATAGAGGGATGTTGTACCTATTTGTTTTATAAGTACAATCCAACAATGAAATATGATGGCATTCTTTGAAAATTCTTATAGACTCAGGATAAGCCAAGAAAAGGGCCTCTAAGTGACCCTCTCCACCAAATTTTTACCTTGAAAACCACTGGGATTCCTGGAGCATTTCCAATAGAATGTCCATAACACCTTTCCCATCCAGTTCTGCTTGCTTTAACTTCTGATTAGTGTTATAGATTGTTCTATCATAAATGTATTCTCCACCATCAATCTTGCCCAATTTCCTTTTAAGATGAATTTTATTGAGCCCATCTTTCATGCCGTCCTTAAGTAGATCCAAGGCTTGCCCAGAGATTCTCCTCAGTTGAGGATGCACTTAGGGGTTTTCAGATGGTTGATGATTGTGTAGGCCATTTCTGATGGAGAGATGCCACATGTGATCTGCTACTGCACAACTTGCATGGATCATGCATTGAAACCCAACCTTCCTAGTGTGAGTTTTCCTTTCCCATTTAGTGAGGCATGGCCCTTAACATACCCCAAATCTGTCACATGCTAGATCCGCATATTTATCCTTCTTTGATATGAATGTCCTCAATGCATAGCCATGCATGAATGCCCATTTTTGAAAATAAATCTTGGATTCTTTCCTACTAGCAAAGAATCTCACAGGAGGAGGGTCAAGCAGTTCTGGAACCCCTTAGTTTCATAGTTATACCCCACATGTTTACATTAGTGTATTGATCAAGTCAAATCCTTCTCAGTCAAATGAAATATGAAATGTGACCCACCACCTTTAGTCAATTTGAGTTGTGAAGAAGCATCTTGTTCCTCAATTTTAACCCTAGATGAGGATGCAATTGGGGCTTCCAATGTTTTCTTTTCCAACTCCCTACCCAAATCCCTAGATTCCATCAAAGCTTTGTTTAGCACACTTTGATTAAGTCCTTTAAAATAGCAATGTTTAAACCAGGAGGGCTTGGGCTTGCCACTGCTCCTATAAACCAAAAAAATTCAATGGCAATTTAGTATTAAATTCAATTTTCAACCCAACAACTCCAAACATTTTCTCACTTTTGGGTTGAGAAAAATAAATTTATCCAATGGGTGTGTGTTGTGTTTGTAGGCGTTTTTTGACAATACTTTGTTTTTCCAATAGGCAGAGTTTTTAATTCCAAATTCTCTTTTTGTGTTCCAATAATAGTCCCACATAGTATGCCAAATCCCCAATTTTGGGTTGAGGGCACTCAAATGTGGTCCAGGGTTGCCTAGGTACCCCAAATCCCCCCTCAAATGGCCCATTGGGGGCTAATTTTCCCCAAATGGGCCTGGGAAACAGGTGCAGCCCCTGCTCACAACTTGTGAATCCCCTGGGGGGTTGAAAATCCCCAATTTAAACCCTTTCTAATTTGAAATTCCCCAATTGTAACTTGAAAAGTGTTGCAATCAGGGATTTGAAACCCCCTGGGGGATGCACAGGTTGTGAGCAACTTTGCTTGCCCCTTTTTGAGCTGTGAATTTCAATTTGCAACCCATATGGGTTGTAAACAGCAATTCATGCCTTTTTACAACCCTTATGGGTTGTAAATGGAAATTCACGCCTTTTTGAAACCCATATGGGTTGTGAACAGCAATTCATGCCCGTTTGCAACCCATATGGGTTGTGAAAAGCAATTCACACCCGTTTGCCACCCATATGGGTCATGAACGGTAATTCAAGCCCGCAATTAACACCTGTTTGCAACCCTGAGGTTGCAAACTTAACATTTTCCTAAATGTTATCCCAGGATTTTTTGACATTTCTTCAATAACTTGATCACTATACAGAAGCAAGAAGCGCTCTAACAATTCTCTACCCAAATCCAGTAGGAGTCAACATCATGAGGTGCTCACCATGGTTGGTAAGTATGTATGGGTATGGGACCACTAATTGAGGTATGTGTGACACATAGCTGATTTCTGTTGGGGCCAATACCACTTATCCCGCAGGAAGGCAGGCAAAATTTCACATAGCAGCACTCCAAGCCAGATTTATCCTGCAACAGCTGCTCAATTTTGCACCCAGCACCCAATCACAATCTAACCTGAATTCGCCGTACCACCAGGGTGTGAAGAAATTTTATATTTCAAATTAAAGGGGGTTGTATTCCCAAGAAAAACCTCAGTATCTAGATTTTGGAAAACAAAACTAATGTACTGAGTCCTTCTAGGGTTTTTTAATGTGTATCAAAAATAGGGATATTTTTATTTGAGATGATATGAAGTATAACAATAGTTACAGATATTTCACCATGAGGAAAAGAAAATCTTCCTTGTTATACCACACTATTTATACACAATACAGATGGCTTGGCCCCGTATTATATGAAAGGTAAGTGCAGAGGAAACTGAATAAAAGGATGCTTAGGGAAATGGTTTGACAAAAGAGATTGGTTAATAAGGAGTGCTAAGAGGATTTAAAAACCCTGAAGCTTTGGGGAAGGATTCCAAAACGGACTACTTCAAATTAAATTTGTGATCAGGATTTTTACACAGGGCCTTGATGGCCTAGCAGTTACCATCACATGGAAGCTTGATACCACCCCTGCAATGGTTATGCAAGTCTGGTGTTTGAATCCCAGGAGACCTAACCCCTGACTGCTACTCCTTCTACCTTGGCCAACTACACCCACCCCTTTCATACTTTGAAACCCTTTATTAGTTGTCCCTTTGGCCTGTGGATGGAGTATTCAATTTAAATACCTGTTACCCAATCAGAGTGGATTCCAAAAACATTGTCCAATGGCCCAATAAAAATTACTTGAACCTGCTTCACCACAGGGCTCTCCTGTTCTTATCTTGAACCCCTGGCCTACAGGGATTACTTGTACCTTCTGCTTGATATTCATAGTGTGAAATGCAATATGTAAAACTGCACTTTAAGAAGAAAAAAACAAAACTGTATCAACACAAAAAAACCAGAATTCTGTGAAGGTGGGCAAGCAGAAGGGTTAAACCCACTGTGTCAAGTGTGGGGGGAAAGGTAACACAGTTGGTGGGAATCAAACTCACAACAACCCATTGCATTCCGGATCCTCTAACTGTTGAGCTACATCCACTTAGAGCATCTACCACCATCTCAATAATTCTGCTTGACAAGCGGACTTGTTGAGGATTTACCAAATCAGGCCACCATTGTGGGCTTGATAGCGCTGTGGTGCCCCATCCTGGACACCCTGGCCGCCTTAAGACCTCAATCCATAAACTGTTGCACAAAACGTACCGTCCGGTTGAACAACTTATCCTCAGGCTCATCCAAACCGTCTTTTACCCGCGCGCGCGCCGCCAAATGTAAGACTCCAAACGGTGCTAGGCCGTGGCAGTTCTGCAGAGGGGAAAGGTGCTGTTTAGGCTGCCCTCCTGAGTGTTACAAAAATATTTAAATGTAACCAAGATCAAGGTCCAGAACCTGGTAAATGAGGAATCAAGAAGTAGAGGATTAAGATGATAATAGTTTGGTAGCAACGGAACAGCACTATCTGAGACAAGATTATGCAGGGAAATCTTGAACAAAAGAAGTTAAAGTCTTCCTAGAGTTCAAAGAACAAAAGCTGTTGTGTGTAAACAAAGCCCACAAGCTAATAACTCTGGTCGTCAGCAGAAGATTGGGGATGATCAACTCAAACCCAAGCAACCTCCAGGTTCTCAATGAACCTGCCCAACTCTCCGCAATCAAGCGCTTGAAGGGTACCAGATAACTGAGGGTGGCTGTACAAGACAAAGCACAATGTTTAAGAAGCTCTAAAACAAACAGTAACTGATTTGAAGCAAGGATAACCTCAACACTTCTCAAGGGACTCAAGAGTAGGCTGGCAGAATGCAACTTCAAAGAAGCTAAGGGGAGGTATAAAACTCCAGGTCTTAAGCTTAATAAGACCTCTTCAATCAATTGTGATTGGCTCCAGAAAGGTGATCAGGGATCAGGACCAGTATGGTCAGAGAAAGGGATCAAGGAGTGGTATGACACACTCAAAAATTCCAACAGACAGAATTTTTCTTCAACCAGCAAGGCTATTGGTTGGTGATAAGGATCAGGGATCAAGGGTTGAGTATGGAGGCTCAAGGATCAAAGGTGTGCTGATTTCATTCTTGATCGTTCCATGTTCTGATGATTTCCGATGATTATCAAAAAGTCAGGGGAGAGCCCCTCCTTATTTGGGCAGGAGGCCCTGTTAGACTATATACAACGGATTCTACAAATAGAGCGGAAAAGGGAAGGCAACCATGTGGTCACTCGCATCCATCTGTGGATGGGCGCGCGCAACAATACCAGAGTCACCCACCCCTCGTCCAAAGGCGGACGGAGTGGGAAAGAGAAATGAACCAAACCACCGCGGATGTCCGCGGGCGGTCGTTGGCACTCTTCCAAAGGCGGAAGCGGGTGGGAGAGTCCCAGGAAAGGTGACTGATGAAGTCCATGAGAGCGCGGATGGGCGGATAGGAGATTGGTTTGAAAAAGTTGAGTAAATCCTGACGGCCTTGAGATCCACGACTGATAGATCAAGTGCAATGGGAGGTTTGACGGATCCAAGGATTTGCCAAATGCTTGGGGGTGCGGTCGGGATGGATTCAGTAAATCATGGATGAGCGCCGCGCGACGGTAGCAATGAGGAGATTGGGACGCGCAACGACAAAGATGAAGACACGCAACAACAAAGATGAGGACGTGTTATGACAATTGCGGAGATGACAAGCAACACGGATAAAGGACGCGCAACGCAGATAATGGAAGCGCAGCGCGCGCGGGTAAAAGACGGCTCGGATGAGCCTGAGGATAAGTTGTTCAACCGGACGGTACGTTTTGCGCAACAGTTTATGGATTGAGGTCTTAAGGCGGCCAGGGTGTCCAGGATGGGGCACCACATCTCTCCCCAACTTACAGACTGTCCCTAGTCTGCTCCCGAGTTTGATGCCATAGAAAAAAGAAAGGAAAGAAAGATGATTGAAACTGAAGAATGGCCATTTTGATCTTGAGAGTGGTTGAGAAAAAATTTGTTGATCCGACCAAAAATCCTAGAAGTGGCTGAGATAAAATGAAGGAGGCGTCCCAAGTGCTCACACGCGTGGCATGAAGTAGAGCTTTCACAAAACAACAACAATCTTGCCCAGATGGTGCACAAATTGGGAGGACTTACTTCTAGACCAAGTTGCCTCCACAAGAGTAAAATTTCTTGACCTGATCAGCAGAGAACCTTCTGGCCATCTGAGTACCATCCAGCTCCTCCAAAAGATATGATCCACCTCTAACTTGACGGAATACTTGGTAAGGACCATTCCAGCGGTTAGAGAAAAGCTTTCCCCACTGAGTTTCCAAGGAACGATTATAAGCCAATACCAGGTCACCAGGGTTTAAAGGGTCCCTGATTCAATTCCGGTGTTTTTCTTCCCAATACTGAACTGATTTTGCTCTTGATTCCATCATCTTCTGATAAGCTTTGTTATGAATATCTTCACTCTGCTCCAGTTGCTTTGATCTGGCAACTAATAAGTCAGTAGTTGAGGAAACTCGTTCCCAGGGGATGCCCAAGAAAGACTCCATCTCAAGATCAAGAGGAAGAACAGCCCTCTGACCAAAGTTGATTTCATAAGGAGAATAACCAGTGGTTTGCTTGGTTGAAATTCAATCAGAGAAGAGGACCAAGGGTAGAAACTTTCAACAATTCTTGCCACTTTCACCAGCCAATTTGACAAGAGCAGCCTTCAAAGGAGCATGGCCTCTTTCCACCATGCCTTGTCCTTCAGGATAATAGGGAGTAGTAACTCTATGTTGTCCAGGGAGCAATTGGATCATTTCAGCAAGTTTTCCACCAAATTCTGAGCCACCATCCGTAGAATAAGATTGGGCCAAGCCATAACGCATTGTCCAAGTCTCATGAAGGAAAGCTGCTACTGATTCAGAGCTGAGGTTCTTAAGAAACTTTGCTTCAACCCATCCAGAAAAATCATCTCTAGCCACAATGAGGTACTTAGCTCCACCAGCCTTAATGTGAACCACATCCATAGCAATCCTCCCAAAGACAGTGGATTCTCCAGTGGGGTAACAAATTTTGGCTGGGCGTCTAAGATCACGTTTCTGGCACACTTCACAACTCCTACACCATTGAGCAATGGATTTCTTCAGGGATAGCCACCAGAATCATTCAGATATTCGTCGATAAGTTTTGGTTTCCCCACGATGACCAAGGCCTTCATGGAGATTTTCCAGGATTGAATCTTGCTTGGAAGGGATAGTGACCACAACAAGTGCACAAGGAGTTGACCTTTTCATAAGCCTAGAACCTTGGACAAAGAAGTTGGAGGACTTCCTTTTGAGGGACCAAAATTCTTTGGCAGAGATATCAGGGGGTCTTTGGAGAGTTGAAAGGTACTGCTCCAACTTAAGCCAGAAACCTTGCTGGAAACCAGAGTAATTTTTGGAGGAGAAGGCAAAGACAGGGCGGACCAAGGGTTCTTCCTCATCAAAATCCATTCCAACCTCTGATTCATTGTCTCCAATAGGTTGTCGAGATAAACCATCAGGCATGGTGAAAGATTTTCCAGGCCTGTGAACAATATCAAAAGAGAACAACTGGATGAAAGCCACCCAACGAGTCATGGGAGCATTTGGGAGGCTGGGGGCGTTGATCATTTCAATAATAGATCGCGCATCAACTTGTAACTTGAAGTGTTGACCCCAAAGGACAGTCTGAAGCTTCTTCAACATTTGGGCCACACCGCAAAGTTCCAGTTTTGGCTGGGAGTACCTGGATTCCACATCTGAGAAAAGAAGAGATTCATACAGAGCAGGACGATCCAAACCATTTTCATCTTCCTGGGTAAGAACAGCCCCAACAGATTGATAACTTGAGTCCACTGCCAACTTGATCTTGCCGGCTCCGTGTCCATAAGTGATCTTTTTCAAAACAATGTTTTTCCCAAAAATTGTTTTGAGCAACTGAAATGATTGTTCGCAGTCTTGGGTCCAAATCCATTCAGCATCTTTCCTGGTTAAGCGACGCAAGGGAATACAGATTTTGGATAATGAGGGAATGAAGATCCTGACATAAGTTACAACACCTAGGAAACCTCTAACTTCCGTTGGATTTATTGGGGTAGGCCAGGAGATGATTTTGTTGACTTTAGAGGGTGCCATCCTTCTTTGGTCCTTGCAGACTATATGACCAACAATTTCCAAGGCAGGGACACAGGCGGCAAGTTTTGATCCAGAGACAGTAAGGCCAGATTCCTCAATTCAAAACAAAATTCTCTCCAAAACAGTAGCATACTCCCAGACAAATTGTTGGATTCCTGAGTGCCAAGGTAAGAGCTCATTATCATAGTCAGAAACTGGACCTTTAATTCCACCATCATTGATAAAGATACCCGCATGATCCGGGATTTCGTCCTGGAGGATCCACATCATCTGAGCCTGATAGACTGCAACCAAGTTGGTGGCACCTTGAGGCAATCGAGTCAACTGAAATCAACCAAGGGGAGTATCGAAAGTAGTGAGGGGACGAGAAATAGGATGCAAGGATTGTTTGTCATAGCCACCCATAATGTCACCTAGACCATAGCAAGCTCTCCCAGAGAAGGATTTGCCAAATTCTTCAGTGGCAGGCGGAATTCCAGAGTCTTTAATAGTAACTCTATTAAGAGGTTGGAGATCATGAACTATTCTAAGTTTACCGTTACTCTTTAGAACACAGAAAACAGGACTGGAATAGCTAGAAGTCGATTGTTTGTATAAACCGGTTTGGACGTGTTTGCGGACCAACTTGATGAATTTGTCAACTTTAGCAGCAGGGATTGGGATCTTTTTCTTTTTCCAAGGGTCATGTTCAACTACCGGGATGATGTAAGGGAGACCATAGGATTCTTTCAAGAGACCTCTCTCTTTGTCACAAAATGCAATTGATTTTTCCCTTAGAGACAAGATATTTTTGATCAAATTTAACTCATCAGGAAGAAGCCATCCATCTGGACCAAAATTGACCACTTTCAGACGTTCTTCAGTGACCCGACCAGAGGGAATAAATGGACCAGTGAGGGATTTGGATGGACCACAGTAAGGATTGCGGGATAGCGGAGGACGCATAAGAGGAGGGTTGAGGTTGAGAGGCATTGGTTGGTTGACTGGCTGGACCTTCTTTGCAACTGGTTTGTACTTGGTGGCAAAGGAGAGGAATCCCTGCTTCCTCCAAGCATTGACCAGTGAAACCTGACTACAAAAACTGAGGCCGTGTTCCAACATCTTCCAAGTCCAATGTTCTGCTGCATCCTTGAAAGGTGCCTTCTCCATAAAAGAGGATCCAAAAGATAACTTGCTCACATGTGTGGCACAGGGTAGAGTTTCAAAAATCACAGTAGTAGAAGCCCTTGGTGGTGCACAATTGGGAGGACTTACTTCTACCCCAAATTGCCTCCACCTAAGATTAAACTCCTTCATACCAAAGCCACCAAGAAAAGAATCAAGATCAAGATCTAGTTTAGACTCATTGCGGAGATTCAAAACCAAAATAGAAGATGAGTGATCAGGCTGAAAAGAAAAAGGAAAGGAAGATAGAACAGATCCAGACAGAGAAGAAATATTTTTGGATTTTTCAAATTTTTCATATGTTTGGGTTTTGATCTTATTTGGATGAGAAGAAAGTGATGAGGAAAAAGAAAGATGGGCCTCTGAGGTGGGAGTTGGTCCATGAGTTGAAGTCTGAGGCTGAGGAGAACTAAAACTATCAGTAGGGCCAACTATTCTCCTAAAAAATGAGGATGAAAGGAATGAGAGTTTTCTTTCTGCTTTCCTTTCAGGACAGATTTGGGAGGGTGACCAGGGAAGTCTCTTTCCCAACGACCAGAATCCAAAGAACAAAGGGGGACTTCAATCTTTCTGCCATCAGCATCAGGGAGGAGAATTCTCTCCCCAACTTGATCAGAAAACATCAGGGTAGCACCAAAGTCCATTAAGAAAGGCCTTCCCAAGATCATGGGACCATCCAGAAGAGTGATCCAGAAGTGACAGGTGCCAACAATATTTTGACCAATTCAAACAGGAATATCCTCAGCAATACCAACCAGTTCACATGACTGATTCCCAATTCCATAGACCACAGAGTTGAAACTGACCCTTGGGCTAAGTTTAAGCTTGCAGGCCATGGAGTCCGAAATCAAGTTGAGCTGAGAACCCAAATCCACAAGGAGAGAAACCTTTTTAGTTGAATAACCAAGACAAAATTGAAGAAAACCAAGAGGACAGGAATACAGGTTGGTATCTGAAGAGGGATCTGTTACACCAGAATCCTCTATCAGAGTACCAGAGGAGACCTTTAATTTGTCCGGACCAATCTCCACACGTTGACAAGAAACCCATTTCTTCATCCCTTCTGCCACAGATGGAGAGATTGACAGGGGTTCAGCCACAGATAGATTGGGGATTTTAAGATCAGAAATTTTCTTTGATACTCCTTCCACAGCATTAGGGTAGTCCTTGGAGATGCCCCTCTCAAATCAAACTTTGGGCTGGGTGGAGGGAGGAAGATCAGGTGTAATAGGTGATGGAAGAGGATCTGAGAGTTGGACAGGTTGAAGAGGGGGAGGATCAGTGTTGTCTTGGAACCCTCCATAAGTGGTTCCCTTTCTACTTCAATGTCTTCCACATCAGAGGAAGGAGGCTCAGGTCAAGATCGGCGTTTAACGGGTTTTCACAGAATGGAGGATGGAACAGGAGGAGACTTATGAGGTTTTGGTTCCTCATGGCGTTTCCTAGCTGGATTGGATTGATAGGTGCCAGGGAAGCTGGAAGAAGTGATAGCTGGAGGATACCAAGGTTGCAGAGTTCCACATGATGATCAAAAATCCACAGAGACCAAGGATGCCTTCTTAGGGGTTGGTGGTTGGTATGAGGCCACCACATGACGGATTGGTCAAGACAAATCAAAAGGGATCAAAGCACCATTAGGAAGGAAAAAATTATTTCCCTTCTGCTCTACTAACTTCTCCTCCTTGTCCTTCTGGAGTTCAGGACATCTACCGGTACCATGGCCTTCCCTATGGCAATAATAACAAACTTTAGTAGACTTAGGAACAGAATTAGCAGGTTTAGGAGTGGCTAAAGAGGATATTTTCTGATCTATTTTATTCTCAAATGCCTGAAGTAATTTAGTGATCTCATCTATAGTAGGTGTCTCCCGGTGAGTCTGAGGATTGGGTTTAGGTCTGCAATTGGCTTCCATTTTATTCATGATTTTGTTAGATGCTTGAAAAGTGGGGGCAAGGACTGGTTCAGTGATTTTAGGTTTTTCAAAGGTGAGAGCTGTTTGACCTTTCATCACTTTATCCACAGTATTCCTAAGAACCATGAAAGCAGGGAGCTTGAATTGATTGTCTCTTGTCGTGATCATGGATCCAGATTTCACCAATTCATCCTTAATTCTTTCCTGTACTCCTGGAGAGAAAGACTGAAAAAATTGCACTTGAATTTTGTCCAACGTATCAATGTGATTGTTCTGGATAAGATAGGACTGGATAGGGTCCCAAGATTTTCTGAAAGTCTGATAGTCAGAGGCTGAGGAGATACCACCTTTGGAGATCCATTGAGAAACCAGGGCATCCAAGTCTTGCAAAGTAAATCTGGCTACATCTATTTTTCCCCAATAGGCTAACATAGCCTCCTTCAGGAGCCGCCAGTTGTGAGTTTCAAATCCCTCAAACAATTCGATAACCTCCATAACTTTGTCAGAAGAGATAAAAAACCATAACTGATAAGCCATATCATATTCACTGGCACCATCCACTTCCGAAGCCATCTCATAGGAGTCCAGGAATTGTTTGACATTGGTCCCATTGAAGCCTAAATTTTTGTTCTGAGGTTTGATTTTGACCATCTTGGCCCGAACAGATAATGAGGATCCAGCGGTTTCCATGTTGAAGGGTTCCTAAGAGATCCAAACAAGAAGAGTTCCAAGGTGGCTCACAAGTGTGGCAAGAGTAGAGTTTCACAAAAACAACAAGGATCTTGCCCAGGCGGTGCACAATTGGGAGGACTTACTTCTAGACAAAGCTGCCTCCACGGATCAGAAAAAAAAGGAACAAAAAGAAAAGAAAAAAAAATCGGATTGGATTTTGGAGTTGATTCTTCAAGTTGGGACTGTAAATCCCAAGGTTGCTGGTTTGATCCCGGCCCAGGGGACCAAATGTAAGACTCCAAACGGTGCTAGGCCGTGGCAGCTCTGCGGAGGGAAAAGGTGCTGTTTAGGCTGCCCTCCTGAGTGTTACAAAAATATTTAAATGTAACCAAGATCAAGGTCCAGAACCTGGTAAATGAGGAATCAAGGAGTAGAGGATTAAGATGATAATAGTTTGGTAACGACGGAACAGCACTATCTGAGACAAGATTATGCAGGGAAATCTTGAACAAAAGAAGTTAAAGTCTTCCTAGAGTTCAAAGAACAAAAGCTGTTGTGTATAAACAACGCCCACAAGCTAATAACTCTGGTCGTCAGCAGAAGATTGGGTATGATCAACTCAAACCCAAGCAACCTCCAGGTTCTCAATGAACCTGCCCAACTCTCCGCAATCAAGCGCTTGAAGGGTACCAGATAACTAAGGGTGGCTATACAAGACAAAGCACAATGTTTAAGAAGCTCTAAAACAAACAGTAACTGATTTGAAGCAAGGATAACCTCAACACTTCTCAAGGGACTCAAGAGTAGGCTGGCAGAATGCAACTCCAAAGAAGCTAAGGGGAGGTATAAAACTCCAGGTCTTAAGCTTAATAAGACCTCTTCAATCAATTGTGATTGGCTCCAGAAAGGTGATCAGGGATCAGGACCAGTATGGTCAGAGAAAGGGATCAAGGAGTGGTATGACACACTCAAAAATTCCAACAGACAGAATTTTTCTTCAACCAGCAAGGCTATTTGTTGGTGATAAGGATCAGGGATCAAGGGTTGAGTATGGAGGCTCAAGGATCAAAGGTGTGCTGATTTCATTCTTGATCGTTCCATGTTCTGATGATTTCCGATGATTATCAAAAAGTCAGGGGAGAGCCCCTCCTTATATGGGCAGGAGGCCCTGTTAGACTATATACAACGGATTCTACAAATAGAGCGGAAAAGGGAAGGCAACCATGTGGTCACTCGCATCCATCTGTGGATGGGCACGCGCAACAATACCAGAGTCACCCACCCCTCGTCCAAAGGCGGACGGAGTGGGAAAGAGAAATGAACCAAACCACCGCGGATGTCCGCGGGCGGTTGTTGGCACTCTTCCAAAGGCGGAAGCGGGTGGGAGAGTCCCAGGAAAGGTGACGGATGAAGTCCATGAGAGCGCGGATGGGCGGATAGGAGATTGGTTTGAAAAAGTTGAGTAAATCCTGACGGCCTTGAGATCCACGACTGATAGATCAAGTGCAATGGGAGGTTTGACGGATCCAAGGATTTGCCAAATGCTTGGGGGTGCGGTCGGGATGGATTCAGTAAATCATGGATGAGCGCCGCGCGACGGTAGCAATGAGGAGATTGGGATGCGCGACAACAAAGATGAAGACACGCAACAACAAAGATGAGGACGTGTTATGAAAATGGCAGAGATGACAAGCAACACGGATAAAGGACGCGCGACGCGCGACGCGGAAATGGAAGCGCAGCGCGCGCGGCGCGGCGCGCGCGCGCGGGTAAAAGACGGTTTGGATGAGCCTGAGGATAAGTTGTTCAACCAGACGGTACGTTTTGCGCAACAGTTTATGGATTGAGGTCTTAAGGCGGCCAGGGTGTCCAGGATGGGGCACCACAGCGCTCAATAGTTTTCCACTGGACTAAATCCTCAACCAGGATCCATAAATTTATGGATCCTTGTCAAGGCTCAACAAGCACTCTGCTGTCAAGCCACAGTCTAACTTTTCTCCCCCCAGCCCTCCCCCTCCATAACTCCACCCTACCATAACCCCCCTTTCAACTTCATTGCTTCCATTAACAACCCCCACCCATTTGAAATTGCTCAGAATCATTATTTTTTTTAATTAAAATGATGCCAAATCAATCACTTTTGACCTTTTTGGGGGTGGTCCCAACCCTTGTTGAGCAGGGATCTGTGGAAGGGAAAATGTTGGGAACCACTTTACAACTCCTCTATAACTGTTGCATGGGCCCAATTTATTGCAACAAGGGTGCAAAATCAGGTTTCAATAGTTATCCACCCTTGCGCCCTTCAACAACTTGTCAAAGTTGTTGAGGATTTTGTTGAGACAAGGGTAGATGCTTTAGTGCAAGCTGTATTTAAATCACAACAAATTTCTAGGCCATTGCAGTGTGAACATGTATGTAATTCCCCAATGTGCACAGTACATGGATCCATAACACTCTGCCACAGGTCAATTCTGAAACAACATAGCTGGATTAGACTGGAAATTAGGGCATATCAGAGTTAAGCAAACCCACCATTTTTTAATCTCCAGTTTCAACACAAATAAACTATTTCAAACCCATCATTAAAAATCAAAAAAATAAACTTCTTTCAAATCAGACATGTCAGAGTTACCTGAAAATAAACGGGTTTCTTCAGATAAAGTATTTGAAGGCTTTCACTGCCTCAACCAAAAATCAGTCCACATCATAAAAACCTGGTTTAAAACTCAACTCCTTCTAACTCCAACCCCATTGGAAAAATTTGATTCATTTCTCTTATCTCTTTTCTATCCTCATTGCTTTAAATATCATCTCCTTGTCACTTAATCACTCTCATCACATTATTGCTCTCATCACTTCATCACTCTCATCATATCATTGCTCTTGTCACTTCATCAATCTCATCTTTGCTATCCTCATTGCTTCATCTCTCATCCCCTTTTCACTTCATCACTCTCATCCCTTTATTGCTCTTGTCACTTCATCACTCATCAATTTATCACTCTCATCACTTCCTAACTCTGATTGCTCCATCCCTCCATCCCTCTTACTCTTTTCAAATGGTCCCTCAGCAAACCTCCCCTGGAAATTCCACTCAGAAAACTAATGCACCTGTCAGCTTGCTAATATTGCAGAGCAAGCTGCAAAATTAACAAACATAATACAAAAATAATAATATTAAAATCAACCTAAGAAGGAGTAGGAAAACCATGAATATTATTGCAGAAATGGATTCTCCACCCAAAATTTGGTAGCGTCACTCACTGAACCCACCCTTGAAATCCAACTCCTTATAATTTTAAATAATGAAGAAAGGAAAGACCAAAATACCACAGCACCACTATTGTACTTTTTGGCCAATTAAATATTTCACATGTATTGTCACGTATAGGTTTCACACCCTAAATTCAGTCTGAATTGAGGTGTTGTGTATATTTTAGGAGTTACCAACGGAAATGTGTTCTGTCACAATTCTGGCATGCAGCCGCGGCAGCCAATACACGGGCGCGCGGCTGAGCTGCAGCACTGTCACCCTGTAAAAACCGTGTATGCAGCCCCGGGCCTCTGACAAGTACGCAGCCGGGGGACTACGGGTTGACAAAGTGACAGGCAGCCTGAGAAACCTAGGTACCGTGTAAACATTCTACAACCTACACGGGAACATTCTAAATTTGTAATAAATGTTCCTGTGGATAGTAGATAGTCTAAAAATAGAAAAAAATACATAAAGTTATTTCAAAATACCTAAATAAACTTTATACGTATTTTTTATTAAATATAATTCAAAGTACCAAAAATGTCAAAAATAAGATAATGACTACTTCTAAAAATATATTAAAATACTTCAATTTACAATTATGAGAATTTATAGACATCAATATTTTTGTGACATACTAAGAAAACTAATGTAAAAATAATACATGAATACCCATGACTTATATTTTTAAGTAATAATTTCAGTAAATCAACTGAAATTTGAAAATAAGGAGTAAAATCAATATCATGAATTTACTCCAATTATTTAATACATAATGAGAACTCACCTGACATCAGAATATCCGTAGAAATTTCTATTAAGATAATTATTAACTTACTGGGAACATTTACTAAGGATAATTAATTCAATAATAAATAAAAAGGACAGATCAGTGTTATTCACACGTCCAAACATCAATTATAAAGTAAAATAATTCCCATACCCTGGGGAATTAGATGCTACCCGTGCTAGAGCACCAAGAAAACGTGACAGACTACCACTGGTTAACCTTCTAGCCTCAGTTTCCGTCCCTTTGAGCCCCTGTATCCCTCAGAAGGACAATATTGGGACTCAAAAAAGCTATTAATAAAGAGCTCTTTTGAGGATATTGATAACCAGAGACCCAGTTATATTTACATCTAGACACCGTTCCAAGGTGATCAAATACTTATAAGAGATAAGTAAGTGATTTATGGATTTGTTCTGATTAATAATATCCATCCCCAACCATTTTTTATCAATTTAAACTGCTGAACAACCTTTTAACCCCAGTAAAGAGGTTTAACCCATCAGTGCACATCCCAAACAGGTACCCAAAGGATTTAATAAGATACCAGTGAGTCTTATTATCCTTTCTCTGTTTTGGCAGCTTGGTTACAAAGCCCTGCCACTCCACCGTGTATTTTATATACATATTATCTTTGTGCAATATATCCTTTAAGAATATAAATTAAAGGTTCCAAAGTAACCAGGCCTACGTGTTTTCATACTGAATTACCTGAAGAGAGGTGTTAAAGATCCCCAATATAATTGTGGCCCCTCTATTCAAATATTCAATAATCAATTTATTTATTTTGATTTATAAAAATAAACCATATCCAAACCAATCAACCTTGAAATAAGCTTTATCCAAATATTTTACGGATTTTTCTGCATTTATTGAATGATATATTTATTATTTATTCTATCACCTCTGGTAGCTAAAGGATGGCAAGGGCCCTGGCATCCAGGAGGCTGACAGCACCAAAGAAAACCTCCCCAAGGAAATCTACATCCAACAATCCTCCCCCATCAGCTTCCAAAGGCTAAATTCAGCTCAATAGAGCTGATAACATCATCCTGGTAAACTGGCTCAAAATTCCCTCCAACTATGAGGCTTGCTTTGGATATGAAAATGAAACACAAGTTGGCCAAACTCCATCCTCTAAGGTTACTATTTATCTCCTGATGGCCAATGAACTAAAGAATAAACCCAAAGGTAGGCTGGATCTTTTATCCAAACAGACAAGGGAGTGATTCAAGAATTATCAAGCCAAGCACAAAAAGGCCCACTCAATGTCAATCTCCACTGGCTTTGGTATCACCAAGTCCAATAAAGCCAAGAAAATCAACTTGGTGGTTGATAAGTTGGACTCTGTTTGTACTTTTTATATTCAAATGGATGAAATCTTTGGAAAGAAGGCCAACATCACCCCCTTAGCTGATTTTAATTCACAAAAATCCAATTCAATTGATGTTGAGGACTTGGCTTTAGATTCTTTGCCAAGAAACCATCACCCTGATGAAACCTTGGAATGGCCAAAATCTGATGTGGAGGAGGATATTCTAACTCAACCACCTCCAATCAAGTCCACATTGGCATTGATCAACCCTACAAAACCTTCCTTGGACCCCTCACTTACATCTTTTGATTGTTCCATTCCTGGGGTGGAAGAACTGGACAAATTGGCCAATGGGGAGCCAGATATTACATTATTGCCATTTTAATCAAAATATCTTCAAGTAAGGAAGCAATTTCTTGTCTTTTTGGTCTAATTCTGACTGATTTTTCATGTAAAACAACAGCCTCATCCTTTCCTGAATGTCCAAACACTCAAGCCAATGAGGCCTCCCACATAACATTCAAATAAATGTGACAATGTTCCCAAAAAAACCTCCTCCACACACCAGGAAAAATAAGGAATCTCTTGCTGACCAGAGAATTCACTTCAACATGATGGTTTCCCCAATTAATTCACAGTTTATAATTCATTTTCAGAGGAAATCACCATGAAATCTGTTTTTTTTCTGGTAGAGTTCACAAAGATGGAAACACAGTTGATCCATGATTGCTTCTGAGACTTTTGTTAAATTCTCCAAAAGTGAACAATGAATTCTCATTTTATTCTTCAGATTTTCCACTGTGTTTCTAATTGGTTTCTGCAGGACTTATCAAAGGTGTCTTTTGCTTTTCCATTATTTTTCCCCCAAGAATCCCCTTGATTTCTCCCTGGTTTCTCTTGGATTTTCCTCAGATTGATGTTTGATCTCTTTCAAAACTGTATGATTTTTGAATAATTTAACCCAATTTGATCACTTTCAAGTATATACTTCTTCAATTAATCACCTTTTTTCCTCTTATTTGATTCATAAATTGTCAAAAAAACCACCTACAATTTAATATGGTTCAGAAACCAGGAAATTCATGGTTGCAATGGATTATTTAATATTGAAGAAAGAATAGGTGAGATGAACTTTTTCTTGAATAAGGATAATTTGAAAAAGCTGAAATTATCTCCCATGACCATTTTTGCAAACCATGCTTTAGCATCTGCATACTGCTTTCCAAAAATTCAGTAACCAAAAGCTGTTTGATTTCCAAAAAGATCACCATGCATTTATTTCAAAAAAAATTGAAAATACACATTTTTAAAATCATCATTTCACATATTTTTGCGTGGAAAATCAGCCGGAATTTAGTTTACAAATAGATGAGGTCTTTGCTTCCATTACAATAAATAATTTACTCCACCAAGCAATGGCAAGAAGCAGCTTAATTTGAGCAAGAATCTGAGTGATTCTCAACTTGATTTTTTGAATGGGCTAAGATTCAGAATGCTCAAAAAAATTGAAGAACTTGACCCTGTTCATGATAGAAGAACTGAAATTAAACAGATCTTAAATGATGATAGATTCCTTCAAACTTTAGAGCATCAATGGAATGCTATGATTTTTCAAGCAGTTTCCATGGGCATGAATGAAACTCAAATATCTAACTTTTACAAACTCTGGACCAAGCATTGTAAGGGCCCCTTTGGAAGCCACCTTGTAACTGTAACCGCAGGTTAAAAGTTAAAAGTCTGCCCATGGGTGGATTTGTAACTGTAAGTACCTGCTCATATCAGTGCCCCGCAGCCAAACACCTTCTGGGGATTGGGGCCTGTGAGCTCTCATTTTTAGCACATAAACAGCAAGTTACAAGTGGAAAAGCTTGTAAATTTCTGTAACCTTTTTGTGTAGAGGGCAGCATGGGATTTTAAATTCAATTGAAGCCACACTTGAGATGTTACAGTGGTTGCCAAACAACTCTTTTTTGTATGTGTAACTGTAACCTGCTTTAACTCCCTGTAATTTCAATTTGACGGGTGGGGGGAGGAGTTACAGTTAAAGATATGGGGTGTCCACTGAGTTTGGTTGGCTCATCAACTTGGTTGTTTTTTTTTTAAAACACAGTTGGCAGGTGCTCAAAGCTGTGTGGCGTTTAGTCAACCACCCCTTTTCATGTGGTCAACCAATGGAGGTGTGCCATCAAATTGGCCGTGGGGGCTTTCAAATGAATCCATCAAGAGTCCAGAATTGAATTGAGGCCACCCTGTTGGTTTTAACAGTCATGAGGATCACAGAAGCAGAAAAAATAATTCTTGTTTCCCCTGAGTTGATCAGCAAATTGGTCAAGTTGATGACACAAAAAGATGGGGCCCCCTTGGCTATTGCCCAATCAAGCTATTTGGTCTGGCCATCAACCATGTCTTGTCACATGACCAGGGGGAGTTGACCACCTGACCAAACTCACTGGATACACTATACATTGTGCATCTGAACACCACTTAAACAGCTTGGAATAGGTTGGTGCTATGTTCATGTGTGATCATATTTCAAAGTGAAATAATGAATTTTAATCTTGGCAGTTCCACCAATCAAGAAGGAATGCTCTTTGAAATACATGATTCATTTTTACAAGGAAGGAATACACCATGCCAAAGCTTAGGTGCTGACTTGCTCAACCATGATACTTTTTTGAAATAGTGGTCTTGTAAAGAATCCCAGAGTAATGTAGGAGGAAGTAAATTTTTCTGCAGGATGATATGCTCTTGTATTTAGGATATCAAAACTAAAATGTGAAAGGTGCATAGGGATTATATTGATGTGCTTTGATTGCTGTGTGATTGAATATGAGCACAACAAAATCACTACTTTCAATTGAGAATATTTGAGAAATATTATGTCAATTTTTTTGTAGAGTGTCTTACCAGGGAGTGTGATGTTTTCTCTATCTATGATTGGATTTGTTTGATCAAATGAGTATTGGGTATAGAAGGGGGAATCAAATGATTTGCATCCAATGTTCAGTGAGACAAAAAATCAAGACACATGCAAACGTTTTGAGGATGGGCAATTTTTTCATTTTAATTGAATTATGAGTCATATTGCTGATATTGCCAAGCTGAGAAGCAAGAAGGATATCTTAACTGATGACTTGACTATTGGTAAGCGAATACAAGTGTATGAGAACTCCAAATTTTATATCAGGAATTCAGGGGGAATATATAATCCCCACATTTCCCACCAATAATTTCACTTTCCCAGAACATTCATCCATTTATCCCTTCATATTACCAATCCCAAAAATACTCCTCAATTGTTGACATTATAATTCAAAATACTATCTTGGAGAGTACTGATCCTGAAAGAAGTGAAAAGATGGAAGGTGTTGTTGATTGTCAGTTAAATTTCAATTGAAAAGTCATTGCTAAATATAGATGCTTTAAACTGGTACTCACCCAGTGCATCATGAAAATCACCAGTGATCTCCCCCTACAGAAGATTAGTTTGTGTGTATTTGACTGATTGATTGATTTGTTTGTTTTTTTTTTACTCATAAAACCCCTGTGTATTTCTGAAGATGAGCCTGAGAACAATTGATATATCAAGTAAGATGATTTGGTAACTCCTACTCAAGCTTTTATTACTGTTGGAAGTTCTGTTCAAAAACCAGGTAATGTTGTGTATTCATCATAGGAAGCTGTATTTGTGTGAATGGATGAAATCCTGACCATTTTTTTACTTCATTAATTTATTTTTTCTTGGATGAACAGCAGAAACAACACCATTTTATCAGATTCAGCACAGTCAAAGTGATGAAGAAAACCTGGGTTCAAGAATGGGGCAAAATTCTAAGCATGAGGATATTCAATCTGAAAATACTGGTGAGTGAATGGTTGAAACTCTGTATGTTTAATTTTCTTCATTTATTAATGTGGGGTGATTTAACAGGAACTGGTATGTAGTTTGGGGATAAGTCTGAATAAATATGAACTATCTCAATCATTATATATTAAAATTTACTTTTTTTCATAAAAGAAAAAGGAAAGAAAATTAATTAATTAATTAAAAAGAAAAAGAAAAAGGAGAAATTGGCATCTGCTAGACGCAGTGATAAGTCAGATTTCTCACAGTCTGAAAGTGAAAGCTCATTAGTCCAAAATATTTTGACCAAAAGAGTTGAAAAACAAAATGCACCTCCAACCATGTCTCATCAAGAAGAAGGTGATGGGTTATACTAATATTAACTGATTGCAATTTCTGAATTCTTATTTTGCATTGGGAAATATCTACCCCCCTCATAGGAGCAAAAGTAATCATGTCTTCAAAGGAATCCAACTCAGGTATTAGTTTGATTTTACCATTTTTTGTCTGACTCTTATTTACCTTGATTCATCAATCCTGTAGTCTCCCCACCTTCAATAAGATTGGCAAGTGTGGCTTCAGGGGGAGGATCTTCATGTGGGGAGAGGGCCAGTGTCAGCGCCAGGATTCAAGCAGCTTTGCAACCACCTGAAGTTAAGAACCCTGAGCTTTAAAGCATGAAGATGAGGTTTCAGTAATTTCAGGAGGCTGTATCTAAGAGATTGGATAGTAGGATAGGCATCCCGCCAGGAGGTATGTTTTGCTTTATCTCAATCAATTGATTTTGTTGGTGATATTAATTTTTATTTACCTCTATTTTTCAATCCTGTAGTCTCCCCACCTTCAATAAGATTGGAAAGTGGGGCCTCTGGGGGAAGATCTTGACATGGGGAGAGGGCCAGTGTCAGTGCCAGGATTCAAGCAGCTTTTCAACCACATGAAGGTGAGAATCCTGAGCTATGGAGCATGAAGATGAGGTTTCAGGAATTTCGGGAGGCTTCATCTGAGAGATTGGATAGAAAGATAGGAAGCCCACAGGGAGGAATGTTTTGTTTTCTTTCAATTAATTGATTTTGTTGGTGATATTAATGTCTTTTATGAAGGATTAATTCAACCATCAGGAGCAATGAGACTTGATTTAACAAGGGAATCATCTCCAGGTATCATGTGAAATACATTGATTTATTTATTCTGAATGCTTTCTGAAATTTTCTATTGTATTTAAATTTTAGGAATGATTTTACCCCTGGGTGCCTCCCCAATATTTTCCAAAGTGGCAAGTGTGGCCTCTAAAGGAATTTCTTCATGTTGGGAGAGTTCAAGCCTGGCCTCCAGGATAGACGCTTCTTTAAGCATTCCAGGAAATCAGAATCCTGCATTGTGAAGAATGAGAGTTGAAACAGAACAAATGGACAGGTCAGATTTGCTTTCTTCAGATGGTGAGATTGAGGTAGCTTTGGAAGGATAAGTTATTCAAGCTTCACAGAAAGGAAAACAAAGAGGTGTGTTTCTTTTGATTGCTTTGAGATAACCATGAGGGTTGAATAATTCATGTCATTTTTCATTTCATAATATGCAGAGCTTTCAACATTGGTTGAGTCTTCCAGCTGTATGTATCAAAACTGTGGCCAAAGTTGATGTGAATGAAAAATGAGTTGATTTTCAATACAAACAGTGGCTTCCAATTTTCCTTCCCCCCAAAGAAACAATTCTTTGAGGCAGGGTTCAGTGGAAATGGATTTGATGACTCCTGGTGAGCTTTTTTTGTTGTTGGAAATTTTTTGTAAGATTTAACTGACTTAAAATTTTTAAACAAGCACAAGTGTCAGTAGAGGACTGGCAGAAAATTTTTGTGGTTAATGTCAATGAGGAGGCAAAATAAGGATCTAGTCTCATGGTAAGACCAGGTAGGTTTTTGAAAGGTTCAAAGTTTCAAATTTTTCACTGTCTATGATTTTGATGATAATTATTTATGAAAAAGCCCATAAAAAATATTTGGAAAGGGGTATCATAGGAGGGCCTAGCATTAATCAATCAATTTTTGATTCCACTATGATGAATACTGGTGTTAAACTTGAAGCTCCACCTCCAAATATCACTCCGGAAGGTAATCTATATTTGCAGCTAGTTTTATCTGTGAGTAAAGTTCTGATTTATTGTTTAATTTTGCAGAATTAAAAAGAAGATATTTGGATAAAATGGAGAAACTTGACCGTAGAATTCTAGAGTGGGGGACTTTACAGCTCCAGGGAAGAAGGGGTCAACTATTTGGAAGTAATCTTAAAGGAGGCCAACAATTTGAAGTAAATCCATTTGGATCCCAAAGGCCTCCAAATTCTCCAATTCACCAACGCATGCAATCTTTACCAAACCCTTCAGAATGGATAGGAAAGTCACATGAAAAATCTGAAAAAGTAAGGTCAAATGATGAAATTTGAATAGAGGTAGTAGGTAAAAGAGTTTGGTATGGGAAAGATGGCCAGCCAGTGTATGAAGAGATACATAAATCAAAGGGTAAATTGATTATATTTTCCACAATTTTGAATGAGGATTTGAGGATGAATATTTTGTGTTTTATATTTAGGCCCAGAGATGCAAAAGAGGATGCAAACATGTGATGACAACATAGGAGGAAATAGTAATGCAGATGTGACTTTTTCTGCAAGGTGTATAGGAGAAGATTGTGAGTGGAATACAGCTGAATTTTTATTAATTTTGGCTCAACTGATGAATTTTTGATTTTTTCCTTCTTTTACCCAAGCCATGGATTTTTCCTCTCCAATTTTTTGCAAGTTCAACTGGTTCAGAGCACATGAAGTTAGCCTTATGAGGAAAAATCAGAATGTTGATGATAGAGGGGAGGGTGGCTTGAGTGGATTTGTCTTGGAAATTAACTTCCAGGAAAAATTGAGGGATTCAGACCAGAAATCCAAGAATGTCATGGAGAGGTCTCAGCAAAACCCAGAAGTGAAAGATACACCGGAGCCCATGTTGACCCAGGGTGGAATTGATACAAGTGGTTTGGAAGTGGTGAGATTGCAAAATTAGTTTTTGGGTTTTATTTTTGCATCAAATATTCAGGGGAAAGACTGACATGTGACCCATTCTCCCAATCCAGTAGGTTTTGGAAGGGGAACCTTCTACATCCTTTGAGTCAAGTGCTGTTTGTTTGAGCTTTTCTACCCCACATCTGGAGGAAGTACGGGCTCATCCATTTGTATCAACAAAGGCCTCCCCTTCTATCCCCAAAGAACAACCAACAAGAGATGTAGATGTGTTGAGAAATTCAAATATTGAACATATATCACAAAATAAATCCTCCCAAGCCTTTGAAATAGATTTATCACCTTCAAAACCTGTGGGGAATAATCCTGAAACAACAGATCCACAACTCCAATAATGCAATACTGCTTTAATTCCTCCCAAACCTACTTCAACAACCCCCATGCACATGAATGCAGGAACTACTACAGCACCCACCAATGTAACAATGCATGGAATTTCACCACCACCTAAATTAATTAATTCCCCTAAAAGCCAACCTTCAGGGCTGGCTGACAAAACAACAGCTTCACAAAATTTTCAATTAGGTTCCAATTTTGAGTTAAATCAAGCAAAATAAAGAATAAAAACTTAATCCTTGAACATTGGATGTAAATTCTATTTTATTGCCAGACTAACCAAATGCTGGAACTTCACGTGGGAATGGTGGCTGGTGGCTCCTATCAAATAGTTTTACAATAATATAACTTCATTTTTTGGGATATTTTGACCAGTCATCCAATCAAGTCAAGCTGATCAGTTGGCTATTGAAATATGTGAGTGAACTGTTTGAATTCTTCATGTGACAGAAATCAACTGAAAATTTTATATTTCTTTAGCCATGGAAATATAAAATGAGCCTGAAAATGCTGGAGAATGTTTTTAAGAATTTAAATTATCTAAACAAGATTAAAAATTGTCTAACTGGTTTGATAAACTCTTTGTTCAAGTGGAAGACTATGTACAGGAGTCACAAGCACAACAACATGAAGGACTCAGAGCCAGGGCCTCCCTATCTGCCAAGAGGAAAACTAAAAAGGAGAGGCAGAAAGAGTTGAATGAAAAACTCCCACCAGAGACTGATACCATGCACACTGTCGTAAATGCTCATGCAAGATTCTTGCTTCAAATGAAGAATAGGGATGTCACCACACTACCCCAACCACCCAGCAATGATAAGCGTGATTTTGAAGTTCAGTGTGGGAAGGGGATTGCATTTGATCAGAGAAATCCAACTGCA
Source organism: Puccinia polysora (assembly GCA_025617555.3). Taxonomy (NCBI): domain Eukaryota; kingdom Fungi; phylum Basidiomycota; class Pucciniomycetes; order Pucciniales; family Pucciniaceae; genus Puccinia; species Puccinia polysora. The sequence continues at coordinate 50,833,307 of CM062618.1, forward strand.
CCAGCCTCACCTGAAAACCACACCCAAGCCATAACCAGTTTCACCCAAACCCAGCTTTGAGAGCTTGGTCTGACTCAGTTTAATTTTGACTGGATGAGTGGATGGAAGCATCCATTCAGCCAAGTGATGTATGTCTTGTTTTTTTGTACACTGGAGTTTGCACTTCAAACTGGGGAGTAAAACAATTTTTCATGATCCCCTGACCATTCCAACCATGCAATTGTGTCTGTGCTGTTGGAAAAGTACTTTCTTCATTTACATGGTGAGTGGAGATTGACCCAAAGGATTGGGGAGGCTGCTGTTGAGGAAAGAAAGGCCAAGCAAAGGACTTCCAAACTACGGAAAAGAGTGAGCCATTCAATCTCACACTTGTGGAAACTGAACTGACAATGTATTTTCCAACTTTGTAGCTAGCAGAGAGGAGGCAGAAATGGTGTGATCAAAAAAATTATGTGGCTCTTGCAGCACAGTTCAATTATCCTGCAGTGTGCTCCAATAAAGAAGAGGTGAATGAAAATGGTATAAACTTTCACAGGAAGATGCAATTGGAATGGATTTAAGAAAGAGATTCCCAATTGATGAAGGTTCATTGACCATCAAATATTGATTGGAAGCTGGATTGGTAAGGCCAAAAAGCAGCCCAAGTTTGTTGACAGGAAATCTTCCACTCAATTTGAGGTCAATCCAAGGATTTCAGCCAAATTATCTCAAAAATTTTACAATGTAAATTGGCTCAACACACTACAGCTTGCAACAAGATATGATTTAAAAATGAAAGATATTGAGGTGATTAAGAATGAAAGAACACCTGCAGCCTGAATAAAAAATAAATATTATCATAAATATTATTTTACATCTTTTAATTCATTCCTTGAAAGACACTTCATAAATGGTTAAAGAAAATTATTCCTCCTCCTGTAGTATCTGAAATATCTCTCTCCAATCTTTAGTCGTGATGATGGTTCATCTGAAAAAGAAAAAAAAAATTAGATTGATAGTGGAGATTTCCTGATTGGTTGAATAATAGTGATTATACTTTCTCTGCTAGTTGGTCCTTTCTCTTTTGAACCTGAATCAACATTAGGAGCAAATCAATACCATTTATGCTTAAAAACTTCTTGTGAACAGGATATCACCTTTTGAATATTCTCCTCAATTGCTTTTGGAGCAATCATGTAATGCACACAACTGTTTTTTTCTGGACCAATCTATGCAAACAATCTACAGCCTGAGCCTGGTTTGTTGGATTCCATAGTGGCTCCTAGTGGAGGTGGAGTATGAGCTACTTTCAATGTTTTTACAGAAAGAATGGACCACATACCATGATGAAAGCACTGTTTGCACATGTCATTTTGAGAGCCAACCCTGCAGCTTGGATGGAGGCCAGGAGTATTTGGGTTGAGGTACTGCTGGCAAAATCTTCCAGGAATTTGTTTTGATCTGTAGCTGTCATGGTGCCATCCAAGCGGTGTAAGACTCCAAACGGTGCTAGGACGTGGCAGTTATGTGGAGGGGAAAGGTGCTGTTTAGGCTGCCCTCCTGAGTGTTACAAAAATATTTAAATGTAACCAAGATCAAAGTCCAGAACCTGGTAAACAAGGGACCAAAAGTAAGAGGATAAAGATGATAGTAGTTGGTAGCTGGGGAAACAAAACTATCTGAGACAAGATGGTGCCGGGGAAAACTTGAATAGAAGAATTCAAGGTTTGTTCAGAGTTCAACAAGACAAGGAAATTGTAAGTGACAACGCCCACAAGCTAATAGATCTGGTTGTCAGCAGAAGCTTAGGAAAGATCAAATCAATCCCAAACAACCTCCAGGTTCTCAATGAACCTGCCCAACTCTCCGCAATCAAGCGCTTGAAGGGTACCAGATAGCTGTGGGTGGCTGCACAAGACAAAGCTAATGTTTTGAAGAAGCTCTAGAAGCAAAAAAATAACTGATTCAAACAAGGATAACCCAACACTTCTCAAGGGACTCAAGAGTAGCGTGGCGGAATTCAACTTCAAAAGAAATGAAGGGAGGTCTAACACTCCAGGTTTTAAGCTTAATAAAACCTCTTCAGTCAAACGTGACTGGTTCCAGAAAGATAATCAAAGGATGATCAGGACCAGTATGGTTTGATAAAGGGATCAGGAGTGGTGTAACACACTCAAGAATTCAATCAGTCAAATTCTTCTTCAACCAGAAAAGCTATTGGTTGGTGATAAGGATCAAGGATCAAGGGTTTGAGTATGGAGGCTCAAGGATCAAGGGGCAATCATAGATATACCCAAATTTTTAGTCTCAGATAAAGGGGAATGAGACCCCACAGATAATGTATTTCAAGAGGATACCAATGATGTTACTCCCCTGGTAGGATAGGATCTGATGATCAGGTACCATGTGCTGCTGATCGCCCCAAAAGGCAGGGGAGAGCCCCTCCTTATATGGGCAGGAGGCCCTGTTAGACTATGTACAAAGGATACTACAAATAGATTGGATTTTTTTTTTTATTTCAGATTTTCAGGTGATCAGAAAAATTTGATCACTCAGGCCGGTGGAAATCCGGCCTCCTTGACCGGGGTGGGATCTATTTTCATCCCTTCACCTCTCCTGCATCCGTCTGTGGACGGGCGCACGCGACAAATACCAGGATCACCCACCCCTTGCCCAAAGGCGGAAGGGGTGGGAAAGGAAATGGACCAGATCGCCTGCGGTAGACAATGTTTTCCCACCCCCGCACAAAGATGGAAGGGGGGTGGGAGAGTCCCAAAGGGGAAGGTGAGGGAGTTGAGGTCTTTGTGGGATAAACAATTGAGGGATTGATGAGTGAGTGATTGAAGGCTTCAATTGACTTGGTTACGGATTTGATGGATGATGATAGGATTCAAAGCATGAGGGGTGATTGGATGATGATTGTAGGATAGGATTGAAGAATCCAAGCTATGTAGTTTGAGTGCTAGATTGATGGCTTGGTTCTATAATCAATGATTGATACAGGTCAAGATCAATGGAGGTAACTCTAACAAGTTTTTGAATGCCTTGAGATGATCAAGTAGGGTGTTGATCTGATTCCTATTGTCTAGGATTGGTTGAATGGTTGAATCAAATTTGATGACCTTGAATTGAAGTGAATTGGTACAATTGATGAACCAATCAATGGCATGGTCAAATTGTTCAAAGGAGTTTTTGATCAAGATCAAAGCTTGGTAAAAGATGAGGAACATTGTTGGATGGTGGATTGGAGAAGGTGAGATCCAAGGGGGAGAGATAGCTCAGGAGAGGGATTGAGGATTTTGGGTTGGGTCAAGGAGGAAGAAATCACTGCTGGGATTGGGATTGCTGAGTGGGGCTGGATTGAGTCATTGAGTTGATGAGGATGGTTGGATACTCTTGGGACAAGCGGGTCTTGGCCCGTGCGTTTGGCCAAAAGGAAAGGGGGAGCAAAGAGAGAAGGGATTGAATGTGCTACCTAGATGGTGAGGCCAAGAAAGGCCTGTCCTAGACCAATGGGACAGAGGGATGTTTGAAAGGACAAGGAAATTGGAGAAGTGATACTGAAAAAGAAGTTCCAATTTTTTTTTTTTTTTTTTTTTTTTTTTTTTTTGCAGATAAATGACACCTAAATAAAAGAATCGTAGAAATTTTTTTTTTTTAATTTTTCTGCGTCTGGTCCAGGGTGTCCAGATTTGGTCACCACAGCGGAAATATGTGATCTTTTAATGACTCAAAGCAATCTGAATTCTGAGAATTGAATATTTTTTGAAAAACATGGTAAGCCTCTTTGTGAACATTGAAGGTTATCTGGAGGAAGTCTTACAAATCAAGAAAACTTGTCCAACAAGAAAAAACCACTGTCTTGCTTGGGCTGTCTCTTTTCTCCAATTCATCCATGATCATGTTTATTAGTCTTTCAATTTTTGAGCTCTCCAAACGCACAGCAGGGTGGACTTGATTTTGAATCATACCACATTTCGAAGAATTGGAATCTTCTTCTTTCACTTGTGTTTCAAAATGACCGGATGATGTGAGGACCAGATTTGGGTCTGCTAACAGTGGATGATCACAGACTCCACAGAGCTCCTGAATTCTAGTAAGGAATCCAGGGCCTTTGGCACTTTCATGGACATAGGACTCTTTCTTTGGAAGTGATTTGACAAAGATTTCCTGTTTATTATTGTAATATTCTTGTGCAGATGGTTTCAGGGGTTTGTAGATAATTTGATGGTTTGCAGCTGGTAGACTATCAAGCTCATTCTCTATTATTATCCTGAGAACTAGGTGACAAAAGATGAGTTGGAGTGGTTTGAAGTTTACAAGCTTGAGATGGGGTAGAAGAATTTTTACCCAATGGTTGTGAGATTCTTCAATATCCGTGCAGAGGAATGCCAGAAATGAAATCAAGTCATTTAGATGGTTCTGAACCAGTGTCCCAGTGAGGAATAGGCATTGTTGAGCTCTAATTGCAAAGATTGATTGAGTCACCTTTCCATTGCTGTTCTGGATTGTGCTATCAAGTGATAGATGATCAGTTTCAGGAATTGCATGTACTGGAATTGATACTTACTGTGGCTTGTCAAGGCTTATCCTGAACCAACAACAAGAGTAAATGAAAGAAGAAGAAAGGTTGGATTCCTTCCGTGCCTTCTCATGATTAAATGCCATGAGGGGATAAGTGGTGATGATTACCAAGGCTGAGTTGAGGAAATCTGGACTGAGTTGATGCCTTTAAAGTCCATGGTAGATCAGGTAGTTGATGGTGTGGGAGGAAACATGTTTGCTGAGTTTGTTTTCCCAGCTCTGCATCAGGCGGGGTGGGCATATGATGAGAGTTGCCTGATGAGGCAGAAAAGCTGGAGGGTTATCTTGGTGATGGTAAAAAGAGGTTGATTCAGGTATAGTGTGACAAATAAGGGAGATTGCTTGTAAAGATTTCCCAAGACCCATATCATTTGCCAGTATTGAGCCCAAAGCCGTTGGTAGAACAGATGTTGGATCAGATAGAGCCAAGCTTGAGCCACTGATTTTGTTTTCCCAAATGTGCCAGGAATTTGTGTTTGATTTATGCCACAAGGCCAGAGCAGAGTTAGAAGGCGGTGATTCACAATCAAGAAAGAATGCAAGTCCTTGAGCCTGGTGGGGGAGGAGTTTGGTGGTGACTATTTGTGGATTGGGATTGATTGGATTGAGATAACATCCATTTGGGATTTTGAGGAGGTTTGGATAATATTAGGGGTTTTCATGAAGTAATGGCATTGTTAGCCTTTGGGATGGTAGGTTGGCCAGTGGGCAGCCCTGGTGTTTTGAAGGGTTATACTTGGGGGGTCTTTTGATGATTATATGAGCACCAAGAAGCTTATCAAATATGTCTGATATATGTTTTTCATGACTGAATAGAAGGAGAGCAAGTTTAAATGTGGTAATTGTGGAAAGACCAACATGGAGAATGGTTTACACAAAGAGAATTGGATGAGGAAGTTCCCTCATGATTGCCTGCCAATCAACACCTGGTCCATAGCCTGTGGGACGGGTGAGGAGGGGTAAAATTATTGAGTCAATTGGAGGGGCAAGGACTCCTACATGGAAAGAAAGATCTGGTATGTAGAAATTTAGCTTATTATCCCTGGGGTATAATGATGCCCAATAGGTTCCTTCACTATGTAGCAGTTTTGGGAGAGCTGGGGTAGTTATTTAAGCAAGAGGAACATCAACAAGGCCAACACAGAATGGGGTATGATTAATTGACTGAATAGTGAGTATGGGAGTTTATTGAGGAATAAGACAGGTGATGTGTTGCCAAGGAAGTTGGATGGTACTAGTGTGGGAAATCTGTCAGAATTTGAAATAGGGGAGGTATTTAAATTAAAATCATGTGAAAAATTTATGTACAAGTGGTGGGACAGGTGTAATGATTATAAATATATGCAAAGAGGATGGGATTTTCAATAAAACTTAAAAATAGGGCCAAAGAGGTGCACTCATGAGCAAATAAAGCCATTTTATAAGGATTAATTTACAAATAATGACCTCACGGTGTTTCCACCCCTGGGTTGAGGAGATTATTACATTACTGAACCTTCATTTCATTTAGCTTTCTGTGGGGGCATAGCATGGCTAAGACACAAAGCCCATTTTCCACAAACCAAGCAAGGCCTTTTGAGTATCATCCTGAAATGCTTTATAGGAGCATAGAACAGATGAATGATTATTCCTGGTTTTCCCAAACCAGGCATCATCAATCAGCTGTGCTATGCTCCTATAAAGCATGTCATCCCAGCCTATTTACAGGAATCAGTTTCATACTCAAAAAAATGAAAGTGGCCATCATGTGATGCCCCTGAAGAGCAATAACAAGCGCAGAACACATACAGCCTGCCAAAGTGGACCTGATTGGGGTAAAGTGGTTAATTTGATAAGATTTATTTCACTTGGGATTACAGAGGATATTTCACTCTCTATGGGGTCATGACAGTGCTCAAAGGTGATCCCACTTTCCAGAAACCAGCCATCACCTTTGGGAACTTTCATGGCCCTGTAGCACACATCAAAAAGCATGTACTGCATTTCTCTTGCAGTTCAGATCCTTTATACTTCTTCACCCAATGCTTTCACTCTGTATAGCCAGTTAAATTTATGGATGTTTATGTCTGTTTTCCAGAAACTGGACATCAAATTTGTGCAAGTGTTGTGCCCCTGTTCAGAAAAATAAGCAAGAAATTGACACAGAACTTTTCCTTTGACCAGATTTGATTTACTTTGCATGATGGATTTTTTCATGCTCTATGGGGGCACAACACTGCCTGTGATTTCCGGTTTCCGGCAACTGGGCATCACCTTGGAGCCATGTTATGCCCCCTTAGAGGAAATCAAAAGCAGGCTACCTACAAGACAAATTATTCTGCTTCTTTTTCCTTCTTCAACTCATGCTTTCACTCTGTATAGCCAGCTAAATTTATGGCTTTTGATTCCCCATTTCCATAAACCAGACATCAACTTTGTGCACTGTTATGCCCCCATACAGCAAAATAAGCAAGGAATTGACACAGAAATTCACGTTTGAAAAGATTTTATTTAATTTGCATCATGGGTTGCTTAATGCTCTATGGGGGCATAACACTTCCTGTGATGTACATTTTCTGGAAACTGGACATCAACATCCATAAATTTAACCAGATATACAGAGTGAAAGCATGGGGTAAAGAAGGAAAAAGAAGCAGAATAATGTGGCTTGTAGGTAGCCTGGTTTTGATGTTCTCTAAGGGGGCATAACATGGCTCAAAGGTGATTCCCAGTTTCCAGAAACCAGAAATCACAGGCAGTGTTGTGCCCCCATAGAGCATGAAACAACCCATGATGCAAAATAAATAAAATCTGGTCAAATGTGAACTTCTGTGTCAATTCCTTGCTTATTTTGCTGTACAGGGGCATACCAATGCACAAAAATTTGATTTATGGTTTCTGGAAACTGGAAATCAACATCCTTAAATTCAACTGGCTATACAGAGTTCAAGATAGGTAAAAAATCCCTTCACCATATTTTTTTTTGGTTTTGTTTGTTCACCCAAGATACCTAGGCTGAGTCATTTTTTTTCTTTTTTTTTCTTAGTGGACTTAGACAAAATCAAACAAAACTTCCACCTAATACCTCACCACTCAACAGCCCACCCACCTCTCCCCTTAACCTCACCACTATACGTGTTGAATATTCCTCAAGTGTCTTCCACCTATCCTCTCTTATTGCGCCTCCGCGCAGAGTTCCTCACTACCATTATTTCTGACCGCGCAACCGCGCCCCTGGGCGCGGATGCGCACTGAACCTACGACGGACACCCCGATGCGACTTTCTTGTACATCTCGGACGGAGCGAGTCTCCAGATCTTCTCAAGTCTCTGAAATCCTCCTCTTTCTTCTTTGATCTCACCTTTCTATGTCTCTCCCGCCTATCTTTCCCTTCTATTTCTATTCTCATTCTTCTCTCTCTTCCAATCCTCTCGACAATCATCCTCCCTCCACCAAGTAAATGCATCAGACCGAATTCGCCAATCTCTGACCGGTAAGATGACAACTTCCATAACAAACTCTATTGAAGTCAATCTAACTCGATAATCCAAACAGTTCTTCTCCAGCACCTTGGATTCCTTGTTTCTATTTCTTCTTCCCTTCTCAATTGTCTCATCGCCTACAGATCTCCTCTAAACTCGAAGCTGTCACCTTGAATACATTCTCTGATCTACGCTGTAGGACTCTTCATTTCCTTCTTCACGCTTTCTATCTCTCTCTTAAGATTCTGTCTGATATATTTCTTCCTGTCCATTCCTGATCTCTCAGCCCAAGCTGGTTATAGTTCTCAAGAAATTTATCTACAACTTATTACGGTTAAAAGCCAAAGGACCCTCCTACGAATTGAACCAACCAAACCATGAACAAACCAGCCGGAGCGAACGACTACTTCCATCAAGTTGCCCTCAAGGCATTGGTTGACGCCATACCGCATTTGAATGAAGAGAACTATTCAATCTGGCGAGACAAGATGTTAATGTTGTTCGATCTCAAAGATATCAAGGACGCTATCACTCGAAATTTGGGCCCTCTGTCGTCAAAACAAGATCAAGAAATCAGAGCGATACTACTATCCAAGCTCGACAGTACCACCCATGCAAATGTAGTTAATTCCACCAACATTTCCTCCTCTAAACTCTTATGGGCCGAAATTACGAGAAGATTTGCATCCTCAGAAACAGCTAACCGAGCAAGAGTCTTCAATCACTTCCTCCACTCCGTCTTCCGCGAAAATGCTATCGAAAGCTTCATCAACGAAATGAGAAAAGCCATCACAAGAATGATGGACGTTGGGATCGAGCTACCCAACGATATCTTGGCGTACCTGTTACTATTCAAGTTTCCACCTACATTGGAAAACCTCAAGCAACAAATTATGCACATAGAGAAGAATCTAACGATGGACGTTGTTTTCAATCACCTCATCCAATACCACAACGAGAGAAAGGCACAGTCCAATCCGAATAAGTCATCTACCAATGTCTCATTAGTCTCAACTAAGACGAGGAGCTACAAGGACAAGAAGAAAGCTAAGATGAGATGCCGTGAAGGATATCACGATCCCAACGCCCCTCATGCGGAGAGTTCATGCTTCCATCTACACCCCGAGATTGCACCTGAGTGGTGGATCAAACAACAAAACGAGTGGAAAAACAAGAACAAGAAGAATCCGACAATCAACTACCACGCCTTGCTGACTCTATGGATTAATTCAGATAATAACCCTAATTTGCTCTTAGACTCAGGAGCTAACGTACATATTTTTAATGATCTGAAGTTCTTCTCCTCCATAGAAATACAAGAGGATCCTGAGGAAATCAAGACCGGAAAACTAGAAGCTAATCTCAAAATACAAGGGATTGGATCGGTCAAACTTGAATGGAACAATTCCGTGATCACGCTCGAAGATTGCGCCTACGTACCCGACATAGTTGTCAACCTGATCAGTCCTGGACTCCTCGCGAAGAAGGGATGTAATCTCACTCAAACCCGAAATACATTCAAGGTAACCAGAGAGGACCAAATTGTACTGAAGGGATCGATAAGAGATAATCTCTTTGTCATTGAAAAACCATGCTCGACTGGCCAAAATAACACAGTGAACTTCGCCAGTCAAACCTCTCAACCATATACTCTATCCAAATTGCACAAGATGTACGGTCACGCGTCTGTCTCCACTCTTAAACCTCTCTTAAAAGACCGCTTCTCAAATGACGAACTCCAGGCCTTTCAATGTGATAACTGCATCAAGAGCAAAATTACTAGATCTCCTTTTTCAAACACCTCCACTCCTGCTAGTAAGCCCTTAGAACGAATCCATCTCGACTTAGTCGGTCCAATCACCCCTCAGTCGAGGGCCGGCCACCACTACTTGCTCAATCTGGTTGACAACTATACCGGCTACCTCGCATCTTTTCCTCTAACTTCCAAAGACCAAACATCTGAAACAATCATCAATCTTCTAGAAACCGAATATAAGCGTTTGAATTACTACCCCACCGAGATCTACTCGGACAAAGGAACTGAATTCTGCAATTCTACGTTAAAAGACTTTGCAAAAAGGAAATTTATCAAACTCCGCACCTCCGAGCCATATCACCCACAACACAACGGACGAGTTGAAAGAGCCAATAGGACGATCATTGAATCCGCCCGGTCCACTTTCTCCTCTTCCCGCCTTGCTAAAAACTATTGGCACGTAGTGACACGCAGCTGCTGTTTCATGTTAAATCAAATCCCTCGAGAAGGTAACCAATTGTCTCCCTGGGAACTCATGTTTGGTAAGACTCTCCCAGCTAATTACTTACAACCCGTAGGTTCCTCCGTGATCTACCTGGCCAATTGTCTTCAGAAAGGAAGAAAATTTGATGAAAAAGGTCTAGAAGGAGTCCTCATTGGATTCAACCCCATCTTCCATTCCTACTTGGTCCTAACCACGCTTGGAACCGTCGTGGAAACCAAGCACGTTAAGTTCCTCAAGAATCAGCTCAACGACTTTCCTTTCTACAAAACACAAGGCTCTGACATCTTCTCTCAACCTGATTCAAATGAATACGGAACTGACTTCTCAACCAATGAAAAACAATACCTAATTAGAGAGTCTACCCCTGAACACTCTGACTCGGACTCGGATCGAGAAGACATTCTACCATCCTCTCTGGAATCTCCACCTCCTCCTTCACATCCTGAACTCAAACAACCTCGTCATCGGCCCAACCTCCGTCCGCGACACAAACTCCAAAAACCTCAAAGATACGGCTTCCGCCACTACTACAAACCTCCATCTTATAAAGCCGCCAGGAAATGCCCTGAGTGGCCTAGGTGGAAAACAGCCTCCGAAGAAGAACTCGAATCAATTGAAATGCAAGAAGTTTGGGAAGAATATTACGGGGAACCAGACAACATACTAAACACGACTTGGGTATTCAAGGTTAAAGAAAACTGCCACGGAGAACCCGTCAAATATAAAGCGCGCCTGTGCGTGCAAGGATTTGATCAGGTTCAAGGCGTATATTTTGAAGAGACTTGGGCTCCAACAGGGAAGCTCGGATCCCTTCGTCTTGCTCTAATCTACGGCTTGAAAAATCAAATGACCTTTACTCAATTCAATGTAAAGGGAGCTTTTCTCCACGCTTCTCTGAATGAAACGGTAATAATCAGAACTCCCAAAGGATCAAACCAAAAATCTCCTTATCTCAAATTAAAAAAATCGCTCTATGGGCTACGTCAATCACCTAAAAATTGGTACGACACACTTACCGCTTGGATCAAGTCCCAAGGTTTCTGCAAATCCGCCAGCGACCCCTGTTTATATCTCAACTCTAAATCGGAGGAAGTCCTTTACTTCCACGTTGATGATCTAATTCTGGTAGGAAGGTCTGACTCATTCGCAGTCAATTTCTTAGAAAGATTCTCAAACTCTTCTTGTCACTCACCAAATACAATCCTCGGAATGTTAATGCAACTCGACGGGGATAGTATATTCCTAAGCCAACCAAAACATATTGAGAGAGGTCTTGAAGAACTGGGTCTCACCGACTGCAAAAACATCAATACGCCTCTCACTCAAAAATTTCATCTCGAACCGGCCTCAGATGAAGATCACGCGCAGTTCAGTCAACTGAATATCAACTACCGATCTGCGATCGGATTGCTGAATCATTTGTCCCAATATACTCGCCCGGAAATTTCCTTTGCTGTCTCCAGTCTTGCAAGATTTAATGCAAAGCCGGGCCTCAGTCACTGGAAGGAAGTACGGAAAGTATGGAAGTACCTCAAGACCACGAAGGACTTCAAATTGACTCTTAAGTACGACTCAACCAAGGAATCTATCTCAAGCTACAGTGATGCAACGTGGGGAGATGACCCTATTTCTCGTAAGTCCCAAACTGGATACATAGTCTTACACTACGGTAGTCCGGTCCTTTGGAACTCGTCGAGGCAACAAAACGTCACATATTCCTCCACTGAGTCTGAACTCAATGCCCTACTTGATTGCTACCTCGAATTGAAGTGGATCACCCATCTTGTTGAAGAAATACACGGCTCTACTTCCAACAAACCAACGATGTACATAGATAATAAAGGTTTAGATGATAAAATAAAGAAATTTGGATCACACTCCAAGTCACGACACATTGACATCAAAACTAAAGGCCTGCGGGAAGATTTTTCTATTGCCAAGTTCAACTTACATCTTGTTCCCACCGCCGAAATGATAGCAGATTCTCTAACTAAAGCCACCTCCGTGGGGGCCCTTCATCTTCTTCAACAAGTCATCTTCCCCGATCAACCCACTCAATCCTAAGCCGACGCCACCTTACCAGTCACGAGGGGTGTTGAATATTCCTCAAGTGTCTTCCACCTATCCTCTCTTATTGCGCCTCCGCGCAGAGTTCCTCACTACCATTATTTCTGACTGCGCAACCGCGCCCCTGGGCGCGGATGCGCACTGAACCTACGACGGACACCCCGATGCAACTTTCTCGTACATCTCGGACGGAGCGAGTCTCTGGATCTTCTCAAGTCTCTGAAATCCTCCTCTTTCTTCTTTGATCTCACCTTTCTATGTCTCTCCCGCCTATCTTTCCCTTCTATTTCTATTTTCATTCTTCTCTCTCTTCCAATCCTCTCGACGATCATCCTCCCTCCACCAAGTAAATGCATCAGACCGAATTCGCCAATCTCTGACCGGTAAGATGACAACTTCCATAACAAACTCTATTGAAGTCAATCTAACTCGATAATCCAAACAGTTCTTCTCCAGCACCTTGGATTCCTTGTTTCTATTTCTTCTTCCCTTCTCAATTGTCTCATCGCCTACAGATCTCCTCTAAACTCGAAGCTGTCACCTTGAATACATTCTCTGATCTACGCTGTAGGACTCTTCATTTCCTTCTTCACGCTTTCTATCTCTCTCTTAAGATTCTGTCTGATATATTTCTTCCTGTCCATTCCTGATCTCTCAGCCCAAGCTGGTTATAGTTCTCAAGAAATTTATCTACAACTTATTAATACGCAATCCAACTTATCCCACTCACCCACCAGTCACCTTCCTTCCTCCTCCTCATCAAACCACCACCTTCACCCCACCAACCTAACCAAAACACCTGCCTCACCAACCTCACCAACAGCAACACCTCCCACCCTACTGCCATCAAGGAACAGTGAGTCCCCTCCCCTCATTCCCTCCACTCACTAAATCACGCCCCCTTGCTTAACTATCCCTTGCACTTCCCCCAGGTCTTCACTCAGCTCCCCCTCATCTCAATCCCATCCTCCTGAACCATCTGGTGAGTCCCTCCAGCTTCTACCTCCTCCTCCTCCTCCTCCTCCTCCTCCCTCAGCAAGCCAATTGCCCAATTGTTTGCAAATCAAAAGTGGTTGGAGATTGAATTGAAAGTTTTTACGTCTGAAAACCCAATTGACCAGAAGACTCAGACCACCATTTGGAAGAAATCCACTCCAGCCAAACTTGAAGCTAATACCAATCATCCCAATCCTGAAAAAGTCAAACATCGTCCAGATGAACCAGAGAAACCTTTGAAAACCTTCTGGAAAACTCCTACACCCAATTGAATTGATGAGGATAAGCACACTGATGATCATCACTCTTCTCATCCTACCTCCAACCACCAGCCTACCAAGATCCCCAACAACCAATCATCTGATTCATCTAGTAAGTTTGAACTGTATATTGTTGGCAACAAGTATAACCCAGTGAACTATTGGTCAGTCTTTTAGTAGTTACCTCACTCTTTATAAGAGCCCATGCACCATCCATCCACAATCTGTGTGATTGTTTTTATTCTATCTGCCAGTCAGTTTCTTTTCTCCTCCCCTTTTTAGCATCATCCATTTGGGAAAGAAAGCTGAAGTGTTCTTTTCAAAACCAAAAATAAAGAAAAGACTAAATACTCTTGGTGAATCCCAAGAGGTTGGAGATTGATCAAATGTTTTGACATCCAACAAACAGATTGAACAGAAGACTGAGACCAACATTTGAAACAAAGAAACTCCAGCCAAACTTGAATCTAGTATCAATCATACCAATCCTGACCAAGCCACACCTCCTGATGAACCAGAGAACTCTCCCAAATCCAGCTTGAAACCTCCTACACCCAATCAAATCAATTAGGATAAGCACACTGATGATCATCACTCTTCTCATCCCACCTCAGACCACCATACTACCAAGATCCCCAAAAAGAAATCACCCAATTCATCTTGCAAGTTTGAACTGTATACTGCTGGAAACAAGTATAACCCAGAAAACTATTGGTCAGTCTTGTAGTAGTTACCTCACTCTTCAGAAGAGACCGTGCACCATCTATCCACAGGCTTTGTGATCCTTCTCCTCCTCCACCTCTTCCTCACCAACATGGGAAGGCCGCTTAATGACACTTGCCTTTTTGTTTTAATTAGACCATGTTTTTTTTTTGTTTTTTTGAGGGGTTTTAGGATTTGCTTGCTCGCTGGATTGACCTAAGTTTTTTTTTTTGCTTTTTATTGCTTATCTCTGTTAATCCTGATTTTCCAATTACTAATGTTTTTTTTAATTCTGTTTAGTTTTCCCAGTGGTTTTCCTTTTCTTCGGCCCTTTTTTGTGAACTCCCAATTCTCCTTCAAAGAAAAAACAACCTGTATTAAAATAAAGATCCAATTGGGACATGGCTTTTCTGATATAAACATATTCATTCAAACACTATGTGAGTGGCTTGCCTATATTATTTTGCATTTGATCATTTGAATACAGAGGAAAAGAAATCTGATATAAAGACTCTCCCTGGCAGCTTAAAAGGAGACAATTATGATGGATTGTCCAGGTTTTTCCCCCTCATCTCAAATATTTCATCAGAGAATTTTTTTGATACCTTTCACTATTTTCACACAGCCCCCAGGAGAAAGACAGTTTGTTGTTTCATTTTCATCTCTTATCCTTTCCCAGGGGATGATTTTCTGAGGATAAGTTTACGCAGGGAGTTTCTACAGGAGGAGTTCCCTGTATTACTTCTCTGTTGAGGACATGGCCTGAATGTTGGGCAAACTTCATGGTTCACATCATTATCCCCTGGGATGATCTTTAATTTCTCTCTTATTTCCATTGGATGGGATGTCTGTTGGAGGGAGGGTTTAAACAGGGAGTTTATCCAGGAAAGGCACCCTGTATTGCATTCCTGATGATGTCTGGCCTGAATGTTGCACAAGCACTTCATGGTTCACCATGGCATCCAAGACTTGGATTCAAGCTGATAATTTTTACTTTGTGTTTTAGAGATGTGGAATCCCCTCCAAGGAGGCCCAGGAAGCGCATAGGAAGGCTGAGCAAGCTAGTGGAGCAAGTGGCTCTTGCCAACCAATCTCAACACCCATGGTCAACATACCTACTCTTCCTGTCCTTCCTCCATGTCCAAATCAGAGCCAACATGTCCTCACCCGTAATTCTACCAGTCAGGATTGTGGTTTCAGCTCTGAAACTCAGAAGAAGATAATTGAGGCATTGGCCAACATAACTTGCTGCCCTGGTCTCAGCCTCTCCATCAACCAATCTGAAAACTTTAAAATAATCAGATGTCCAGATGTGCACTCAATTGCAAACACAACCAGGTTCCTTGAGCAGTTCAAACACCGTATTAACCCAGGCCCTCCAGTGGTTGTCCTCAAAAATCATCAGCGTTAAATTGGCTTGTTTTAGAAATTCACCAAGTGGTCAGAAATGAAACACACAGAATATGATGAAATAAGACTGTTGACCACAACCATTTTCCAACTTGGATCTTTCTATGGAAATCAAAAAAATGCATCTTTTCTTGGTGGTATCATGAAAGAACTTGGTTGGAGTAAGGGGTATGATGAACTGGAAAAATTTGGCAATTAATTCTATTATTGAATTCTCTGATTAAAATTGATACTAATTTAAATTCAATTATTTTGACAAGGAATATATATGCCTTTTACATCAAAGACTCTTACTCCAGAAAGGTACAAACAGTGGAAGGCTCTCCTGGACAATATGCCTTTTGTTCAACAAATCATGTCCAAAAAATACCAAGAGTTGGTCCCTGGACTCTTTTCACATGCAATCAAGCAGATGAAACAGGCCAACATTCCTGGTTTTGGTGCCCAAGAATATGGAGACCCCCAGGACACTGAGCCTTTTGCTGGCAAAATCACCGCGACCTGGAGGGAGTTTTACAATCAAGCTCATATTGATGATGACGTCAATGCTATAACCTATGGTGGCTTTTGTGGTATCCATGAGGCAACAGGTGAACCAGCTCACTTAAGTCAAGGCTTTGACATCAAACAAGGCCAGTTTGTTCTTCCAGGTATTTCTACTGTCACGCTTCAAGCTTAAGTGTTCTTGTCTTCTTCACTTCAACATATCCTTTACTCAGTAACATCTAACTCAGTCCATAAGCGTGAAACAAACAAAGCACAACATCAATGGTGCCTTCCGCTTACCTCCTCTGGATTGCGTAACAAGCTTGCAATCTTGGCGTCTGAATCAGTATATACTTGCAAATCTTGCAGTAAACTCTACTCTAGTCAACCATCCATTTGAGATTTGCTCTTCCACCCTGGGTGTCATCAACCCTTGGACTTCTGTTCTTGGTCATGCACTCACACTAGTTTGCACCCATGCCTAGATAGCCACACCAACTGTATAGTTTGCAAATGGCCTAGTCCCTTACCCTGCATAAACTAGATCTTCAAATTTGCATTGTTTCACATGTCATTCCTTCCTTTCCCATCTGCTATGTCCTTAAACAGTCAGATTATTATGTCTTGCGCCTATGCTGCAAACTTGGAAACAGCTGTACTGTTATTTCATCTCCCATTCCATTCATGTCATTAATTGCCTCATCACCTCCTAGCTGTAGCTAGCCATCTATCAGGTTGTATCTAGTCACCTTTGGATTACCTTATAAAGTCTGCGTTGCCTGCCTGAAGATTTTCTCCTCAGTTAGTTGATTTCATACATTCTTGCATCTTGATAAAACCAGTTTTCACATCAGGATTGGATTTAGTTTCCTTCCATTGGAACACTTCCCTCTCCTTGCTGTTTGTTCAGTCACCAAATCATAAGTTCACACTTCACAGTTAGCCTTGCTAAATTGCATTGTCCCTTGCATCCAGTCTATTCCTTTGCACTCAAAATGATTTAATATTTCCCTATAGTATTTGAGGTGGTTGTGGGGCAGAAAATTAACTAAATAAACACCTTTATCATAGTTTTCCAACCTATAATAGATTTTTTCTTCATGATCTCACATACTTGCTCAACCAGGAATTCTTCCCTCACCCCTTACAATGATGATATCCATTGGTCAGGGAGATCCAGCGCTTTGCAGGCCCAAAAACCTATATATTTTTTTCCTTCCTCCAAATTTCCTTTGGTTGAACATCTTCAAAATCCCCTTGCTCCTCTAAAGAAGCTCTGGGGGATCCTCTTGAAGAAATCAAAGGTTCCAAACATTCCTCCAATGAAAACTTGACTTGTGGTAGATCAAGGGCTTGCACTAGTTCTTCTGAGACCAAAGCTTCAACCTTGCTCCCAACCTTGATCCAGGCTCTCAATCAAAATGCCTTGCAATCTGGTCCAATTTGTCCTAGCTTCCGTAATATGGGCATGAAGCAAGCTGATAACTTTACAGGAGAGCACTCCCAAAAACTCAAATCCTACCTCCAGTCCTGAAAAATCATCTTCTCAAACAATCCCAACAATTTTACTTCTGATAGACATAAAGTTATGTATGGGTCCTCACTCTTAGGGGGAACAGCCTTGCAGTTGTTTGAACCATACCTCAAAATATTATCCAATACCAGTCCCACTTGTATTCTAAACTATTGGGACAAGTTTGAGAAACAAATTTTCACCCTGTTTGTAAACCCCAATGAAGTCCAAAAGGCCAAATACAAACTTAATAATCTAGTTATGAAAGAGAATAGTAGAAATTCCATTTATATCTCCCATTTCTGAACCTTGAAGTCTTGCATCCAATGGAACAAGGCAGCACTTTTATTTCAATTTTTAAAGGGTTTACAGGTATGTCTAATTGAACAAATTGAAATTGGGGGACATAACATAACCTCCCTTGACCAGCTAATTGATTGGGTGATTGAGCTTGATAATGGCTATCACAACAAGAACTGCTCTTGGAAAAAAACCATGGATCATCAAACTTGGCACCAAAGGAAGAAGACTCTTCAAAGCAATACTTGAAGAATCCAAAACAACCCAAACCAAATCCAACCTTGAGCTCCAACCCTAAAGGGAAGGCCGTTGCTGAAACTCCAAAATTCCTGGACAAGGAGACTGGGATTCTCCGGAACAAGTAATGGCTAAGGAGGGAAAAGAATGGGTTATGTATGCATTGCAGAGGAAAAAATGATGTTGATAGTTGTGCAAAGCGGCTAGCGCATGAAGTGGCTAAGCAGTGAAAAAATTAGCTTGTAGTTTTTCTAATACTTGCAAGGAAAACTAAATATTATCTAAATCACAGCAGGTCAATCTTTGCACTTGCAAGTCACTAGGTGCTCCAAGTTCAAGATTTTTCCTCTTTCATTCCAACCATACTCCTTATTGTGCTTTAATCAATGCTGGAACTAATGATTCTTTTATAAGTGAATCTTTTGCCACTTCCAAAAATCTTACACGTTCTGAGATAGATAAGTTTCCCATCTATTTAGGAATTAGTGCAACCAAGCCGTCTCATTGGGTTTTCCAAAAGGCAAAATGGAACTTTGCATTTTCAAATTTCCCCAGCTTTGAATGGGATTTATTTGACTTCAATATCCCCAGAATGGACAATACCATTCTAGGCCATGACTTTCTACTTTACTGGAATCTGGATGTGAATTGGCAAGAAGGAGTAATTAACCTTCAAACCTTTCAACAACAGGAGGCTAGCCTTTCTTTCAAAAAGGAATTAAACAGCCTACCTGACACTGTCATTGAGTTGGATGACAATTTTCCGCCAGGAGATTTGAAATACCCTGAACTTCATTCCCAAGTTCCCTCTTCAGATTTAGGAGTTATTTCTTATTTTTTGGACTTACCTCTTCCTTGTTTCTTCAAAGAGAAACAGGTGCCAACCAAATGGTGTATTTTGAACTCCCTCATCCTCTCACATTGTGTAAACACTTCAAACGCGGTGCTCAAAGATGAAAAGATTAAAGATTTAGAAATCATTTGAGAGTCTTTACATTTGGTTTACCATGAATTTGCTGATGTCTTTTCAGCTTTAAAGGCAGATGAACTTCCTCCTTCCTGTTCTTATGATCACAGGATTGAACTCACTGGCCCTCCTCCAGCAACATGACCAGCCTACTCTCTCTTGAAGCAAGAATCAGTTGAGCTTCAAGAATACATTGCAGAAAATGTATCAAAAGGATTTGTTTGACCAAGAAATTTGAATACTGGCTTTCCCATCCTATTTTTCCCAAAGAAAGACGGAGGGTTTTTCCTTTGCGTTGACTACAGGAAACTGAACCAGGTAACCTGGAAGAATGCCTACCCAGTGCCGCCTATGTTGCACCTCCTCACTCTCTTCCATGGAGCTGCTTATTTCTCAAAGTTAGACCTTTGAGGCGCCTACAGCCTGATTTGCATTGCCAAGGGTCATGAGTATTTGAATTCACTGAAAAACCATTTTGGAAGTTATGAGTAGACCATAATGCCCTTTTTCCTCTGCAATGCTCTTTCCAATTTTCAATATTCTTTCAATGACATTTTTTCTGACCTTTTAGAGAAATACCTTGTGGTGTATCTTGATGATATACTAGTCTACTCAAGAATTCTTGAGGATTACATTGCACATGTGCAAGAGGTTCTGCAGCAACTTTGAAAGAATAACCTGTTTGAAAAAGCCTCTAAGTATTAGTTTAATACTCATTCTATTCAGTTTTTAGGTGTCATAGTCTTGCAGCAAGGATTATCAATGGACCCAGCCAAGAGTCAGCATATATTGAACTGGCCAGCACCTTCTTCAGTCAAATGCCTTCAAATTTTCCTTGGTTTCAATAATTTTTACAGGAGGTTTATTGAGCATTACACCAAGAAAACCATAAATGTTACTAACCTTCTTCAGAAAAAAACTCATTTTTTTTTTACAGAAAAAGCTGCTTTGGATTTCAAAGCTCTAAAGAAAGCCTTCACTACTGCTCCAATACTTGCTCAATTCAACAAGCTGGCTTGCACTATTGGGGAAATAGACGCAAGCAAGTATGCAATTTCAGGAGTAATCTTTCAGTTTTCTTCCTCTTCTTCCCTCTTTCATCCCGTAACTTTTGAGTCTTGAAAATTGCTTGCTGCAGAGCTTAATTACAAGATTAATGACAAGAAATGGCTTGCAATTGTTTAATGCTTGAAGAAATGGTGTTCATAACTTTTGAGCCTTATGGAACCCTTTGAAGTTTGAAATGATCACAATCCTGTTAAATATTTCATGAGCTCAAAAGTCCTTACACGCAGACAGGCAAAATGGGCCAAAGACCTCTGCAAGTTCAAATTCACAATCACGTACCGTCCTGGGAAAAAAGTGGTAGTCCCTGATGCTTTATCACATTGGGACAACGTTTACCCAGGGGGGGAGCACCTTTGCCAATATCAACCCCAAAAATGTTAGGACACTCTTCTCAACCCATTCTGCCCAACTAAGTTTGAAAATAACACACCTGCAAGACACAGCTTCCAAACTACAACAAGCTCAACTCAACAACCCCAATTCTATCAACCTTCTCATGAGTGAAAACCTATTAGATAAAGTCCTCAAAACACCAGAAGTATGGGCTGCTCCAGCCACTTCAAAGTTGGTCTATTCCCTGGCACTCAATGTCTATGGATTTCATTTTGAAATTAGCAATTTCTAGTGGTTACAATGATATTTTAGTAGTAATAGATTGCTTTTCAAAGATGGCTTTATTTCTTTGAAGTAATGTGAACGTCTCCTCAGAAGACTTAGCAAATTTATTCATAGAATATGTATTTTCAAAACATGGTCTCCCTAATAATATAATCAGTGCTTGTGGATCTTTTTTTGTCTCTAGCTTCTGGACCTTGCTATGCAAACATTTGAAGATCACTCACAACTTATCAAAAACTTACCACCTGGAAAAATATGGGAAAAATGAAAAATTTAATCAAATTCTTGAACAGTATCTTTGAATGAACGTTGCCTATCAACAGGAAGACTGGTTGCAATTGCTCCACTTAGAAAAATTTTCCTACAACAACTACACTCATTCCTCCACCAAAAAGTTTCCCTTCCAGACTCTTTATGGTGGAAACAAAACTTTCTTATCTATTCAAATAGCACCTTTTCAACCTTCTGCCAATTACCTTAATCAAATTCAATACCTTCAATTGCAATTTCAAACTAACCTTGAAGCAGCAAATCAGTGCTACAAGGATCAAGCGGACCAACTTTGCACTACGGCTCCAACCTTTTCAGTATGAGATTAGGTATGGCTCAATGCTTGCAACATTTGAAGTACTTTCTCAACCAAAAAACTCTCTGAAAATAAGATTTTCACCTTCAAAGTAAAATCAGTCATCTCTCCCAATGCTTTTAAACTTACCTTACCTGAAAAATGGGAAGTTATCCCCCTGGTCTTTCATGTGTCTCTGCTAGAGCCAGCTTGAGTCCTATAACTGGGCAAGACTCATCCCCCTCTGGGACCAGTCAATTTCCCAGACCATCTAGAGTGGGAAGTAAGCCGTATTCTTGGTTCCAGGTTATGCAAAGGAAAATTTCAATAACTTGTTGAATGGACTGGCTTCCAGTCCAAAAAAGATTGCACCTTGTGGGAACCAGCCCATCACCTTTGAAACTCTCCCAATTTGCTTCAAGACTTCCATGCAAACTACCCTTGCAAACCTAGCCAATCTTTATTCCATCCCTTCCAATCCCATTCCAAATTTTCATTCCATTCCATCCAATCAATCTTCTCACCTTTCTCATCTTATCCAATTCTCCTTTTCACTTTCTCAAAATTGTTTACTTTTGCAATCTTTGATTTTTTTTAAGTTTCTCTATTGCAAACTCCATTCCTTAAAAACAAAAAAATATATATATAATGATAAAAAAATATATATCTAAAATAAAATACAAATTAAATTACATGAAGCTTTTAAAGATTTTCCTTCACTTCTTGTTCCATCTCTTCCAAATTTGCGGTCAACTCTGCAACCATTGACCTGAACTCATTTATTAGAGTCAATATTTTTCTTAAAATCATTACTTGGGTAACCAGGTGTTTATCAAATATCTCCTTGCACTTTGCAGTCCAAGCCCTCTTTGGCCAGGCATTCTATCCACCCTCTTCCAAGAGCTCCTCATATGCTCTTTTTCTTTGGATTTGAAATGAACCTTCCCCATAATTTCCAGTCAACCGCCTTGCATCAGTCTCAATTGGCACCAAAACTTGCACCTGGTTTCCCTTCCCTTGGCCTTCCATCCCTTTACCTTCCCTTCCATTCTCTTCCACTCCATCTCCTTCCCCTCCACCCCCTTCCATTCTGACCCTTTCCCCCGGTCCAGTTTAATTACCTTCTTCCATTCCATTTCCTTCAGTCCCTCCTCCTTGTTCTTTTCTGTTCCTCCCTTCCACCTCCACTTGTTCCTCTCTTGCCTCCTTGGTTACGGTTGCAACTTGCCCTTCACCTTGCACCTTGTTTTGCATCTTGGGATTTATCTGGCTCTCTTGATGCTTGGTTGATGGCCCAAAATACAATGGTGGTGGCGGCGGTGTATTGGTTGTGTATCTCTTGAATCTTGGGAATACTAAACAATGAAAGTTAAAACTTATTAGTTTCATTTTTCATTGTAGTCAGTCTCTAGCCTTACTTACCTGGATTTTGAATACCTAAGAACTCAATCTCTGGCACTGGAAGTATATGGTGGTTTACTTGCAGTGCAGACCTGTGAATTTGCACTTCACTTCTGGAAGACACTGGGGTATTGAACATTGGCTTTCTATTTAATGGAAAGATGCAAGCAAACTTACAAAGGATGCATTGTTTGCATTTTCCTTGGAGATCTTGGGTGGAAGTAAAATTTACTCATTGCTCATTTTGGCAAATGCAGTTTTTGCAACAAGAAGATGACAATGAAAACATATTTAAATTAAAAATTTAACTAAAAGCAATGAAGTATAGTAGTATTAAGTGTATAAAGTAACTAAAATGTTTTTTTGAATTGATGGTAAAATCATCTGAACGCTTGCAGGAGCTTGCAGCTTTATACCTGGGCAACTGTCACGCTTCAAGCTTAAGGGTTATTGTCTTCTTCACTTTGAAATATCCTTTCCTCAGTATCATCTACCTCAGTCCATAAGTGTGAAACAAACAAAGCAGAACATCAATGGTGCCTTCCACTTACCTCCTCTGGCTTGTGTAACAAACTTCCAATCTTGGCGGCTGACTCAGTATATACTTTCAAATCTTGCAGTTGACTCTACTCTGGTTGACCATTTATTCCAGCTTTGCTCTTCCAACCTGGTTTTCATCAACCCTTGGAATTACATTCTTGGTCACACACTCACACTAGTTTGCAGCCATGCCTAGATAGCCACATCAACTGTGTATTTTGCAAATAGACTAGTCCCTTACCCTGCATAAACTACATCTTCACATTTGCATTGTTTCACATGTCATTCCTTCCTATCCCATCTGTTACGTCCTTGTAAACTTAGATTCTATTGTCTTGCACCTATGCTATAACCTAGGAAACAACTGTAATTTTATTTTTATTTCCCATTCCATTGATGTCATTCATCGCCTCATCACCTACTAGCTGTAGCTAGCCATCTATCAGGTTTTATCTAGTAACATTTTGATTAACTTATAAAGGCTATTTTGCCTGCCTGAAGATTGTCTCCTCAGTTATTTAATTTAATATGTTCTTGCATCTTGCTAAATCCAGTTGACACATTAGGATTGGCTTTAGTTTCCTTCTATTGGAGCACTTCCCTCTCCTTGCTGTTTGTTGAGTAATCACATCACAAGTTCACACCTCACAGTTAGCATTGCTACCTTGCATTGTACCTTGCATTTAGTCTCTTCCTTTGCACTGAAAATCATCTAATATTGCCCTATAGTACCTGAGGTGGTTGTGTAACAGTAAATTAACTAACTAAACTCCTCTATTGTAGTTTGCCAACCTATAATAGATTTTTTCTTTATGATTTCACGTACTCACTCAACCGGCAATGCTTCCCTAACCCCCTACAATGATTATATCCATTGGGTAGGGAGATCCAGTGCTTCACCAAAAACCTTTAGATTCTGTTCCTTCCTCCAAGTCTCTTTTGGTTGAACCTCTTTAAAATCCCCTCACTCCTCACCAGGAAGCTCTGGTGGATCCTCTTGAAGAAATCAAAGGTTCCAAACATTCCTCCAATGAAACCTTGACTTGTG
Organism: Puccinia polysora; assembly: GCA_025617555.3. NCBI lineage: Eukaryota > Fungi > Basidiomycota > Pucciniomycetes > Pucciniales > Pucciniaceae > Puccinia > Puccinia polysora. The sequence continues at coordinate 50,857,770 of CM062618.1, forward strand.
GTAGATCAAGGGATTGCACTAGTTCTTCCAAGACCAAAGCTTCAACGTTGCTCTTGACCTTGATCCAGGCTCTCAATCAAAATGCCTTGAAATCTGGTCTGATTGGTCCTAGCTTCCATACTATGGGCAGGAAGCAAGCTGATCACTTTAAAGGAGAGCGCTCCCACAAAATCAGATCCTACCTACAGTCCAGAAAGATCATCTTATTGAACAATCCCAACAATTTTCCTTCTCATAGACATAAAGTTATGTATGGATCCTCATCCTTAGGGGGAAGAGCCTTGCAGTGGTTTGAGCCATACCTCAAACTATTATCCAATACCAGTCCCACTTGTATTCTAAAAAATTGGTACAAGTTTGAGAAACAAATTTTCACCCTGTTTGGAAACCCCAATGAAGTCCAAAAGGCCAAATACAAACTTAATAATCTGGTAATGAAAGAGAATAGTAGAAATTCCATTTATATCTCCCATTTCTGAAACTTTCAGTCTTGCATCCAATGGAACAAGGCAGCAATTTTATTTCACTTTTGAAAGGTTTTAAAGTTATTCCTCATTGAAAAAATTGCAGTTGGGGGACATAAGACAACCTCCCTTGACCAGCTAATTGATTGGGTGATTGAGCTTGATAATGGCTATCACAAAAAAAAACACTCTTGGAGAAACAACCATGGCTTTTCAAAATTTTCTCCAAAGGCAGACAACTCCCCAAAGCCACATTCAAACAATACAAAACACTCCACACCAAATCCCACCCCATACTCCAACCCAAAAGGGAAAACTGTTGCCAAAACTCCAAAATTCCTGGATAAGGAAACGGGGATGCTCCATAATGAGGAAAGGATAAGGAGGGAAAGGGAAGGGTTATGTATGTATTTTGGAGGAAAAAATGATTTCAATAGTTCTGCAAATCAGCTAGCGCGTGAAGCGGCTAAGCAGTAAAGAAACTAGCTTGTAGTTTTTCTAATACTAGAAAGGAAAAATACACATTATCTAAGCTACAGTGAGTCAATCTTTGCACTTGCAAGTCACTAGGTGCTCCAAGTTCAAGATTTTTCCTCTTCCATTCCAACCATACTCCTTATTGTGCTTTACTCAATTCTGGCGCTAATGATTCTTTTATAAGTGAATCTTTTGCCACTTCCAAAAATTTTACATGTTCTGAGATATATAAGTTTCCCATCTATTTAGTAAGCAGTGCAACCAAGCCATCTCATTGGGTTTCCAAAAAGGCCAAATGGACCTTTGCATTTTGAAATTTCCCCCAGTTCAAATGGGGTTTATTTGTCTTGGATATCCCCAAAATGGACAACACCATTTTAGGCCATGACTTCCAAGTTTACTGGAATCTGGATGTGAACTGGCAAGAAGGAGTAATTAAACTTTGAACCTTGCAACCCCAGGAGGCTAAACTTTCTTTCAAACTGGAATTAAACAGCCTACCTGATGCTGTGATTGAGTTTGATTTCAATTTCACGCCGGGAGATTTGCAATATCCTGATTTCCTTTCCCAAGTTCCCTCTTCAGATTTGGGAGTTATTGCTTATTTATCCAACTGACCTCTTCCTTGTTTCTTTGGTGAGAAACGGGTGCCTACCAAATGGTGTATTTTGAGCTCTTAATTCTCTTGGATTGTGCAAGCACTCCAAATATGGTGCTCAAAGATGATGATATTGAAGATTTAGAAATAATTCAAGAGTCTTTACCTTTGTTTTACCATGACCTTTCTGAGGTCTTCTCAGCTGTAAAAGAAGAGGAAATTCCTCCTTCCCATTCTTATGATCACAGGATCAAACTTACTCGCCCACCTCTGGCACCCAGACAAGTCTCCTCCCTCTCAAAGCAAGAATCAACCATGCTTCAAGAATAAATTTTGGAAAATGTATCAAAAGGATTTCTTGAACCAAGCAATTCAAAAAAATGCTTGCCCATCTTATTTGTTCTGAAGAAATACAGCAGACTTTGCCTTTACATTGACTACAGAAAACTGAACCAGGTAACCCTGAAGAATGCCTACCCAGTACTGCCTATGTTGCACCTCCTCACTCTCTTCCATGGAGCTGCTTATTTATCAAAGTTAGAACTTTGAGGCGCCTACAACCCAATTCACATTGCAAAAGGTCACAAGTATTTTACTGCAATGAGAACCCAGTTTGGAAGTTATGAGTATACCATCATGCCCTTTGGCCTCTGCAATGCTCCTTCCATTTTTCAAAATTTTTTCAACAAAATTTTTTCTGACCTTGTAGAGAAATACCTTGTGGTGTATCTTGATGATATACTTGCCTACTCAAAAAAATCCTCAGGATTACATTGCAAATGTGCAAGAGGTGCTACAGCCACTTTGCAAGAATAAACATTTTCAAAAGCCTCTAAGTGTGAGTTTCATACCCATTCTCTTCAGTTTTTAGATTCCATAGTCTCTCAGCAAGGACTATCAATAGATCCAGCCAATAGACAGTGCATATTGGACTGGCCCGCACCCTCTTCAATCAAATCCCTTCAAGTTTTCCTTGGTTTCAATATTTTTTGCAGGAGGTTTATTGAGAATCAAACCAAGAACACCGTGAATCTTACTAACCTTCATCAAAAAGAAACTCATTTTTTTACTGAACAAGCTGCTTTTTAATTTGAAGCTCTGAAGAGAGCCTTCACAACTGTTCCAATACTTTCTCACTTTAACAAGCTAGCTTGCACTGTTGTGGAAATAGACACAAGAAAATATGTGATTGCAGGAGTAATCTTGCAGTTTTCTTCCTCTTCCTCTCTCTTTCATCCTGTAGCCTTTGAGTCTTGCAAGCTGCTTTCTGCATGAAGAGCTTAATTACAAGATTCATGACAAGGAACTTCTTGCAATTGTCTATGTCAGATCTCTGATACCAGGAACCTTGCAGTCTTTTAGCTTCAGAGAGTGATAAAATACTGGAATAATAATATTCCAAAGATTAACAATCAAAGAGCTCAAGCAATAAATATATTAAGAGCTAGTGCAAGGTTTACTTGGTTTGGTTAAAAAGGTTTTCAATATGTTATAAAAAGAGGGGCCACAGTATTATACTACTGAGGATCTTTACAGACAGAAAAACTCTCTTCAGGGGGCCTCCTTAGGCAGTTCAAGAACCTTGGAATGATGATGGGTGCCTTCTAAGTACTTATCCAGTGATATGGCCGGCAAAAACAGCACAAAGGGGAAGGCAGGAAGGAAATAGCTCACTTTGAGCAATAATTCCACAGAAATCCTGCAAAGATTCAGGTAAATAGTTTCATAGCAGTTTGGGTTAATTTCTTGACTATAATTTAATGAATCAGGTTGATTGATTTTGGGAAATAATAATAATAATACAGAATAGGTCATAAATCACTTGCTTATCTCTTATAAGCCCTTGATCAACAATGAAATGGCGTTTGATTGATAATAATAAATTCCTGGTAAACTGATGGGGAACAATGATTCCAAAGAGGTCTGTAGAAATACATTTTTGGGGTGATAAAGAGCTTCTCAGGGCACTTAGAGAGGGTTCTGCTCATGGGCTGAGGCTGGAAGACCAGCCAGGGCAGTTTTTACACGTCCACTTGGTGCTGTCAATCAGCTGAGCTCAGATATGCTGTATTTGTGTACTATTTTAGCTTCAGGATCTGTTAATCTGTTAATTATTGCATTTTGATCCTTCTGCACTTATCCCTGATTTGTACTATGGATATTGGATTAAAGCAGACAGATGTGGATATTTATTTATTTTCCATCATCTTCTGAGCACGTAGGTGATTTTTAATAATTTTTACGGACACTACTTGTAGTGTTTTATGGTCCTAAAAAATCAGGATCTTTCAGAGTTGTGGTAATCTTCAATATTTGATTATTTATTTAAAATACTTTAAAATTAATTGTTTAATAATTTCATTTAAGTTTTAAGTTTTTTAGAATATTTGTCATACATGTATCACACTATTAAATATACTGGGTGAATCCAACAAGGTTGTAGCTCTTGTGAGCAGTACCTGTTGTCAGATTTGTCTTGTGGATCCTGATGCGGGGATAATTCCATAATAATGCGCGCAGGGTAGGATCTGCTGCGTGCCTGGCAGAATTTGCTGCGCACAGGAATTCTGTATGTGGGAATCTGAAGCTACAGGTACACAGGGGCTGTTCAGGCACGCGGGATTGCTTGCGGGAATTGTGACATGACACATTCACGTGTTTAACTCCTAAAATATTTACAACACCTCAATTTTTACTGAATTCTAGGTGTGAAACCTATCTGTGAAAATATGTGTGAAATATTAAATTTGCCAAAAAGTGACATAGTGGTGCTGTGACCTTTTGGTCAATTTTATATTTAATTATTTAAAATATGAAGGGGTTGTATTTCAAGGGTGGGGTCAGTGAGTGACCCTACTTAATTTTGGATGGGGAATACATTTTTGCAATAATATTTATGGATTTCCTACTCCTTCTTAGGTTAAGTTTAATATTTTTATTTATTTGTTTTTATTTTTGTATTTTTGTTACTTTGACAGGTTGCTCTGCAAAAAGTAGCAAGCTGAGAGTCTATTGCTTGAAGAAATGGTGTTCATACCTCATGAGCCTTATTGAAACCTTTGAGGTCTTAACTGATACAAAATCTCTTAAGTATTTCATGAGCTCCAAATTCCTTACATGCAGACAGGCGCGATGGGCCAAATAACTCTCCAAGTTTAACTTTACAATCATGTACCGCCCTGGGAAATAAGCTGTAGTACCTGATGCTTTATCATTTTGGGACGCCATTTACCCAGGGGGGAGAACCTTGTCCAATAACAACCCTGAAAAATTTAGGACACTCTTCTCAACCCAGTCTTCCCAAACCAGTTTGATAATCACTCACCTTCAAGACATGGCTTCAAAAATTTGACAAGCTCAACTCAATGACCCCAAGTGTAACAAACTTTGCAAGAGCGCAAAATTATTAGATAGTGACTATAGTATTGACAAAAATGATTAATTAGATTATAAAGATCATATAGTAGTACCTGATGACCATTCCATTAAGTTAGATATCTTTGAGTCTTGGCATGAATCTCCGCTTTCTGGTCATCATGGGCAGGATAAAACCTACAAATTGATTGCACAAGACTTCTATTGGCCTGGTATGAACAAGGAAGTAAAATAATGTTTATGTGTTCTATGATTGAAATTGTAACAACTCCCCAAAACACCAGAAGTGTGGGCTGCTCCAGCCACTTCCAATCCCACATATTCCTTGGCACTCAATCTTGATGGATTTCATTTCTCAATGACCTATTTATAGTGGTTATGATGCTCTTTTAGTAGTAGTAGATTGCTTCTTGAAGATGGCTTTATTTCTTTGCAGTAATGTGACTGCCTCTTTGGAAGACTTAGCTAATTGATTCATGAAATTTTTATTTTTGAAACATGGCCTCCCTGATAATATAGTTAGTGATCATGGATCTTTGTTTGTCTCTAGCTTCTGGACCTTGCTATGCCAACATTTGAAGATCACTTGCAACTTATCAATGGCTTACCACCCAGAAACAGATGGGAAAACCAAGCAAGTTAATCAGATTCTCAAACATTATCTTTGAATTTATTTTGCCTATCAACAGGACAACTGGTATCAATGTCTCCAATTAGCCAAATTTGCCTAAAACTACTCCACTCATTACTCCACCAAAAAGTTGCTCTTCCAGACTCTTTATGGTAGAAACCCAACTTTTGCTTCCATTCATGTAGCCCCTTCTCAAACTGCTGCCAATTACCTCAATCACATTAAATCTTTTCAATTGCAAATTCAAACCAACCTTGAAGTGGCAAACCAGTGCTACAAGAAGCAAGCAGACTGACTTTTCACTAATGCTCCAACCTTTGCAGTAGGAGATCAGGTATGGCTCCATGCTTGCAACATTTGCATACTTGCCCTGCGCAAAAACTCTCTGAAACAAATCTTGAAACCTTCAAATTAAAATCATTCATCTCTCCAAATGCTTTTAAACTTACCTTACCTGCAAAGTGGAAAGTTATCCACCCAGTCTTTCATGTTTCTCTTCTACAACCAGCTCAAGTCCTATACCCTGGCAAGACTCATCCCCCTCCAGAACTGGTCAATTTCCAAGATCATCTGGAGTGGGAAGTAAGATGTATTCTGGATTCCAGGTTATTCAAAGGAAAACTTCAATACCTCCTCAAATGGGATTGCTTCCAGTCTGAAAAAGATTGCACCTTGTGGGAACTAGCCCATCAACTTTGCAACTCTCCCGGTTTGGTTTGAGACTTCCATGCAAAGTACCCTTGAAAGCCTCACCAATCTTGATTCCATCCCTTCCAATCACATTTAACAATTCCTGATAAGTCCTGAATTTCTTAACAAGAATAAAACCATAAACTAAACACAAAGTAGTCAGAGATGCAGTATAAAAATGGATAATGAAGAAACAATTCATACCCAGCTACTATGATGTTAAGGTCTGAATACTATGTGAAAAGACTGAAATGGTGAAAAGATAATTGTGCTAGACTACCTCCTCTGATGACGCCTGGATACCTCTGAAGGTGAATACAACAAGGAGTTAACAGATGAAGAATATCAGTAGAGCTTGTTGTTAAAAGAAAAGGATTGCACCAAATTAACTAAAGCTCCACACAAATGGGCCATTCTTCTTGGAAGCGCTGGATTGTTGACAAGAATTGATTGGATTGGATTGTTTAGATTTGATTGAGTTGAAGTATTGAGCACTTCAGAATTTACAAAAGAAGAAAGTCAACCCTTCCACCTCTCAGGTTCCTTTGGACTCCAGACTAAATACCCCTTGTCCTGCACAACAGAGGTGAAGATACTGAATAGGAATTTTAAATAGAGGACAGCTCCGCGCATCTAGAGAGCGCGCGTGTGGTGTATTGAGGAAAATTAAGGGAATAAGAATGAAGGAATGGCGAATATGAAATGGAAAGATAAAGAATAAGAAATGTAAAATAATGGAAGAAAATGAAGTAATATTTCAACATCATGTCAACACTTCCATTCCATTCCATCCAATCAATTTGATCAAATGCTATCCCCTTTTGATTTTTTCAATATTAGTTTCCTTTTTGCAATTTTTTATTTTCTACATTTATTTTGAGCAAAAATTCTTTTTCTTTGAAATATATATATATATATATATATAAATATAAATAAAAAGAAAAATAAAAAGTAATGATGATTTGGTCCAGATCTTCATTTTTTATTAGATTAAAAATTTTCTTCAACACAAGAACTTGTGCAACCAAATCCTTCTCAAAAATCTCTTTGCAATTTTCAGTCCAAGCCCTCTTTGGAAAGGCATTCCATCCACCTTCCTCCAAGGGTTCCTCATAAGCTCTTTTCCTCCAACCTTGCAATGAACCCTCTCCAACATTGCCAGTAAACTGCCTTGCATCAGTTTTGATTGGTACCACAACTTGCACTTGGTTCACCTCACCTAAGCCTTCTATCCAATTTACTTCTGTCCTACCTCCTTCCACTCCAACTCTTTCTTCTTTTTCCCTTTCATTCCTTTCCTCCGTTCCTTTTCCTCCATTTTCTTCATTTCTTTCCTCCTTTTACTTTCCAGTTCCTCCTTCCACTTCCACCTGTTCCTCCCTTGCCTCCTCATTCACTGCTACAATCTGCTCCTCACCTTGCACCTCACTTTGCACCTTGGAATTCATTTGGTTTGCTTGGAACTTGGACAAAGGTCCAAAATACGGTGGTGGTGGTGGTGGTGGTGGTGGTGATGTATTGGTGGTATATCTTTAGAGCCTTGGCGATACTACAAACAGCAATGGTTACATTATATTAGTTTCATCTTTCCAATTTAGTCAGTCTCTAGTCTTACTTACCTGGGTTCTTTACCTCAAAGAATTAACTCTCTGGCACTGGCGGGATGTGATAATTCAATTGGGGAGCAGACCATCAAATTTTTACTTCACTTGTGGATGCCACTGGGGTATTTATCACTGTTTTTATACTTAATGGAAATTTGCAGGCCACCTTTTGAAGACAAAACTGCTTGCACTTGCCTTGGAGACCCCAAACCGCAGTACTAGGGAGACATCTTTCATTCCAAAAAATGCAGTTTTTTCAACAGAAGGATGAGGATGGAAAAATAGTTAATTCTAATTTTATTCTAGAAAGAAATGAAGTATAGAAATTAACTAAAGGGTTTACAGTAGGTAAAATGACTTTTGAAATTGATGGGAAAATCATCTGAATGCTTGCAGGAGCTTGCGGTTTTATACCCAGGAAACTGTCACACTTCAAGCTTAAGGTTTATTGTCTTCTCCACTTTGACATATTTTTTTCCTCATTACCATCTGCCTCAGTCCATAAGCGTGACACAAATAAAACACATCATCAATGGTGCCTTCTGCTTACCACCTCTGGTTTGCATAACAAACTTCCAATTGTGGCAACTGACTCAGTATGTAATTTCAAATCTTGCAGTAAAATATATACCTGTTTACCATCCATTTGAGCTTTGCTCTTCTACCCTGGGTATCACCAGCCCTTGGACTTCCATTATTGGTCACGCACTCACACTAGTTTCCACCCATGCCTAGATAGCCACATCAACTGTATAGTTTGAAAATAGAATATTCCTTACCCTGCATAAAATACACCTTTGGATTTGCATTGTCTTCACATTTCATTCCTTCCTGTCTCATACATTACAACCTTTTAGGCTCAAATCATATTTTCTTTCACCTACACTAAAACCTTGGAAACAAATGTACTGTTATTTCATTTCCCATTCAATTCATGTCATTCTTTGCCTCATTGCCTCTTAACCGTAGCTAGCCATCCATCAGTTTGTATCTAGTCATCTTTGGATTACCTTATAAAGGCTGAGTTGCCTGCCTGAAGATTTTCTCCTCAGTTGGTTAATTTCATACGTTCTTGCATTTGCTAAATCCAGTCATCACATTGGGCTTGGCTTTAGTTTCCTTCCATTTGAATACTTCCCTCTCCTTGCTGTTTGTTGAGTTACCAAATCATAAGTTTGCACTTTGCAGTTAGCCTTTCTACCCTGCATTGTCACTGGCACTCAGTCTCTTCCTTTGAGCTCACAATCATCTAAGATTTCCCTTTATCATGTGGGGTGGTTGTGTGAAAATATGAAGCTTTTGAATTTCATACATAGGGTTGTGGAGATTCTGTCTTCTTGGGAACATGTATTTCTTTTCCAATGAAGAATTCAAAGCTCACCATGTTGATTCCAAATTGAAGTCTGAATCATAGTCAAATAATAAAATAATTTCAGTCAGCTTTCTTTTTTTTCAGCTTTCTTCTGGGAAGTTTGATTGGAAATGTTGAGAAGGATGGTGATGTGATGTGGGGTGATAAAATGATGATGGGACATGTGTGAAGCAATGGAGATTTGAAGCAATTCAGATGGTATGTGTGATGTGATGGAGGTGGGATTGGTATTTATTTTCTGAGGTGTAGGTGTGGATGGGTGTTTTACATTGGATGGATGGCGGATGGATGATGGTGCATAAATGCCAGGTTTGATTTTTTAAATCCACCATTTTAATGAAACCCTCCATTTCAAAAGACAACAGTTAGGGGGTATGTGTATTTCAGAAACCCTCCATTAAAAATGGCGGGTTTGGTAAAAAAAAATGGCGGGTTTGCTGACTCTGATACACCCTATTTCTGCAAAATATTTATGTAATGCATGAATTGAATTGAAAATTCTTACATAACATGAAGAATTTGGAATTCATGTATTTATTCTTAATGTCATATTTTCTTTATGACTTTTGACAAAGTTGGTTCAGACCTGTGTTGCATGAACATTTTACTGGATTTGTATCAAGCTTCATAACTATGTTTTATTAATTTAATTGATAAAAGGAAATTTAATTTTTATTTATAGACTAAATTTTTTATTGTTTATTTCTCCTTCAAGAATAAATTTCATCCCAATGGTTGTACTAATCTGATTTTTGAAAAAGAAAAATTCAAATTATTTTCTTTGAAAAATTCCAAAAAAATGGAATGGATGCCCGGATATCCATAACCCAAATTTGAAAACAAATCAACACTATGATGAATAATTAAACCTCAAATCAAATTTACATTTAGTCTTTTTTTTGAATTGAGCTTTTCATCAATAAATCCAAATTCTATTTATTGTTTCTGTTTTCATTTTGATTTTTTTTTGCATTTTAATTTGTAAGTCTTTGATTTATACCTTTTTTAATTTTTTTCAAAGTTTTTGGCCTATTTTTTATTCTGGCAATTAATTTTTTCACAACCCTTACAATGAGATACACAGATATTGTAAATACCCCTGATGTTCTGCCCACACCAAAATTTCCCTGGGAACACAGGAATTTCAAGGATTTTCTTTTGAAAAATTTTCAAAAAATTCAGCCTTGTAGATTGGTATGCAAAGCCTTTATAAATAATAATTCAGAATTTTCAAATTATTTTGAGACTCAAAAATCCATTCAGAAACAAGGAACATAATCAGAAAAGAGACTCTCAATTCATTTTTGGGACTTTCCTTTTACTTCTAATTATTTTTTGGTGCTTCAAAAGCTTGGAACTGTTGAGATTTTTGAGGTAATCTGCTGCACATGTCTTCTCCTGTGTTTTCAGCTTGTCTCATCTGCGCGTGTGTTTTCAGTTCAATGAGTGCAGAGACTCCATACTTTGAGGACTTGGGAAAGAGTTATCTTGTAAGTCTGATCCAGATCCTAGGCTGCTGGAATCATCACCTGAACAACCAGGTGCTCTGGTGGTCATGGGTCTTGGATCAGGTAAGTTGGAGTTGCTTTTCTTCTTTCATCTTTACCAACTTTTCCATCTAACTTTACTCTGGTTCTTATTCATCACTGTCTTATCTGTATTAGGAGTGGGTTTTCAAAGTTCATAGCTATCATTGTTAGTTTCACTACCCTGCGTTTCTGGTCTTTTCAGGTGCAACTCATAGTCTCATTCCTTGTTGTTCTCAACTCATTCTGAAATATAGTCTTTTCAGCCTCTTTTGTTCCAACAGATTTACAGTCCCAGGGCTCTACTGAACTAAACCGGGAACAATTTCCAAAAAGGATGAGGCCAGAGGAGGATCCAAACAAAACATCCCCCTACTTTCAGAAGAGAAATTTTCTGCTTGGTTTCTGCAAATTCAAAGCTATCTCCAACGGAAAGGTCTCCTGGAAGTGGTTCTTGATAACATTGGTGAAAACCCAAACACTACCCTTTGTAGAAAACAATATGAAGCAGCTGACATACTAATTCAGCACTTTGTTGACACCAATTTTGACGCCATTGTCACTGCTGACAACAATGCCAATCCACACACTATTTGGAAGGCCATTCACAATTGGTATGGCTTTCAGTCTTCCAACAATTGGGATTGTTTATGGCTTAACTTCATCAGATAACTATATCAAGGAAGCTTGACAAACTATATAAGTGAATGCAGGAAACTCATGAAAAAACTCTCCATGGTGAAGCTTGAGGTACCTCAAGATATAATCAGCTACACAATCCTTTCTAAACTCCCAACAAACTTCCATCACATTGTGGAAACCATTTTGATAAATGAAAAACTCCTGAAGAGCCCTAAAAATTTCCTCAACAAGCTTTGAAAAGTAATTCATCTTGAATCCATCAGATTGGGATCCACTGACGCTCCAAAACAGGAAAAGACCAGCTCCACTGCACTTCTGAAGAAAAAACAAAAACCCTGGAAAAACAGAAAAAAAAATCCTTGTACCAAAGGTTGACACAAACCTCTAGTCAATCATCCCAAACACAAATGCTGGGCAATCCACCCGCATCTCAGACCCAACCAAGATCAACCAAAGTCCAACCATCACAAAGGGATTCCAGTAGATCCATCCAAAGGCACTGAAAACAAGACCGTCAAAGCTCATCTCAATGTCCAGCTTTACATCAGTAATCCAGCAAAATTGGGTGAACCACTACTTCCTGTTCTGGAAAGCGGTGCTACCCACCACATGGTGAGCTCTGACAAGTATCTCTTAAACACACAACCTACCAACATATCCATTGGAACCAGAAACTCAGAAAGACCCCGTCAAGCCATGACAGTTGGAGACGCCATGCTCATCAATCATATGGGACAGTCACTGAAGCTCAAAAACGTCCTCCTGGTGCCCAAGTTAAATTGATCACTCATCTCCCTGGATTGTCTGTTTTCAACTAAAGCCACACTCACATTGTTTGGACTCTCTGGCATCAAAGTTAAACTGGAAAGTTTTGAACTTTTCAGGTCTTCCCAAAACCATCTGGTTGAACTTTGTGATACACAATTCAAAACCAACATCACCCTGCCTATAGCACATCTCACAGAATCTCCCTCCAATGACCTCTGGCATTCTCAACTTGGTCACCCAAGTGAAAAGGTGCTCAGAACACTATTCCCAAAGACCTCCAAAACTCTCAATGAATGTGTTGTCTGTCAAACTGCCAAATGCACTGCCACCCCGTTCTCACATCATTTCAAGGAAGTTACACACACACTTGAATGCATACACCTTTATGTTTTTGGAACCATTAGCCCCATCAAACCAGGTGGATTCAGCTACTTCCTTACTATAGTTGATCAATTCTCCAACTACGTCACCATCTCCTTACTCAAACACAAAAGCAATTCATCCAAGGCAATCTTGGACTACATTGCCAGGGCAGAACAGATTACCGGTAACAAGGTCAAGACTCTCATCTCTGACAATGGAGGTGAGTTCACTGGGAACAAACTAGCCAAATATCTGTGTAAACATGTTATTTCTCAAAACTTTTCACTTCCGCACACCCCTCAACATAATGGCATAGCTGAATGCATGAATCAGACTCTGCTGGACAAAAATCAATGCCTACTACTTCAAAGTCAATTTCCAAAACACCTGTGGGGAGAGGCTTTCAACAACGCAGCCAACCTATGCAATGTTCTTCCTTCCTCCTCCAATAAGAAGAGGACCCCCTATAAGATCTGGACGGATTCCTCATTCAACTACTACTTCCTCCAAACATTTGGATGCAAATTGTCTTATCTTGTTCCAAAGGCAAACAGAAACTCTAAGTTGGATCCTCCTGGGCGTACTGGGTTTCTACTTGGGTATGTACATAATTTTTCTAGCTATAAAGTCTGGGACCCCATCACCAAAAGGGCGGTTGCAACGTAAAATCTCAGATTCCAAAAAAAGGAATTTTCCAGGGATCATGCGCAGCCTGATGAGAATGTACCATTCCTCAGCAACAAACTGATTACCCAAAAAGTCCCCACAACCGCACCACCATGCCTGGGTCCACCAGTCAAAACCCCTGATGAGCATTCATCAGGAAAAATTGCTTGAAACCACTCCTCTCAAATCTCCAACATCATCACCTCCCCTGTGTCTGCTGATTTGTTGCCGCTCAATATCATCAACCAGCCTTGATGCCTTGGGTAAAAAGCGGGTTTTTCTGGTGTCTCTCTGCTCATGTATGTTGAAGAAGAGGATCCTACCACTTTGGACCAAGCACTACATTCAAAAAACCGGCTGGAATGGATTGAAGCAATGAACCAGGAGCTGCTCAACATGCTCACATTTGGCTTCTGGGAAGAATTTGACTTCTCTGAAGTAGTCAATCCAGTCAAGTGTATTTGGGTGTTCAAAACAAAGCAGGATTCTCAGAAATGGATAATTGAGTTCAAGGCCAGACTGTGTGCGCAGGGATTCAACCAAAAGCTTGGGGTAAATTACCACAACTCCTTTTCCCCCACTTGAGATAAGGCCTCTCTCAGGCTCCTTATCTAATTTGCGGCAACTCAAAACTTGCGGTTCCATCAAATTGATGTGAAGTCCACTTTCTTGAATCCCTGTCTTGACAAGAAAGTGTACGTTAATCCACCTTCAAATCTCAGTCTTGGAAAGGGAAAAGGACTTAGACTCCTGAAGGCCCTATATAGCCTGAAAAAGTCTCTGCAAGCCTGGTATCAAACCCTGTTGGACTGGCTACTCTCCATTGGATTCTCCAGAAGCAAAAACAAAAAGTGTGTATTCTGGGACTCAAACACCTGGTTGCACGTTCATTTTGACTACTTTTCAATATTCAGCAGGATTCCCTCTCTCTTCATAAACAAAATAAAGTCCAGGTTCAACATCAAGGATCTGGGACCGGCCAAACTGCTCCTGGGAATGAATGTCAAACAAGCCGGTGACACAATCAAACTCTCTCAGCACACGTATATCAAGCACCTTGTGAAGCAGTAAAATATGGACAATCAAAAGAAGTAATAAACTCCTATAAGCCCTTATTCCAAACTACTTCCATCCACATTGTCCAAACATGATCAATTTGTGGACTCTAATCTAGACTACCAGAAGCTGGTAGGAGAGCTCAACTATCTCAGTTGCAACACACGTCCCAATATTACGTTTGCCTCAAACTATCTGTCTCAATTTCTTCAAAACCCAAACTGCCAAGACTACAATGCAGGACTCGGAGTGCTCAAGTACCTTCAACACACCTCAAACCTTGGGCTGTCTTACACAAAATCAAAACTTCCCAACCAATTGCTCAAGGTGTTTGTGGATGCCTACTGGGCCATGTGCCCATCAAATTGCCATTCCATAAGTGGCATGGTTGTGCTCTGGCACAACCACATAATCAGCTGGAAGTCAAGGAAAAAACCATCTGTAAGGCTATTGACCACTGAGGCGGAATACAAATCAGTCTGCAACAAAAAAAAGGAGGAGCTATAGCTCAAGGGAATCATTAAAGAAGTATTCAATTCCAAGAACCAACCTCCATCTATGAAGACAATGATGGGTGCATCAAGTTAGCAAGCAGCTTTTCCAACCAGGCCTCATTCCGCACCAAACATAGTTTCCTTGGACACCACTTCATCAAGGAAGAAGTGGCACAACGGGAAATCAAACTTATCAAAATCCCTACCAATAGAAATGCCGCTGATTTTTTGACAAAAATGGTCTCTTGCATCAAACTTGAAAACTTGCTGTCAGCTTTAAACATGACCTAAGTGGCTGTTCAGCATGGGAGGGTGTTGAGATTGTTGAGGTAATCTGCTGAACGTGTCTTCTCCTGTGTTTTCAGTTCATCTCATCTGCGTGTGTGTTTTCAGTTTGATGAGTACAGAGACTACATACTTGGAGGACTCACGCCAGAGATATCTTTTAAGTCTGATCCAGATCCTAGGCTGCTGGAATCACCACCTGAACAACCAGGTGATCTGGTGGTCATGGGTCTTGGATCAGTTAAGTTGGAGTTGCTTTTCTTCTTTCATCTTTACCAACCTTTCCATCTACCTTTACTCTGGTTCTTATTCATCACTGTCTCATCTGTATTAGGAGTGGGTTGTCAAAGGTCATAGCTATCATTTTTAGGTTCACCACCCTGCTTTTCCAGTCTTTTGAGGTGCACCTCATAGTCTCATTCCTGGTTGCTCTCAACTCATTCTGAAATATAGTCTTTTCAGATTCTTTTTTTCCAACAGGAATTGTTTCAAATCAACTCATAATCTTTAAAATATCTTCTTGGAATTTTTTCATGTATGATAGGCTTCTTAAGATTGGATTCAATGTAAAAGAAATTTGAAAATCACATACTTTACAATATTTTTTCTTAACATCAGGAATCAAAGTTTCTTTCTTGTAAAGTATTTAGAATATAATTAAAAGATTGAAAAAAAATTGTCCTTTTAATCAAAGCTTTTAGCCCATGCAATATTTATCACCATGAAAATAAGTTCAAATAATAGGGACGGTACATTGGGTGTTCTACATTTTGAAATATCTTTTTTTTAAATATTAATAAAAAAATTAATTGTATTTAAGTAAAATAAAATTAATTTTTTAGTGAAAATACTTACAGGGCTCCATCATACAAAAAGATTGTTATTGGATTTTTTTTTTACAATTTTTTTTGTATTTTTTTTGCTTGGAAATATCAAAACAGAAAGATAAAAATAACATGCAAGCAGTCCCAGTAACTATTTTTTTTTGAAACTGGCCAGGGGTTCTGAAAAATTATTCCTTTTCTTTTCTGCTTTTTTTTTTCTCAATTTATTTTTAAATTATTTTAATTTGATTAAATCCCATTTTTTTCTTTTAATGGTCAATTTCTTTTAACAACAATGAAATTTTTTTTTATTTTCAAATCATATTTTGGTGAGAGTGAAACATTTTCTAGAATTTTGATTTTTCTCCTTATAGACTAGCTCATCCTCACTACAAACTGTGTCTGTGAATCATCATCAAACAGTAAATTTTAAGGTACTCACTGCACTGGTGTGCAATCTTATATAGTAGGTAAGGACCAAAAATTTCAGCTGGCAGAACCCAATGTGTTCCAGTGGCTCCCCCCCCCCCACACACACCTTGGTTAAATTCACAACACCAGAATATGTAACCCCCCACAGACTAAGGAAAGCACATGCATGCAAAATTTCATGGGGGCAGAAAATACTCATGTATGAGAAAAATAATGCTTGTTATTTTTTTTGATTTTTGATTTATTTTTGGTTTTTTATTTTATTTTATTTTTTGAATTTTTGGATTTAGGTGGAAGACTTGAAAAAATCTGCTTATAATTTTGATGTTGCTCCTCAAACACAAGCCCATCCTACCTACAAACCATGTTTGTGAAAGAACATAAAACATTGAAAGTCTGATAATCAGTGCACTGGTGTGTACTCCAATACAGTAGGGCAGGGCCAAAAATTTCAGCGCGCAAAAACCAAATATGTTTCATGATTTTTCTTGGTTTTTTTGTCTTTTTGTTTTCCTTTTTTCCCTTTTTTTTGTGGTTTTTTTGTGTTTTTTTTTTTGATTTTTTTGATTTTTATGATCTTTTTTTGGTTTTTTTTGGTTTTTTTGGTTTTTTTGGTTTTTTTGGAATTTTATTTTTATTTTTATTTGGTTTTTTTCTCCATTAAAGCGATGGATTACATGGGCTAAGTAATCCTCCTCCCCAAGGGAATTTGGATCTTTTTAGATTACTTTTTTCTTTGCAATTTTCTTTTATTTTTTTTCCCCCTAATTCTTATGAATCCTCTTATGGCCAGCAAACTAAACAACTTAGCCAAATTTGTCCATAAACCTGTCAGTTGCTTGTGGAAAGAATGACCCTGGTCTGGCTCCCCCTTCCCATAAAGGGGGCATGCAAAGAATTCCTGAAGGGAGTTGGACAACTTAGCTCAAGTTGTCCACCATGTTGATGGAAGAAAAAATAAATTGAATTGAATTTAAAAAAACAACAACAACAACAACATATTAAAAAAACCCCCAAAGAAATCAAAAAAGACAAAAAGAATAACAAAAAAAAGAAAGTAAAAAAATCTCAATGCCATCTGGCATGGTGGACAACTTGGGCTAAGTTTTCCACCTTGCCAGACCAAAAAAAATAAAAATAAAAAAAATAAATCCTGGACCACATTTGGGTTATGCCAGCTGAAATTCTTGGTTGTGCCCTACTATATGGGAGTTCAAATTGGTGCACTGAGTATCCAAAAATTAAATTTTTGATGGTGTTTCCCAAACATGATGTCATGCTTCAAGTTTAAGGGTTATTGTCTTGCATCCCATTGAAATATCCTTTTCATCATTACCATCTACCTCCATGCATAAGCATGAAACAAACAAAGCACAACATCCATGGTGCCGTCACCATACCACGTTGGACTTGCGTAAAAACCTTCCATCCTTGGCAACTCAGTATCTAATTTCAAATCTTGCAGTCAACTCTAATACCAATGAGCCATCCATTCAAATTTTTTCCTTATAACCTGGATATCATCAATCCTTTGACTTCCATTCTTGGTCATGCACTAAAACTATTTTTCACTTGCACTAGCAATATTTTCACTCATTCCTAGAAAGCCACATCAACTGTATAGTTGGCAAATGGACTAGTCCGTTACCCTGCATAAGCTATACCTTCATATTTGGATTGTCTTCACATGTCATTCTTCCTGTCTTATCCATTTTGGCTTTGTACACTCAGATTCTATTTTCTTGCACCTATGCTACAACCTTGGAAATAACTATACTTTTCTTTCAATTCCCATTCCGTTCCTGTCAGTCATTGCCCCTTCGCCTCTTAGCTGTATTTGTGTCACACAACCACCCCACGTACTATAGGGCAATTCTTAGATGATTGTGAGCGCGGAGGAATGCTGAGTCTGAGGGAAAGTGCAAATAGCAAGACTCAGTTGCAAAGTGCGAACTTAGTGATGCCACTTGACAAACAGCGAGAGGAATGGAGTGTGTTCCAAGGAGGGAAACTCAACCTGAGTCCAATGTGATAACTGGGTTGTAGCAAAATGCAAGAACGTATGAAATTAAATAACTGAGGAGAAAATCATCAGGCAAGGGGGTAGCCCTTATAAGGTAATCCAAAGTGACGAGATACAACCTGAGAACTGTACAGTAATGATGGCTTAATTACACCTATGTGCAAACTAACAAACAGTGCTTGACCAGAGATGGAAGTCCAAGGCTGTTGATGGGCCAGGGAAGGAGATTGGATCTTGTAATGGATGGCCAACCGGTATGGAGTTAACTGCAAAGTTTGCAAGTATATACTGAGTTGGTCGCCAAGATCGGAAGGTCAACACAAGCCAGAGGAAGTAAGCAGATTGCACCATTGATGTTGTGCTTTATTTGTGTCACGCTTATAGACTGAGAGAGATGGCACTGAGGAGAGGATATGTCAAAGTGATGAAGACAATAATCCCTAAGTGCAAGGCGTGACAGTTTCCTGGGTATAAAGACGCAAGCTCCTGCAAGCGTTCAGATAAATTTTCCCATTGATTTCAAGTCATTGATAATACTGTATACCCTTTATTGTTATTTACTTCATTACTTGTTAGACTTATAAGTTAGATAAAATGTTGTCATCATCATTCTGCCTTTGCAAAAACTGTATTCGGCAAAAAAAGAGGTGTGTCCCTAGTACTGCCGTCAGAGGTCTTTGAGGCAAGTGCAAGCAGTGTTGTCTTTGCAAGGTCGCTTGTACCTTTCCCATAAATAGCAAGTTGTCTGTTGATGCTCCCACGGAGTCATTGAGAGAGATGCGGAGTTGTAGGTCCGCGCCAAGGGTTAATTACAAGATACCACCATTGCCGGAGATTGAATTCCTGGGTACTCAAGTTCCTGGTGAGTACTAATTGGGACTGACTAGTAACAATAAAGGTAGTGACTCAATTTCACTCGTCTTGCTAGTGTTGACCCGTTTCCGGAGGTATACCACGAACACACCACCGCCACCACCACCTTATTGGGGACCGCCGACTGAATTTCCGGGAGTCCAGATGAATACCGAGGTGCAAGATGAAGTGCTAGGTGCGGAACCGGTTGGGGTCATAGCCAAGGAAGTGAGGGAGGAAGGAAGGAATGAAACAGAAAGAGAATCAGGAAATGGAGAAGATGGAGACGGAAGTGGAGGAAGAGAGGGAACAGAAAAAGAAGAGGGGGCTGTAACGGAAGGAATGGGAGAAGGGAATGGAGGAGATGGAAGGGATGGAATGGATGGAATCGAAGGAATGCAGGGCCGAGGAAAAGCAAACCCGTTGCAAGTCAAAGTGCCGATTGAGACTGATGTGAGGCAATTGACGGGCGATGTTGGGGAAGGTTTGTTGGGAGACCAAAGGAAGAGAGCATACAAGGAGCTCTTGGAGGAAGGTGGATGGAATGCTTGGCCAAAGCAAGCTCAAATTGCAAAGTGCAAGGAGATATTTGAGATCCACATTGTAACAGAGGTGCTGGTTCTTCAAAGAATGTTGTCATTGATAAATGATGAAGACCTGGATGCCTTTTGATCCATGGTTGCGGAGTTGACCGCTAATTGGGAAGATGCAGAGAAAGAAATGAAGGAGACTTTGTAACTATTATTATATATATATATATATATATATATATATATATATTTGTTGTATAAGGAATGGGAATTTTATTTGGTAAGAATGAGAGGAGGATGAGAAGAAGGAATGATGCGGTGAGATGGAGGGGTTGATTGATGGAATGGTGATGTGGAATGGAATGGGATTGGATGAGATGGAATGTGGAATGGAATGGGATTGGATGGGATGGAATCATGATTGTCGAGGTTTACAAGGGTAGCTTGCATGGAAATCTCAAATCAGATTGGGAAAATTGCAAAGGTGATCGGCTGGTTCCCACAAGGTGCAATCTCTGTCGGACTGGAAGCCAGACCATTTGACGAGGTATTGAAGTTTTCCTTTGCGTAACCTGGAATCCAGAATATGGCTTACTTCCCACTCTTGATGATTGAGGAAAGTGACCTGTTTGGGAGGGGGATGAGTCTTGCCTGTGTATAGGACTCAAGCTGGCTCTAGGAGAGACACATGAAAGAATGGGTGGATACCTTTCCATTTTGCAGGTAAAGTAAGTTTAAAGGCATGAGGGGAGATGACTGATTCTACTTTAAAGGGGCCAAGCTTTCTTTTGGAGAGTTTGCGGGTTGGGCAAGTACTGCAAATATTGCGAGCATCAAGCCACACTTGATCTCCTACTGCAAAGGTTGGAGCCCTAGTGCAAAGTCAGTCTGCTTGCTCCTTATAGCGCTGGTTTGCTTCTTCAAGGTTGGTTCAAAGTTGCAATTGAAGGGATTGAATTTGTTCAAGGTAATGGGTAGCAGGTTGAGAAGGTTCTACGTGAAGGGAAGAGAAAGTTGGGTTTCTACCATAAAGAGTTTGGAAGGGCAACTGTTTGGTGGAGGAATGAGTGGAGTTGTTGTAGGCAAACTTGGCTAGTGGGAGCCATTGAAACCAGTTGTCTTGTTGATAGGCAACATACATTCAAAGATATTGTTCAGGAATCTGATTAAATTGCTTGGTTTGCCCGCCCATTTCCAGGTGGTAGGCCGTTGATAAATTGCGAATTATCTTCAAATGTTGTCATAGCGAGGTCCAGAAGCTCAAGACAAACAGGGATCCACAATCACTAACTATATTATCAGGGAGAACATGTTTCAAAAATACATATTCTATGAAAAAGTTAGCTAAGTCTTCTGAAGAGGCCATCACATTACTGCGCAGAAATAAAGCCATCTCTGAGAAGCAATCTACTACTACTAGAATAGCATCATATCCACTAGAAGAAGGTAATTGAGAGATGAAATCCATAGAAAGCAAGTGCCAAGGATGAGGCAGAATTGGAAGTGGCTGGATCAGCCCATACTTCCGGTGATTCAAGGACTTGTTACGATTGAAATCATAGCACGCGCTAAAATAGTCTTTTACTTCTTTGGTCATACCAGGCCAGTAGAAGTCTTGTGCAATCAATTGGTAGGTTTTATCCTGCCCATGATGACCAGCAAGCAGAGAATTGTGCCGTGAATCGAAGATATCTAACTTAATGCAAGAATTATCTGGTACTACTATACAATTATCATAGACTAAGAAGTCATTATCATCAATACTGTAACTACTATCTAATAAGTTTGCACTCTTGCAAAGTTTGATGCACTTGGGTTTGTTGCGTTGAGCTTGTCGCAGTTCAGAAGCCAAATCTTGTAAGTGAGCAATGATCAAACTGATTTGGGCAGATTGGGTTGAGAAGAGTGTCCTAACGTTTTCAGGGTTGTTTTTGGTGAAGGTGCTCCCCCCCCCTGGGTAAATGTCGTCCCAACGTGATAAAGCATCAGGGACTACCGCTTTTTTCCCAGGGCGGTACATGATTGTAAAGTGGAACTTGGAGAGGTATTTGGCCCATCATGCCTGTCTACGTGTGAGGACTTTTGAGCTCATGAAATACTTTAAAGAATTATGATCAGTTAAAACCTCAAAGGATTCTATAAGGCTCAAAAGGTATGAACTCCATTTCTTTAAGCAATAATAAATTTCAAGAAGTTCCTTGTCATGAATCGCATAGTTAAGCTCCGCAGCAAGCAACTTGCAAGACTCAAAAGCTACGGGGTGAAGAGGAGAAGTGGAGGAAGAGAACTGCAAGATTACTCCTGCAATCACATAGTGGTTTGCGTCTTTTTCAACAATAGTTCAAGCCAGCTCATTGAAGTGAGTGAGTATTGGAGCAGCGGTGAACACTTTCTTCAGAGCTTCAAACTCCAAAGCAGCCTTTTTGGTAAAAACAAAAGGAGTTTCTTTTTGAAGAAGGTTAGTAAGATTCATGGTTTTCTTGGCGGAACACTCAATGAACCTCCTATAAAAATTACTGAAACCAAGGAAAACTTGAAGGGATTTAACAGAAGAAGGTGGGGGCCAGTCCAATATGCGTTTGCCTTTGGCTGGGTCCATCAATAGTTCTTGCTGCAAGACTACGACACCTAGAAACCAAAGGGAAGAGGAATGGAATTTGCAATTAGAGGCTTTTGCAAACAGGTCATTCTTGCGAAGTTGCTGCAGCACCTCTCGCACATGTGTGATGTGATCTTTGAGGTTCCTTGAGTAGACTAGTATATCATCTAGATATACCACAAGGTATTTACCTACAAGATTGGAGAAAATGTCATTGACAAAATGTTGAAAAGTGGAAGGAGCGTTACAGAGGCCAAAAGGCATGACGGTATACTCATAACTGCAGAAACGGGTTCTCATCATGGTCAAATACTCATGACCTTTCATAATGCAAATTAGGTTATAGGCACCTCGAAGGTCTAACTTCAAGAAATAAGCAGCTCCATGGAAGAGGGTGAGGAGATGTGACATAGGCGGTACTGGATAGGCATTCTTCCGGGTTACCTGGTTCAGTTTCCTGTAGTCAACACAAAGGCAAAGTCCACCGTCCTTTTTTGGAACAAATAGGACAGGTGAACTGGTATTCAAATTGCTTGATCAAAGAAATCCTTTTGCTACATTTTCTGCAATGTAGTCTTGAAGAGGAATTGATTCTTGCATCAAGAGAGAGTAGACTGGTCCTGGTGCTGGAGGTGGGCCAGTAAGTTTGATCTTGTGATTGTAAGAACGGGATGGAGGCAGTTTATCTGCTCTTGCAGCTGAGAAGATGTCAGCAAAGTCATGATAAACTGAAGGTAAAGACTCTTGATGATTTCTAAATCTTCAATCTTGTAATCTTTGAGCACCGGATTTGAGGTGCTTGCATGGTGAGAGAGGATTAGGGAGCTCAAGATACACCATTTGTTTGGTGTCTGTTTCTCTTTGAAGGAACAGGAAAGAGGTAAGCTGGATAGGTAAGCAATGACTCCTAAATCTGAAGAGGGAACTTGGGAATGAAGGTCAGGATATTGCAAATCTCCTGGCGGAAAAGTGTCATCAAACTCAATGACAGTGTCAGGTAGGCTATTTAATTTCTTTTTGATGGAAAGATTAGTGTTCTGGGGGTGAAAGGTTTGAAGGTTAATTACTCCTTCTTGCCAATTCACATCCAGATTCCAGTAAACTAGGAAATCATGGCCTAGGATGGTATCATCCATTCTGGGTATAGACAAGACAAATAAATCCCATTCAAAGCTGGGGAAATTGGAGAATGCAAAGGTCCATTTTGCCTTTTGGGAGACCCAATAAGACGGTTCAGTCACACTACTTACTAAATAGATAGGAAATTTATCTATCTCAGAACGCCTGAGATTTTTGGAAGTGGCAAAAGATTCACTGATGAAGGAAACATTAGCGCTGGAGTCAAGTAAAACTTGATAAGGGGTGTTGTCGGAATGGAATAGGATAAATCTTGAACTAGGAGCACCTATTGACTTGCAAGTGCAAAGATTTACTTGCGGTGATTTAGATAATGTGTAGTTTTCCTTGCGAGTATCAGAAAAACTACAAGCTAATTTTTTGACTGCTTAGCCGCTTCACGCGCTAACCGCTTCACACAACTTTCAACATCATGTTTTCCTCCACAATACATACACGTCCCATTCTTCTCCCTCCGTAGCCGTTCCTCGTTCCGTAGCATCCCAGTTTCTTTGTCCAAGAACTTTGGAGTTTTGGTGACGGTTTTCCCTTTTGAGTTGGAGTTTGAAGTCAGGGTTGGTTTGGATGGTTTTGGGTTCCTTGCGTTTTGCTTCAAGGAGTTGTCCACCCCTGGAGCTGAGGTGAACGGTCCATGGTTGTTTTGCCAAGAGCAATTCTTTTTGTGATAGCCATTATCAAGCTCAATCACTCAATTGATTAGCTGCTGGAGCAAGGTTGTCTTATGCCCCCCAACTGCGAGCTGTTTGATTAAGTGTGCCAGTAGACCCTTTCGGAAATGGAATAGAAGAGCGGCCTTGTTCCACTGGATGCAATACTGCAAGGTTTGAAAGTGAGAAATATAAACGGAAGCTCTACTTTTTTCCTTCATAACTAGACTATTAAGTTTGTATTTTGCGTTTTGAACTTCATTGGGGTCGCCAAAAATGGTGAACAGTTGTTGCTCAAACCTTTCCCAGTTGTTGAGAATACACGTGGGACTGTCGCTGGACAAAAGTTTGAGGTACGGTTCAAACCACTGCAAGGCTCTACCTCCTAAGAAGGACAAAGAATACATAACTTTATGTCTATTGGAAAGGAAATTGTTGGAGTCATTTGAGAAGATGATTTTACAGGACTGTAGGTAGGATCTAAGCTTATGAGGCTGTTCTCCCTTAAAGTGATCAGTTTGCTTCATGCCCAGAGTGCAAAAGCTAGGAGTACTCAGACTAGATTGCGGGGCACCATGAGTGAGGGCCTGGATCAAATTCAAAAGCAGGGTTGGAGCATTGGGCTTGGGAGCAGTAGTGCAAACCCCTGGTCTACCACGAGTCAAGGTTTCATTGGAAGAGTTATGGGAATCTGCAAATTCCGCAAGAGGGTCTGTTGGAACATCCCGTGGAGGGGTCCAAGGATCATTGAGGGGTTCAAAAGATGGCAATTTAGAAGGAGGAACGGGATCTAAGGGTTGTTGGGCCCAAGGAGCGCTGGTTCTCCCTACCCAATGGATATCATCATTGTAAGGGGCAAGGGGAGCGTTCCCGGTTGAGCAAGTACGTGAAATCAAGAAGAAGAAGTCTACTATAGGTTGGCCAGATACAATAGATGAGTTGAGTTAGTTAATTTACTGTCACACGACCACCCCACGTACTATAGGGCAATTCTTAGATGATTGTGAGAGCGGAGGAATGCTGAGTGCAAGAGCAAGTGCAAATAGCAAGACTCAGTTGCAAAGTGAGAACTTAGTGATGCCACTGGAAAAATGGTGAGAGGAATGGAGTGTGTTCTGAGGAGGGAAACTCAACCTGAGTCCAATGTGATAACTGGGTTGTAGCAAAATGAGAGAACGTATGAAATTAACTAACTGAGGAGACAATCATCAGGAAAGGGGGTAGCCCTTATAAGGTAATCCAAAGTGACTAGATACAACCTGATGGGGAGCCAACTACAGTTGAAGGCGGTGAGGCAAATGAGTGACAGGAACAGGATAGGAAATAGAGAAATAGTAAAATCATATCCAAGGTCATGGCATAAGTGCAAGACAATAGAATCTGAGTGTACAAATGTATGATGAATTGAGACAGGAGCAAATGACATTGAAGGTAATACAAATGAGAAGTAATAGTGTATGCAGGGTAGGGACTAGTCCAATTGCAAACTGTACAGTAATGATGGCTTAATTAGACGTAGATGCAAACTAACAATCAGTGCGTGACGGGAGATGGAAGTCCGAGGCTGTTGATGGGCCAGGGAAGGAGATTGGATCTCGTAATGGATGGCCAACCGGTATGGAGTTAACTGCGAAGTTTGCAAGTATATACTGAGTTGGTTGCCAAGATTGGAAGGTCAACACAAGCCAGAGAAAGTAAGCGGATTGCACCATTGATTTTGTGCTTTATTTGTGTCACGCTTATAGACTGAGGTAGATGGTACTGAGGAGAGGATATGTCAAAGTGATGAAGAAAATAATCCCTAAGTGCAAGGCGTGACAATTTGGCCATCCAACAGGTTTTATCTAGTGACCTTTGGATAATTTTATAAAGGCTGCATTGCCTGCCTGAAGATTTTCTCCTCCATTAGTTAATTTAATACATTCTTTCATTTTCTAAATCCACTCATCACATTGGGTCTGGATTTGGTTCCCTTTTGATGAGAACATCTAATCCCTCTTGCTGTTTCTTGAGCAATCAAACCATAGTTTGAACTTTGCAGTTAGCCTTGCTACCTTGCATGCTTCCTCACACTCAGTCCTCTCATTTGCGCTCACAATCATCTAAGATTTCCCTATAGTATGTGGGGTGGTTGTGTGAAAGTAAATGAACTAACTCAACTCCCCTATATTTTACAACCTATAATAGATTCTTCTTTTTGATTTAACATCCTCACTCAACCAGGAACAATTCCATCACCCCTCATAGTTATGATATTCATTGGGTAGTGAAATCCAGCAATTCACCGGCCCAAGAACCTTTAGATCCTTTTTCTTCTTCTAAATCTCCTTTTTTTGAACCTCTTGACAATCCCCTAGCTTCTCAACGGGAAGCTCCAGTGGACCCTCTGGACAAAATCAATGATTCCAAAAACTCCTCCAATGAAACCTTGACTCGTGGTAGACAAAGGGTTTGCAGTAGTTCTCCCAAGACCAAAGCTTGGACCCTTGTCTCTGCTCTGATCCAGGCTCATAATCAAAATGCCTTGCAACCTAGCACAAGTGGTCCAAGTTTTTGCACTCCGTGCATGAAGCAACCAGATAACTTTACAGGAGAAAAATCCCATAAACTTAGATCTTATTTACAGTTTTGCAAAATCATCTTCTCAAACAATCCCAAAAATTTTCCTTCTGATAGAAATAAATTTATGTATGCATCCTCATTCTTAGGGGGAAGTGCATTGCGGTGGTTCAAATGGTATCTTGAACCATTAACTAAAACCACTTCCACTTTTATTCTAAACAATTGGGACACATTTGATCAACAATTGTTCACCCTGTTTGGCAACCCCAACAAAGTGCAAAACACCAAATACAAATTTAATGATCTAGTTATGAAAGAGAATAGTAGAGTTTCTGATTAGGCCAATTTCAAATTTGCGACCTTGAAACCCCTGTTCACTACCCAAAATGGGTTGCGTGGCGCAATTTGCAACCCATTTGAGTTTCAAACAGCCATTCATGACTCAGGTGGGTTGTGAATGGCGGAAAAAAATATTGAATTTTATTTATTTCATTAAATATATGGCATTATTTTTCTCACGCATCCAACCCTTTATTTCACACATTTTGACGTTGGCACGCAGTTGGGCCCCTTTGGTATTTCACAAAAAAATACTTTATATCACACAACTTTCAAAAATTAATTTTTTTTAAATTCTGACTGCGCAGCCCTGTAGAAGGGGCTCTTGAAGCCCTAACCAAAATTTTTGGTAATTTTTGGGCCATTGGAGCCCCTTCAAAAATGCAATCAAAAAATGAAAAAATATGTAAAAACAAATTTCTGCATGGGTTTTTGGATCATCATTTTTGCTGTTTTTTTTTTTTGATTATTTACGCTGCAATATATTCTTAGAAACATTCAAAGAGTCTTCTGATATTTTTTCATATTTTTTTGGATTTATCCTTTCACCTTAAAAAATTCCTTCAAAAAACACAAAAAATGAAAAAAAAATCAAATTTCTCTTTGGACATTGGAATGCTTTTATTTTTCTTTTTATTTCATTTTTTTGGGTAATTCAAGCTATCAAAAAGTTAAAACAACATTCAAAGAGCATTCAAATATTTTTTTCCAGATTATTCGGATGTATCATTTTACCTTAAAAAATTCCTTCAAAAAAGCAAAAAATTCAAAAAAATCAATTTTCTCATTTGACTTTTAGACCCTTATCTTTGCCATTTTGACTTATTTTTTTGGTGTTTCAAGCTTTGAGATTTTTAAAAAAACTATTCAAGATATTTTTGAATTTTTTTTCAGGATTTTGGATGTCATTTTTGAACTTTAAAAATTCCATCAAAAACCAAAAAAATTGAAAAATTCACTCTTCTTTGAGCCCTTCACATGCATATATTCAATATAACTGAAAATGTTTTCCTGGGACCACCACCCATCTTGGACCGCCCCAATTATCTTATAAACTACCCCCTTTACCTGTTCCACCCTCCCATCACCCCCCACCACACCATCACACTACCATACCATACCCCACCATACCACACTATACCATACCACACCATACCACACCACACCATACAACACCACACCACATAAAACCACACTACACCACACCAAACCAAACCACATCTTTTAACACCACACCACCAACCACTCATCAAAACAACTTAAAAATCCAGATAATTCCAGACAAGAACATCTCTTTTTCCAATTGCTCAAGAAAACATCCACCCAATTTTCAGAAATGTTTCAACTATTTCACCAGGCCCATCCTCCATTATCTCATCTAATCAAAATAGGGATTCAAATCCTGTTGCTCCTTATTCATCTACTCAAAATCCCAATTCCACTCCTCTGGCCCCTCCTCCTAAGCTATCATTTAATCAAAAGGAGGAGCTGGTTGAGGCTATCCAATCATGAGAAAAGTCCCATGGATATACCATATCTACCAGAGTATCAAATTGCAAGAATCAGGCCTACACTTACCAATGTGATAAATCTAGGGAATATAAACCCAGCAAAGATGCCTCCAAATTAAAAAAAAATCAAGAAAGACCAATTGTCCTTTCAGGTTATAAGGGAATTTTACAACGATATTGGGTGTTTTGGTGGTGAAGGTTATATGTCCAGAGCACAACCATCCACCTTCCATTGATCCTTCCACTCATCCCATCCACAGAAGAATCCAAGGGGATCAAAAGGAGGTGGTTGAAAATTTATCCAAAGCAGGATTTCCCCCTTTGAAAATTCACAAATCTCTTATACAAAACTCATCATCACCTATCCATACAAATCTCCCCAAAATTTACAACAAAATATCTCAAATACAAAAAAATTCCCTTGATGGAAAAACTCCTGTGGAAGCACTCATACTGTAACTCAGGAATCCTTTATTTTACTAAAAAACAAACAATGTGGATGGTCAAATTACTTCATCATTTATTTCACACCCTGATTCCATGAAACTTCTCAACCTTTTCCCTACTCTCATTATGATGGACTGTATATATGAAACCAAAAAATTTGGAATGCCCCTTCTTTATATTCCTAGAATAAACAACTCTGGTAGAAGCTTCTCAGTTTCATTTTGTTTCTTATCTCAAGAAACAAAACAGAACTATGATTTGGTCCTGACTCAACTTCAGGAAATATTTGAAGATAAAGAACCTGGTGTGATTGTGACAGACAAGGAACAAGCACTTATCAGGTCAATTGAATAAGTTTTACCTTCCTCTAATCATCTTTTCTGTGTCTGGAAAATTTTCAAGAATATTCAAACTCATTGCAGGAAGCACTTTCAATCTGAAGATGAATGGAAGCTATTCCAGAAACAATGACATCATTTTTTCTATTCAAAATCTGAATCAAGCTATCAAAAAAAGTTCACAAAACTTTCTCTGGTCTGGAATCCTCCCACTTCTGACTACCTTTTTGAAAACTGGATTCCTCTGCAAATAAAATTTGTCTCCTATGTGGAAAACAAATACTTTCACTTTGGAAACACAAGTACATCAAGAATAAAAGGTTCTCACTCCTAAATTAAAATATTCATCAATTCTTCTATTGGCTCTTTCTAGAATGTAGTTCAAAAAATTTACAGTTCCATCATCATCCAAACCCATGAGAGAGCCATTGAAGCCTCCCAGAAAGAATTCAAGAATCTCATTGGTTTGGCTCACTGTTTGAATCATGTTTCTGGAATGATCAGCCACTTTTCCCTCAAAATCATTCATTCATCTCATCAATTTCCTGATTCTTCCACCAATTTCAACAACTGTGATTATTCTTTTTACATGGGTATACCATGTGTTCAGAAAGAATGAACTATTCCAACTTGATGATCTTGATCCTCAATGGCATGTCAAAGCTCCCATCAGTAAGTTTTTATCTTTTTTTTTGGGGGGGTATTCAAGCTCAAATGAATAATGTCCTGATTGATTTTTATTTTCCTTTCTCCAGTTAACTGTGAACCCTGAATCAACTAAAGATTCAGAAAAACTTGAAATTTCAACCAAAGACAGTAATGAAAGCCTATATTTCACTTAAACATTTGAAGAATTCAGAAATTTGCCACCTGGAGAACAGCTGTATTATCTGGGTGAAAGTATGAGGCTGTACAGTGGAAGATATCAACTTACCCTGATTGAAGAGCCAAATTACCTCAAAGATCAAAAGTTAGAGGAAGACCCAAAGGTGCAACCAATAATTTCAAGAAGATTTCTCAGTCCTCAAGCAAAAGAGATCCATCTGGTTTTGAATATTAAGAAGAATAAAAGAGGAGAGGAAGCCCAAAGAAGAAATTCATAGCAAATTTGAAGGTCAGTCCCCAATTTTTTGGACAAAAAAATATATCAAAATTCATAACTAATTTTTTTTCTTATTTTTTCAGGCTTCAAGAAGGTGCAAGAAAATCACAGGGAAGGGGAAGGGAAAAGAGAGGGAGGAATCAGAGGAAGAGGTGATTTTATAACTAGACTTATTTTTTCTGAAATGGGTTGTTTTTTTGATGAGTCCTTCTCATTTTTTTAACATAGAGTGAATTTCTGACTGAAGAGGAATATTCAGAAGCTGAATAGGTGCCACATTTGGATGAAGGGGAAGATTAATTAGATGAAGAGCTGCCAGATGTGGATGTAATTAAGATGGTGAGCTTTCATTTTCTTTTATTTTTGGCTAATTTTTTGGATGTTATTTTTCATTAATTTTTTCATTCAAACCTTTATCAAAGGTCTGGAACCATTGTGAATAAGAAATTTGCTCTCCTGAATAAAATCTTGGGAAAAGAATCAAGAGACTAAAGTTATCCAATGAAGATGGCAATTCTCCTTACCATCCTCCTTGGGGGAAGTAATTAGGAGCCCCAAAAATCAGTGAGAAAGTGAGTAAATTGGATATTTTCTGATTTTTTAATTTTTTCCAATTTCTTTTGGGTTTTTCCCCCAGGTTTCCTGCAAATTATCTTATTCTTTTTCTCAAATATTTGACCAAGTATCAATTGAAGAAGTGAGTATTATCTTCAGTCCATATTTTCTGTTATAAAAAATTCTGATTTTTGGTTTTAGTTCCAATACAAAGATTCCATTTCCCCCAAAACATCCATTCCACATACCTCCCATGTTCAAGATGTCATAGGGAATAGAAACTGTGGCTTTAGAGAATCAGCCATTTTCTTGGAGAGAATCTCAGAAGACTGGATGGGAGTCAGGAAAGAAATGGTGAAAGAGCTTCATTCAAACCCAATCTTCAAGGACACAAGATTACTGCGTGATATCTGGGGTGAAATTTTCCAAGAATCAAGAAGGCAACTGTACCACCTTTATGGCCAAGCTCCCATAAATATTTGGATGAAATTTCCATTCCATGGTTTCCTTCTGGCTGAAACATATAATTGTCCAGTGGTTCTTTTTTATTCTTTAATGCCTTGCACTTATCTTCCTCTGAATTCCCCTCCCACTCCAAATTCCAAAACTTCTCCTATTTGCTTCATTCTTTTAGAAGAATCCAAACTTATAGTCTCATTCAAGCTCAAGTCCGATCATTGGCCAGCTCCCAGGTTAGATCCACTTTGGAAAAGCTTTGTGACAAAGGATTCAAAATCTTGGAAAGAAATTGTTCAGAGAAATTTGGATCTTGTTAATGAGTTTTTGTTCCCTCTAAAAAAATCCAGTAGAAAAATAAAAAAAATCATAGTTGAATAAATTTTAATATTTGTATCCATATTTGTTCTTTATTTTTAAATTTTTGAATGAAGCTTGTAAGGTGTATGAAAGAATGCACATGATATTTAAAAATAATTAATGATCTGTTTTTTTTTTTGAAATTCAACATTCTGAAATCTTGAATCACCCCCCAAAAAAAATATATAGGCCAACAAAAGGATTCAAGAAACCAGTGAGAAAAGTGAATTTTTCAAATTTTCTGGTTTTTTGATGGAAATTTTTAAAGGTCAAAAATGACATCCAAAAATCCTGAAAAAAATTTGAAAAGCTCTTGAGTAGATTCTCAAAGCTTGAAAAACCAAAAAACAAAAATAATTCAAAATGGCAAACATAAGGATCCAAAAGTCAAATGACAAAATTGAATTTTTTGAATTTTTTGTTTTTTTGAAGCAATTTTTTAAGGTAAAATAATACATCCAAAAAATCTGAAAAAAATATTTTGATGCTCTTGAAATTTTTTTATCAATTTTTGATAGCTTGAAATACCCAAAAAAATGAAATAAAAAGGGAAAAAAGGATTCAAATGTCCAAAGAGAAATTTGATTTTTGTGATTTTTTGTGTTTTTTGAAGGAATTTTTTAAGGTGAAAGGATACATCAAAAAAATATGAAAAAAATATTTTAATAATCTATGAATGTTTTTAAAAATTCATGGCAGCTGAAATAACCAAAAAAAAAAAAAATGAAAATAGCCAAAATGATGGTCCAAAAACCCATGCAAAAATTTGTTTTTACAGATTTTTTTCATTTTTTGATTGCATTTTTGAAGGGGTTCTAATGGCTCCAAAATTAACAAAGATTTTTTGAGGTGTTGAAGAACCACTGCTACAGGGCTGTGCAGTCAGAATTCAAAAAAATGAATTCTTGAAAAATGCGTGAAATAAAGTATTTTTGCATGAAATACCAAAGGGGTGTGACTGCGCACCAACGTCAAAATTCAAGAAAGATAGGGTTTGATGCGTGAGGAAAATAATTTCCTATATATTTTATATTCTTATTTTATTTTTTTCTATTTTATTTTCATTATTATTTTTTAATATGATTACTTTTTCTTGAAAAGTTAAAAAAAAAGAGTAATTGAAAGAAGGAAGAAATTAAAAGATATAAAATGAAAATGGTGTGGAACCAATGGATAGAAGAAATTGGGAACAGATTGGATTGATTTTAACAACAAAATTTAAGGTTGGATTGGAGAAATGGGAATGGATTTGAATGATATCAGAAATTTATTGGAATGAGATAGGATGGGATTAAGATTGGAAAGTTTTGCAAGGGTAAATTGCATGAAATTCTCAAACCAAATCTATTTAGTTTCAAAGATGATGGGCTGGCTCCAAAGAGGTGAAATCTTCATTGGAATGGAAGCTAGTCCATTTTACAAGGTAATGAAGCTTACCTTTGTGTAACCTTGAATCCAGGATATGGCTTACTTCCCACTATAAGTGATCTTGAGCATTTACAGTTTCTAGAGGGAAATGAGTCTTGCCTGGGTATAAGAATTGAGCTGGCTCTAGGAGAAGCACATGAAATAACAGGGACAAATCGGTGTGTGTGGCTGACCAGTGACATGAAGTCACTATATGTGGCCAATTTTGTCTCAAATAATTATCAAAATATTTAACATGAAAATAAAATGATGGATTATATGATTCACCATAAAATATTCAGGTTTCATTGTGTATTTAACCTTGATGTATAATAAAATTCAACTGTTTTTCATCTTGGTTTAAAATCAAAGTCAGTCTGGTTTCACCTTTGTGGAAAATGAAAGTCAAACTGATTTACCACCAGAGAAAAAATGGGATCACTGGCTGACCAGTGAATTAATGTGAAAATATCCTCACAGAAAGGTGCATGTCAGTTTCTACCTTCCTGTACTGATTGGTGAGGCTCACCTTTTGGTCCATTCTTCTGGCTAGAAAATTTTCTCTCCTAGTAGGACAATGCAACAGTAACCAGAGACAGTCCAAAAACCA
This sequence comes from Puccinia polysora, assembly GCA_025617555.3. Lineage (NCBI taxonomy): Eukaryota > Fungi > Basidiomycota > Pucciniomycetes > Pucciniales > Pucciniaceae > Puccinia > Puccinia polysora. The sequence goes on from CM062618.1 coordinate 50,891,512, forward strand.
CTGATCAATAGATCAACCAAGGCAGGGCTCAGCCTTGTCACATTGAAATACCTCCAAGAATATTTCTACTCTGGGAAATGCACCCCTAATGAAGCACTTGTTTCCAATCATGTAAATACTACTTAAACGGTTCATGAGCATTGTAAATCTCATCCTCATTGAATTGACCCATAATATAAAAATGAAAAATATCTCAAAGACTCCAGTTATTTTCTCACCAATCTAGTTTCTTTTTAATTAATTTTAAATCAATAAAATTGATAAAAATAATCTTTCAAAATAAGGCATTGATAGACGGTTTTAACAACAGGGTTTCAAAATATGTAGGCACTTACATATGGGCCAAATATGAGTATAATCCAAATGGGATTCAAATATGCGCCTGTATAGCCCATTGTAAAATCACAAAGACCATACGGGCCTGTTTGGATGTCACTTATTTGAGGAAAGTGGCCTCAAAACGCGTGAAATAAGTCATTTGGGACACAGGATCTGATGGGCCCACAGGGTTGGATTGGCTAACCAAACCAAATGGGCTTGAGGATTCATTTCTGGGCCTCCTCTGTATTATGGAATTACTTGGCCAGCCAGGCTGGCCCTCCAAAGTGGTCATTTTTCAACTTTGGGCTTCGATTGCCCATGTTACAGCCCAATAAGGGCTACTTTTTCTTTTCTTTGGCCCACTTCAAGTCCAGGCAGACCGCACAGAACCATTTTAGGGGGCAGAGGGACTCCAGAGAGACTCATTTGGTGTCCCTCCACCCTGGCTGGTTGTTTCTGCGACAACCAGTCCAGTTGCAGTGGCAGGGCCCAAAGATTTCTCCCCCTATCCCCTCACCTCCATTGCCGCAAGGGAGGGTAAAAACCAACCAGGCCAGTTGCATCAAAGCAACCAGTGGTGGGGGGGACCTTATCACCCCTCCCAACTACAGGGACCATTCTCTCCCCCCCCCCCCCCCATTGACAAGGGGAAGAAGCAATGGGCTGATCAAGGGGCTTTTTTTGGGGCTGCAGTAGTGGGGGGATTGCTGTTCCCTCCATTGCCCCAAGGGAGGGGGATCAATGACCGTGTGTTGCACCAAAATTCTAGTGTTTGCATAGATACATCTGAAAGCTAGATTATTTTTGCAAAAGGTTGTAAAGTTCAAGTTTCATGACATACTAAGAGTAGGTGTGAATGGAAAAATTATGATGCGCGTAAAAAGGCTCTTACCTAAGATCAGAGACAGATTCTTGAAGTAGTGAAAGTAAGAGATTGGAGAGATGGAATAATGAATGATGGGAAGAATAAGAAAAAAATAAAAGAAGATGGAAGTGCTCAAGATGCAGAAATTTTGATGAAATGGTTTTTTGGTATAAAGGAAAGGTGGCCTTTCTGGATCTTTTTGAATTGCAGAAGGAAGGTCAGCTGTGATAAAATTATGGCTTGAAACCAGGACCACTGATGAATTGCAGAAAGATATCCCGGAAAACAATCAGAATGATGAAATGACTAGATGAATACTCATGACAAAAGAGACCAACAATGGAGGTGTCTGATCAGTGATGATCAGTACTCAGCTGATTTGGACATTGGATTCACTAGGAGAATGAACACTGAATAAGGATGTTATTAGGTTTGACTAGTATTTAGGAGAATAATATCTGCATACAGAGAAAATTGTCTGAGCCATTTTTGAGGTTCCCTGAGATCTTCAGATTTGATGGATTTGGAATGCTGAGGAACAGAAGTGAGAGGTCAGAAACTTTAGAGTTGGACAATTTCTGAATTAGAAGTTACCAGCTTGGGGAAACCTTCCAGTTTTAGTCGTATGAGGAGTTGATTTTGGCTTGTTGACTTGGAGTGGAGTGGTTAGAAGATGATAAGAAGGAAATGGAGAATTGAGATGAATGAGAGATTATAGAAAGGAAGAACATCAAAACTTGGAAGAAGAGCTGAATGCGCGTCTAGATGCCAGAGTGTCTGGTGCTTCTTGAATGGATTATAAGCACTTGGATTCCATCCGCAGACTGGTTGCTGGGTTGATGCAAGCGCATCTGTCAGTCCTGGTTTGAAACTCCAAAATCCTCCCTTAATTCAGTTCTAGGATGATTATTTACTGACATGATGAACCAAGCGAGTGACTGAGTTCTTATTGGCGGCCTTTTTGAAACAGTTGGCAACCATGTCTTTAGAAAAAATGAGTTGAATGATGATGGCATTTGAATTCACATCTGCACAAAGGCCTTTTGTCTTTAGATCAATTAATTTTGTTTTTGAGTTGCACCCAAAGTTCCTTATTTTTTCATTAATCCCCTTGTTTTCAATCAGATGGAAACTTGGAGCAATGGGTGTTCTCCAAAGTTCATGGATTAAGTGATTGATCCATCTACACTCCTATCGGCCATCTTTGAGGGCATTGCATTTGGCTTTGGTTGAGGAGTAGGTGATGTTTTGCTGTCTTCTACTAGTCCAGTATAGGGGAGACCCGCAAAAGAAGCAAATGTAACCAGATTGCAAAGTTCTAGTAACCGGATTGTCTTCCCAGGTGGAATCACTGTAGCAGGCTAAGTTCAGAGAGTTTTTTTTCTTTGAAATGAGAAGATATTGATCCTTGGTTATGGCCAAATAGGTCCATACCTTGAGTACTTCCTGCTAATGATTGATCCCAGGTTTCTCAGAGAATTGAGCCAGTGAAGACACTGCAAAACTGATGTCTGGTTATGCCAGCCCAGCAATTAATTTGAGCCTTTCAAGTGGGGATTGATAGTTTAATTTAAGTGCCTTAAACTCTTCCTGTTCTTCTTCTGTAGCTGGAAGGGAATGAATGCCTGGGGTGCAGGGAGTGCTTGAGGAAATTTTGGACTCTTGGAGATTTAGCTCCGGAAGCCCCCTATCAATGTGGAGCGGAAGTGACAGCTTGATGGCATCCTTGGTGCATTCAACCTTCATTCCCAATAAGACATTTGGCTTGTGGAAAGATGAGTTCTCAAATTTACTGAGAAATGCATTTTTGAATCTGTGCACGTCACCTACCACTAGAAGGTCCTCCACATGAACAAAGAGAGCCAATTGACCATCCTTCCCAATGTATAGACATGGATCTGCGTCAGAGGGGGTAAATCCTTGGAGTTTGATCCAGTTGCGGAGCATCTTGTACCAATTTTTTGGTGCTTGTTTCAGTCCGTAGAGGGATTTTTTCAGCTTGAGAATGGGGGTTCTTCTGCTTGATCCTACAGGTTGTTGTATGAATACCTCCTTTTCCAGTGGTGCATGAAGGAATGCACCTTTTACCTCAAATTGGAGAATTTCAACATCTCTTTTGACAGCCAGAAAAAGAAGTGCTCTGAGAGACGCTACTTTTCCTTTTGGGGCATAAGTTTCAAAGTAGTCTACTCCGTATCTTTGGTTGAAGCCTTGCACACAGATCCGGGATTTGTATGTGGGTTCTTCTTCATGGGTATTCTCCTTCACTCTGAATGCATAGGTGACATTAAGGAAATTTGCAGGCTCAGGACCTTCATAGTCTTCCCATACCTTTAAGTCCTTGTATGTTGAGAGTTCTTTGTGCAACAATCTTGACCATACAGGATATTTGAGTGCTTCCTCTGGAGTCTTAGGGAGGAAACCACTGTAGTATCCGTACCCTTTGGGAGGCCGGAGAGATGATCAATTTTGCAGGGTTCTGGTTTTGGGAACTAGCTCCAATTCGATCTGTTCATCCTGATCACCTTTGGTGTCCGATCCATTTGAAGAGTCCTCCAATTTGATTTTTACAGCTTTCTTGATGGGTTCTCCATGTTCTGACGTATTCACGGTGTTGGTTTGCCTGAAAATAGGTGAATCCTGTTCTAAAAATGGTGGAGTGAGTTCTGGCAGATCTTCCAGGTTGGAATTGATTGAGGGGATGAATTTGATGCTTTTTGTTTCAATTAAATTTCCACTTTGCGTCAGCACGCGGTAAGATAGTAACTTGGGTGAGTACCCTACCAATCTGCCTGGGAGTTGTTTTTTGTTGAATTTTCTTCAAGAATAGTTTCCTAGGTTGAGATAGGTGAGGTTGTGACCTATTGGTTTCAGGTAGCCTTTGGTTAGTCAAGATCCATGCATTTCTTCCCAGGGTACCATGCAGTTGCCATTTGGAATTTGATTCAGTGCAAGAGCACAACTCCAAATTGTTTTGTGCCAGTAGTCCTTTGGAATCCTGGAGGGGGAGTGAGTGGCCCTCATGGATTCAGCAATAGTTCTGTTTGCTTGCTCCGCTCTTCCATTTTGCTGAGGGTGATAGTGCTCAGAAAAAACTTGTCTAATACCCTTTTCTTCAAAGAATTTGGTTAGCTCTTTGTTCATGAACTCGCCGCCACCATTGCAGCAGAATTTGGTAGGAAAGTAATTGAGTTGGTTGAATTTGTTGAGCAAAATGAACATGATTGTTTCAGATGCTTCGCTCTTGAGCTTGAGAGGAATACAGCTGATGTAACCACTATGGTTGTCAACAAGAGTCAATGAGTACCTGTATTCTCCCTTGCCTGTTGGCGTGATAGGAACAATTAGATTGGCATGGATTCTTTGCATGATTTTATTGACTTTTGTGGATGATTCCTTGAATTGAGATTTTTTTATCTTTCTTCTGTTGCAGTTTGGACAGCTGAAGGACTTCTTGATGACGACTGGAACAGTTTTTTGAAGGTACTTGTCCATTCTTGACAAGCTTGCATGTCCAAGTTTGATATGAAGATTGTTCAGACCTTCTAATGTTGAAACATAGCTTTGTTTGACAGGAACATCAATGTATAGGAGATTATTGTAGATTTTCCCTTGTAGGAATTGCTTTCCCTGAAACTGCATTTCAAACATGGCTGGGATACTCTGATGATCTGTTATAAGTTTTTTCTCCCTTACTCAAAAAAGATCCCATCAACAAAAGGTTGACACAGACATCTGGAGTCCAGGCTGAGTCTTGAAGGAGGATGGTGCCAGATGGATAAATCAGTTGCATGGTGCCTCTACCTATGATGGAAAGTGATACCCCTGGTTTTCCGGTTTTGACTAAATTTGAACCATCTTTGGGGATTAATTGATCAAAGAGATGCCTGTCCTGAATCATGTGAATTGAACAGCCCAAGTCCAAGATAAATCTGGAGGGCTCGTCAGAAGTGGTGTGAGAGACAGTGCAGGAATGAGAAGAAGTTGTTTACATTTTCTTGTTTTTTTTTCTTGTTTGCCCGGCTTGAAGTTCTTTGGTTTGAGCTCAGGGAATTCTATCCAACATTTCTCTCAAGGGTGATTCCTCACATTGGGATCATGGACGCCGTTTTTGCATCAAGGATAGCTGGAATAGAGATTCAAGTCTACTTTAGAGCTTGTTCCCGTTTCCTTTGTCTTGGCATTGTTCTTGTTCTTGTGCTGTGTCAGATGATCCAGGACTCTCTCAACTGAGACTTCTTTGTCTCCATGCATTTTTTGAGAAGCCATGGACTTGAGACTGGCCGGAAAGTTGAAGAGAACCAGGTATGCCAAAATATTGGAGGGCAGCTCAATCCCAACTTCCAAGAGCTTGTTGAGATGTAGTCTAACGGTGGTAACAAAAATTTCAATTTTATCTTCACAGAAGGGAAGATACAAGAATCCATTGAACACTTGGGCGCGATTGGCTGACTGAGATGAGGAAAAGTAATCCTTGGCCGCTATCCATATTTCTTTTGCATTCTGAGCATTTCCTGGTTTTATGATGTTGGTGTGTGTGGATGTTTCAAGCTTAGCCAAAAGGAATGGCGCTATGTGTTTGTTCATTTCCGGATCAAGTTGGGTTCTTGGGTTTGGGTTATCCATGATTTGAAGCATTCCTCTTATGTCAAAGAGACTTTCCATTTTGCTCTTCCAAATTGAGTAGTTATCTTCATTGAGCAGAGGAGTTGATTTGACCAATTTTTTGAGGGTTATGGCCTGCATTGAGTTGTCGCCTCCTGGTCCTGGTGTGATTTGTGCGGCCATTGTAAAGGATTTTGGCTTTTAACCGTGATAAAATTATGGCTTGAAACCAGGACCACTGATGAATTGCAGAAAGATTTCTGGGAAAACAATTAGAATGATGAAATGACTAGATGAAGACTCATGACAAAAGAGACCAACAATGGAGGTGTCTGATCAGTGATGATCAGTACTCAGCTGATTTGGACATTGGATGCACTAGGAGAATGAACACTGAATAAGGATGTTAGTAGGTTTGACTAGTATTTAGGAGAATCATATCTGCATACAGAGAAAATTTTCTGAGCTTTTGTTGAGGTTCCCTGAGATCTTCAGATTCAATGGATTTGGAATTCTGAGGAACAGAAGTGAGAGGTCAGAAACTTCAGAGTTGGAAAATTTCTAAATTAAAAGTTACCAGCTTGGGAAAACCTTGCAGTTGTAGTTGTATGAGGAGTTGAAATTGGCTTGTTGACTTGGAGTGGAGCGACGAGAAGATGATAAGAAGGAAATGGAGAGTTGAGATGAATGAGAGATGATAGAAATGAAGAAAATAAACACTTGGAAAAAGAGCTGAATGCGCGTCTAGATGCCAGAGTGTCTGGTGCTTCTCAAATGAATTATCAGCACTGGGATTCCATCCCTGGACTGGTTTCTGGGTTGAGGCAAGCGCATCTGTCAGTCCTGGGTTGAAACTCAAACAAGCTGAAGTAGCTTAAATTTGGATTCATCAAGATTGGATTGAGCCAATGAGAGGAGCAGAGGAAAATTTTGGAAAAGGATGAGTTAATGATTATAGAATGGTTAGAACAATGATAATCCGGCTTGTGTAGATAGAATAAATATGGGATGAATGAGGAAATTAGAGTAGATTGCATACTTTTGATCCCTTTCACAGGCCCAACTGATATTTCCTTCTGAAACACACACTTAGTTTGTTTGAGGTGGCGCTGCCACATGATGGAGGATGCATTGAAGTTTGGCCCAGTAGATTGAGAGCTAGGCTGGATCAGTGCAGATTGTGAGAGATAATAAGTGAGGAATGGAGGATTGCATTGGAGCATGGTGAGGAGTTCATATCACCAAATGTCTGTCTGGTACCAGTTTTACCTGATTGTATGTGACTTCTTCCAGACTGGGCTGGACTCAGTTGCAGCAATTTTTGCCTGTAAGTTAGCAGCCTCATCTTGACTTGGGTTGCACATGTTTTTGTGACCTTGCTTGCTCATTTTTTTGGAACCTTTCTTGCACATTCTTTTGAAACCTTCCTTGCACATTATTTTGGAACCTTGCTTGTATATCACCTTTTATTGTTCTATGGTGATATTTGGAAATCTGCAAATTTTCTTTGCACAAATATTCTCCTGTTTGAATGCATGCATCCAAACAGGATAATTTTGGTGAAACACACAGTCATTGATACCCCTCCCTCTTCAACATTTGAAGCAGTGTGATTCCACAGCAGATGAACAATGGTATTTCTTATACATCATTGATTCCAAGGTGAATGCAAAGTGGTTTTCAGCTCAGTTAATGTCAAAGTTCAAGTGAATTCTGGTTTCTGAATTTAGGAATCAACAGTGACATCAATTTTACACCATGTTGAATAAGATGTGAATTCTACTATTTTTTTCAATTTAAAATTTGGTGAAGTCAAGATTCTTCACTTGTGAATATATTTTTCCTGTAAAGGGATTCAATGGGAAGGAAAATGGGACTGAATGGTGACATGGAGTCACTGGCCAGCCAGATACTGCAATTCTTCCCTGGTTTACCTTTCCATTTTGCAGGTAATAAAATTTTAAATGTGTTAGGGGATATAATTTATTTGACTTTGAAGGGGCCCAGTTTCTTCTCAGAGATTTTTTTGGTCAGAAAAGTACTGCAAATGTTGCAAGCATCAAGCCATAACTGATCTCCTACTCCATGGAAAGGTTGGTGCTGTCATGGAAAGTTGGTCTGCTTGTTCCTTGTAGCATTTTATTTCTGCTTCATGGTTAGTTCAAAGTTTCAACTGAAGGGATTGAATTAAATTGAGGTAGTTGGTAACCAGTTGAGAAGTTGCTACACCAATAGTAAGAAAATTTGGATTTTTCCACAAAGTTTTTGTAAGGGCAATCTCTTGGTGGAGGAATGAGTCGAATTGTTATAGGCAAATTTCGCCAGTGGGAGCCATCTTGACCAGTTTTCCTCTCGATAGGAGAAGTAAATTCAAAAATAATTTTTGAGTATCTTATTAACTTGCTTGGTTTGTCCATTGGTTTTGGGGTGGTGGGCTATTGATAAGTTGCAAGTGATCTTCAAATACTGGGAAAGCAAGGTCCAAACAGGGATACACAATCATTTACCATATTCTCAGGGAGACTATGCTTTTAGAACAAATTTTCTATGAATATATTAGCTAAGTCTTCTGAAGAGGCTGAATTAGTACTGCAAAGAAATAAAGAAATCTTTTAGAAGCAATCTACTACTACTATAATAACATCATAAACACTAGAAATAGGTAGCTGAGCAATGAAATTCATAGACAAAAAGTTCCAAGGCATAGGTTTTATTGGAATTTTCTGAAGCAGACCATACTTTTGGTGATTTTAGGAATTTTCAAAATTTCAGTCATAGCATGTGCTTACATAGTCTTTCACTTCCTTGATCATACCAGGCCAATAGAAGTCTTGTGAAATCAAGTAGTATTTTTTATCCTGACCATAATGGCCATCAAGAAGAGAGCCATGTCAATATTCAAATATATCTAACTTAATTCAAGTTTTTTTGGGTACTACTATAGAATTCTTGGAAACTAAATAACTATTTTTGTCTAGACCTTGACCATTTTTTGGTGAGGCAGAATTCTTGCAAAGTTTATTGAACTTGGGTTTGTGGAGTTGATGCTTTCATATTTTGAAGGTTCTGTCTCAAAGGTTGGTGATAATCAAACTGAGTTGGGTATACTGATTTCAGAAGAGTGTCCTAAAATCTTCAGGTTTTTTATTGGAAAATGTTCTCCCCCCCCCCCCCTGGGTAAATGTTGTCCCAAATTTATAAAGTATCGGGGACTAACCCTTTTTTCCCAGGGATGTATGCCATTTTAAATTTGAGCTAGAAGAGTTATTGGTCCAATCATGTCTGTCTGGGTGAAATACTTAGAAGGTTTGAACACCATTTCTTCAAGCAGTAAAAAATTTCAAGAATTTCCTTGTTATGAATCTAATATTTAATTTCTTCTGCAAGCAGTTTGCAAGAGTTGAATGCTACAGGATGAAAAAGGTTAGACAAGGAAGAAACCTTAAAGATAACTCCTGCAATGGAACAATTTCTTGCCTCAGTTTTGATGATAGTGCAAGATATCTCATGATAGTGAGCAAGTATTGGAGAAGTTGTAAAAGCTTTTTTCAGAGAATTAAACTCCACAGCAGCTCATTCAGCAAAAATTAAATGAGTGTCTTTCTGAAGTATATTTTTAAGATTAAGGGTCTTCTTGGTATAATGCTCAATGAACATTCTATGAAAATTAATAAATGCAAGGAAAAACTGTAAGTATTTGACTGAAGTAGGTTCAGGCCAGTCCAATGTGCATGGGCTCTTGGCTGAGTTCATAGATATTCATTTTGAAAGACTATCACACCCTATTAATTGAATCAAATGAGTGTGGTATTTGCACTTGGAGGGTTTTTCAAAAAGATTATTCTTTCAAAGTTCCTGTGGCACCTCTTGCACAAGTGTGATTTGATCTTTGAGAGCCCTTAATTAGACAAGTATATCATCTAGATACACCACAAGGTGTTTCTCTAGGAGATCAGAAAAAATGTCATTAACAAAACATTGAAAAGTAGAAGGATTTTTTCAGAATCCAAAGGGAATAACAGTTTACTCATAAATACTAAACTGGGTCCTCATTGAAGTCAAATAATCATCTACTTCCACAATAAAAATCAGGTTACAGATGCCTCAATGTTTTCAATTTGAGAAATAATTAGCTCCCTGAAAGAGAGTAAGTAGGTGAAACATAGAAGGTACTGGATAGGCCTTCTTCCTGGCTACCTGATTCAGTTTCCTGTAGTCAGGAAAAAGTCAAAGGCCACCATTCTTTTTAGGAAGAAATATTAATGGCAAGCCTGTTTTCAAATTGCTTTTTCAAAGAAATTCTTTTGATACATTTTATTAAATGTAGTCTTGAAGTGTGGTTGATTCCTGCTTTTAGAGAGAGTAGACTGGTTTGGGTTTTGGAGGTGGGAAATTAAGTTGAATATTATGATCATATTGATGGGATGGAGGTAGCTAATTGCCTTTCACAGCTGAAAAGACATCAGCAAAGTCATGATAAATTGAAGGTAAAAAAATTTTCAATGATTTATAAATCTTCAATCTTGTTATCATCTTTGAGCAAAGATTTTTAAGTATTAGCATGGTGAAAGAGGATAAGGGAGCTCAAAATAAATTTTTTTTAGGCGCCTTCTTCTCTTTGAAGAATTAGGGAAGATTGAAGTTGGATAAATAAGTGATAAACCCCAAATATGAAGAGGGAACTTGGGAATGGAAGTCAGGATTTTTCAAATCTCCTGGCAGAAAAGTGTTATCCAACTTAATGAAAGTGTCAGGTAGGCTGTTTAATTCTTGGCTGAAAGGATGGATAGTTTCTTGGGGTTTCAAGGCTAGAATGTTAATTACTCCTTCTTGCCAATTTAAATCTGAATTTCAATACACTGTAAATTCATGGCCTAGAATCTTGTTTTCCATTCCAGGAATATCCAATACAAATAAATTCCATTTGAAGCTGGGGAAACTGGAAAATGAAAAAGTCAATTGTTTCTTATGGTTAACCCAAGGAGACAGCTCAGACACACTAATTGCTAAATATATGGATAATTTATCTATTTTGAAACTGAAGAAAAGTAGATTGGTCACCAAGACCAGACTATATTTGATTTCAAACCAACGCACGTAAGTGTGAAGCTTCACAAGATTAAGGTAATGAAAATAAATAAAAACAACAAACAGGGAGATGTTCTGACTGAGATCAAGGATTCAAAGAGGGATTGAATATAGAAGAGATCAGTCAGAATGAATGACAAGCCAGATCAAGGACTGTTGACAATTCCTATAAGCGCCTTGAGAGATCTGTGCAGGAGATAGATGAGCTTGAGTTGATTGATGAGTTGAAGAGTCTCTTCTTACAATGATCAGACTGGCTGCCGAGAGAATAAAATCAAGTGTGGGTTGGAGTTGAGATCAGGCAATTGGATTGAGTTATTGAGTGAGTTTGTTGGTTGGTTTGTTGATGAGTTGGTTGGAGAGCTTATGATTGGTCCATCTATGCAAGCAACAATCCAGAGAGAGATTAGTCGCGTGTCAAGACAATTACAGATTGGAGTGTCTGCACTGGATACAACAATGTGCACTTAGCAATAAATGGATCTGGGACAGGTGATGGAAATGAAACAACAGAGTATCTGTGAGAAACAGAGGAGAAAGACTCAGATTCTAACAGAAACATGTAAGGTTTTTGGAAGTGGCAAAAGCTAAACGTATAAAAGAAACATTAGCCCCCATGTCAAGGAGTACACGTGAAAGTGTATTTTTGGAATTGAAAAGAAAAAATCTTGAGCTTGGAGTATTGGAAGTCTCAAAAGTGAAAGATTAACTTGGCAATTTTTTGATAATTTTTAGTTTTCCTTGCAAGTATCAGAAAAACTACAAGCTTCTTTTTTGGAAACTTGGATGCTTCATGCACTAGCCACTGTGGTTCTCCAAAACCTAACCTATAGCCATCAGACTCACTTTTCTAGTATAAAGATGGCTCCAATCATCAAACAGACCTCAGAAATGGATTCTAAACCAAAAATAACCCCTAGTCACTCAGCCAAAGTACCCCCCCTATCTCTCATAGTTTAGAAGATACAGCTCAAATCAACCCTGGCCTACCCATACCCCTACTAGGTGTCACAGACCAGTGAAGGTTCATGGGAATACCCTGGAAGCCTCCAAGTACATACCACATACCATACCCTGGAAGCCTCCAAGTAAATACCACATACATTAAAACCATACACCACTAAAAAAACCTGCAGCAGCATACATAATTAATATATGCAAGACCCTGCATGCAGCACAAAACAAACAGCTGAATACAGGAGCAATATATGCAAGGCACTGCATACAGAACCAAAAAAACAGCTGTATACAGGAGAAATATATGCAAGGCACTGCATACAGGAACAAACAAATGACCAACCAACACTATACAGGAGTAATTTATGCAGGGGGCACCTGTATCAATGCAGCACAGCAATGCATGCAAGGGTTTAAATGCATGTAGATCCTGCACAGCCTCCTCATCTGACCAGCCAAAATGCCTCATGAACTGTATTCACTGTACCAGGGAGACCCTCAGGGGCAGCCCTGAGGGCAGGATTTTCTATAAATAGAGGGCCTCTCTCCCCCATCCAAGCACCATCAGATCCCCCATCCTCCCCTCCAGGGATAACCAATGCCTTCTAGGCACCCTTAATCCATACTGTAAACATCATAAATCCCATATCCCATACCAACAACATCACCATCATCATCAACACCAACATCAATCATCACCATCAACCATCAACCATCACCATTACCCCTGACCATCCACCATCATCAGCACATACCTTTTGACCATGACTCAACCCAATAACCCATACTCTTGACCATCCTCCACCACCATTATTTACCCAATACCCCTTACCTTTGAAAATCACCACCATGTCCCCATAACTTGAACATCACCAAACATCACCTAGTTTGACCATCATCACCATCCATCATCACCATCTACCTTGACCAGCATCAATCATCATCATCCATCAGCATCACCTACCTTGACCATCATCAATCATCATCCTCACCATCCATCATCATCACCTACCATCATCATCATCATCCATCATCATCATCCATCATCATCATCACATACCATCATCATCATCCATCATCACCATCATCAACTATCATCATCACCTACCTCATCCATCATCGCCATCATCAACTATCATCATCACCTACCTCATCCATCATCATCCATCATCATTCATCATCAGTCATCACCATCATCCATAATCACCATCACCTACCCCATTCATAATCATCAATCATCATCAACCATCATCATCAGTTTTCAAGTATAGGCTAAACCATTTCAACCTTTATTCAAACATCACCTGTATCACCAAAGGAGTATCAATCAGTGACCAATAAAACCAAAAAAAGAATATAAAGGATAAGACTAGATAAAATATTCTTCCCTTACTCAGCTTCATTCCTCCAAGTCACTATCTGTTCCACCATTTCTTCCTTATCAATCTTGAATACATTGATCCTAGGTCTGATAGAGACTACTATAGTAGCAACTCTATTTTACAATCAGCCACCAATCTCTTTTCTTTTATTGTTGTGAGACTACTATATTACTTAGAGGGGCAGGAAATTCAAAACAACCCTTAGTATTCCTCTATCATATCAAAAGTTTTAGTACTAAATTCCCCCTCAAGTGACTTCCAGCAAGCTATTTTATAAACTTCACCCAATCCCAAAGGATAATTCACATCTGGTGTCCCAACAGTGGCCAATAATCTTCATTTTTGGATCAATAACCTCAAGCATTAAGAAGCAAGAAAATACTAGGAACCATTCAAGACCAAGGATTTGAAGCACCTGCTAGGGAAAGGATCAAGAGTTTAGTCAGTAAAATAAAGGAAGTCCTGTTATTGGATCAGTACAACATGGCTTTAGAAGAATCAACACCAAGAGATACCACCATGGACAGGATCAAGGAGCAAGAAAAAAAGATTATGGAACAGTCCAAGGAACTCAAGGAGACCAGAGATGAGATCTCAACAATCAAAAACTCACCCAGTTATATGTCCCAAATGCTCAAGCTTTTTATGGAGAACATCCAGGAAAGTATCATGCAAGGAATACCAGAAACCCCATTTCCCCAATCAGTTAGGTTCACCTCTACCCCCAGGACTGGAATCAGACCAGGCCAGGTCAGAATATTATCAGAATTGGACCCATCAGAAGATAGTCCAGAGTTTACCACATTCCCAGGTCAAACTGAAGAAGAAAGAAACCATCAGCACTCTCAGTTCATTGCTACGGATCAGCACCAGAGGAACACTACCATGGACCTCCACTCTCCAACAACCTCTAGGATCAAGGATGTCCAGAATGGAGTAGTTTTAGATACTTCCAAAGCCCAGCTTGAGTTCAATGGAACTGAAGTGGAACTCTTTATTAACAGGATTGAAAAATTGGCAGAACTTCATGGTTCTGGAGGGAAGGAATTGGCCTTGCAGTTACCTTTTATCATCAAGGACATCAAAATCAGGGAGTCTGTTGAAAACATGGAGGGGCATGAAACCAGGGACTGGGAGCTCCTCAAGAAGGAAATGAAGAGGAAGTGAGGAAGGGCCACACCCCACAGAAGATTCAATGAACAATCCATAACAAACCTACTCAAACACATCCAGGAAAAAGGAGGCATCAGCACCAAAGAAGAATACAGAAATTTTATTGTTAGCTATGAAGAAATGGTTGTCTACTTCATTAGGATGGGGCATGATAACACCAACTGGGAAAAGCGTGACATACTTTGGAAGGCCTTATCATTGGAACTCAAGAGGTAAGTCACCAGAGGACTGTTTCAAGCCAGGCAAATTAGGAAATCCCTTGATGAATGCTATTTGGCTCCAGAATTGGAAATACTGAAGGAACATGTGGAAACAGCTCTGGTCCTGTGGTATATTTCTGAAGTGAAGTAACCAACCCAGGAAAATAAAGAAGTTAAGAAAGAGTTAAAATTTCAGCAAACTATGGACAACAAGGAAGAAATAAAACAACTAAATTACCAAGTTAATAAACTCACCACTTCTCTCAACAACCAAAAACCAGCCCCACTACATTTTGACAGGATAGTAGGGCAACCACCCTATAGGGCAACAGGAGTCCCCACCCTTGCCCCAAGATGGCCTCCAAATTGTATTATTGCAGAGATGAAACCCAAATTTCCCATACTTGTAAAGACCTTAGTGAGGACATGAAATCTAAGAAGGTCATCAAGCTAGGACCAAACTACTACTATCAGAACCAAAATAATATCCCAAATAACACACCAGAATCATTGAAGGAATTGGTCAACAAGTTTCATGCCTCAAATCAACCAAAAGAAGAAACCAATAACCGCCCAAAATCAGGGGAGAAGACAGTCCCAGTAACTGCAGTCCTTCAAGTTGGATAATGGGGATCCTGGAAGCCAACAGAAGTCAAAATTCCAGAACACCTACAGAAAATACAGCTTGGTATAAGGAGATAACCTAAAATTAACCCCTCCCAAAATAACCAGACAGAGCCAGAGGATTAAGAAGAAGGATCCAAGAAGAAGAAGGAAAGCAAGGCCCCAAGAAAGAGGAAACCAAGTTACCCTGGAGCGTGGATAGAGGATGAACAGGAAAATTTAACTTCAGAAGAAGAGGAAATCCAACCCATTAAAGAAAAATCCACCAGAAGGTCAAGGGACATCAATGAAAATTTGGAACCTGAAGGTTAGAAATCCTCAAGAGACCTGGAAATACCAAACAATATGGATGAGTTTAAAATTGGGTAAAATTTGAAGAAGAAGATACTAAAGCAAACTTTTACACTCACCTTGGAGGAACTCTTGGCCATCTCACCTAAATTTCTGCAACTACTTCAGAATACCAACATGGAGGAAGGGATTTCAGAAAAATTATCTGTACCAGAAAGCAGGAAGGTTAAAGCCTGTCAACATCATTTGGACCCAGAGGATAAAGAATAATGGTATGGACTCAGGAAAAACCTTACCTATGCTTGTCCTCTTGGATTCATAGAAATTTGGATCAAGAACAGGAAGGTAAGAGCTTTGGTGGATAGTGGAGCCAAACTCAATTTCATCCCTGAACACCTGGCCAACCAAGTAGGACTGGTAACCAAATAAATTTTGATGAAAATTACTGGAATTGGAGGACACTCAACACCTCTGATTGGACTATCAGAAAGGATTCCATTTGAAATCAACCCAGGGGAGCCAAGATTGGCAAACTTTTTGTAGCAAGAGGGAGTGTTCACACTGTCCTTGGGAGACCCTTCTTGGCTGACTATAAGGTCATGTTGGAATTATCTCAAAAAAGGGGGGAAATACTCAGCTATGACCTACCTGGAGGGGAGAGGTTATGTATACCAATTGGCAAACCAGGCCAAGCAGGGTGGGAAATGGAGCCAACAATAAGACTGGACAGGGCTGGAATGACCCTCAGGAAGGTTCAATGGGAAGACCTGATTGAAACAGAGGAAGAAATGGAAGAGGGAGATATCAAGGAAGAATTCAAGGAGCATGAAGGTGAAGCCAAGATGGAACTGGACCAGTAACCAACTCAGTTCCAAGAAATGGAATGGGGAAGGAGTCTGGAGCAGACAGAAGAGATGGATGATACCAAAGAAATCCCCTGGGAAGGATAGACATCAAATGACCAACCAGGGAACTTGTTCCAAAAAGTTTACTCAGAATGGTTCACTCCAGAAGAAGACCCAGCAAACAAACTAACCATGGAAAACTTTCCCAGTTGGAAACTTACTAACTTAGAGTTCATGGACATACTTACAGGCATTGGTTCTCTTGGTTTCCTCAAAAATGGCGATTGGGACTCATATTATGGATATATCTCACCAGAATTCCGGGTAGGCTTGTACTACCAAGAGCCTTGGGTGGAGTATTGGACTGAGGGGCTCATCCTCTGGAAAGAAGAGAGAATTCAAAGGTATTGGGACCACTTCAGGGAAGTGCCACATCACCTGCTCTACCAGTTTTGGTTGCGGGAATAAAAAAAAAAGAGAAATGTGTATTTTGTATTCTGCTTTCTGTTTGATTCCTGTACAATTATGTCAAACCTATTTTCCCAGTACAACATAATAATAATAATAATAATAAAAACACAACAGCAATTTTTGACGGAATTCCTCTTCAGGGGGGAGAGGGTGCCTCTTTTCCCTAGTCTTCATCCAAAAAAAAATAAATAAATAATAAAAAAAATAAAATAAAAAAAATAAAAAAAAGGGGACAGATCAGTTTGAACCTGAAGCAATAGGAAAGAAAAGGAAAGAAGGAGAGAAAGAACCAAAATTTGAGCGTACATTTTATTTAATACGTTGGATTAGCAAATTAAAAAAGAATAGTAAAAAAAACAAGGGCCTTTTTATTTTTTTATTTTATTTTTTTTGCTTCTTTCCTCTGATTTAATTTTTCTTTTGTTCTCTCAAGACTGATGCAGAAGTAGGCCATTGGTACTCAACAATGAGCTGAGGGAAAGGGTGGGTAGTACCACTATGAATTTTTTTTCCTTTGTTTCTGTTCCTTTCACAAACAAAAAAAGGACATCTGCTCCCTAAAGAAGGGAGTATCTGGCGCTTCTGGAAAAAAAAAAGGATGGCATAGAAAAAAAGCATCATTCAATTATGAAGTTTTGGCAAAGGTACAAAAAAGAAGGAAGGGGAGAATAGGGAAGCAAAGGAAGCAAGGAACTTACTGGTAAGCGCGGAAAAGGTCAAACCAATTCATAAACTTGTCAAACTCCTCCCAAATATCCTCAACAGTCATTTGGAGGTGGGACCCCTTTGGGAGGCTGATCATGAGGCGCCGGAGAGAAAATTGGATCCAATCAAAACTCTTAGAGACAGCAAGAGGGAGCTTTGGAGGAGAAGGCGGAAGGAGGGACGGCAAGTGCGGGTAAGTAAAAGCAGAAAAGCTAGAATTAACCCTCCAGGTAGGGGAAAAAGGATTGAATGGATTTTGACGGGGAAAACTTGGATGTCTTTGGCAGTAGCTGGTTTGGTGAGTTGGGAATTGTGATGAGGCAAGGACTCCAAACCTTCATATCCCAAGTTGGTATGGGGAGCGTTAATGACCTGAAGGCAAAGGTCAAGATCCAAACGGGAGTTGCCAGGTTTAGAACCCGCCTTGGAATTGAGATATTCACTGGCAGCCTCCCCGTCAAGATTGGTGAGAACAACTTGACCTTGGTCATCAACGGATTGTGGAGCACCGGAGGGATAAAGATGAGGCCAAGGTGGGGGAGATTTGGTTGCCTTGCGTTTGGAGCTCAGGACTGGAGGGCCCAGGATGAAAATTGAGGCCTCAGAAGCCCCATTTCTATCTGGATGGGAGGAGGGGAACAAGGCAGACATTGTTGGAAGTGTTGAGGAACCCTACTCAAAAACAAAATCAAAAAAGAGAGGTCAGATCCGCACTCGGAAGCAGGACTGGAACTATAGAGGAAGGAGACGTACGTATGATTGGGTGGGGGAAGTTGGAGAAAATGAGGAAGAGGGGAACTGGCAGAGAGAGGCCCCTTTAAATAGACAATGATTGGCCTTCCTGAAAAGGAAGGGAACTGCAAGGAGAGTCAAGGAAAGGACACCCAATGGGTGTATGTGGGAGCAGTGGACTCTAAATCCAGGGCAGAAAAAAAATTCAGGTCCAAGTAGAAATTTAATATGCATGCAACAAATGGAATCACAAATTTGATGCGGGGAACAAATAGGAAGAAGGAAAAATAAAGGTCAATTAAGATGGGGAGAAGGAGGTGCATGGAATGATTGACATGCAGGATAGTTAATACCTGCACAAAGAGGATGAATAAGAAATGAAGAACTCATGTGATATTTTGGCCAAGTTGGAGAATCCATGGTCCAAGCGGTTTCAAGCAGAGGTTCTTGACTGGTCATGATGAGCAAACACAACATATGGTATAGGGGGGAGAACTAAATGAATTGAAATAAGAAAAAAACAGGTGCATGGAACAACTGACATGCAGTTTTGTCAATATATGCACAGAGAAGATGGTAGAAGGGAGGATTCAATTGAAATGCAGCAAAGAAGAAGGCAAGATCAACTTACAGGATTGAAATCTGTAGAGGAAAGAATGAAGAAAACAATTGATAATGTTCAGGTTGGTTTGAACAATTGAGGAAGCCGTGATTGGAGTAAAGGAATGGGAATAGTTCTGACTGGCGTTTGCCAACTGCGCGCTGAAAAAAGGAGAAGGCTGAGGAATAGAAGAAGGGAAATAGAGGCCTGGAAGAGGGTAGGACCAAATATTGCGCCAAAAAAATGGAATAAAGGGTGACCCGGAACCAACATCATGGCAATTGAGGGAACTAATTTAGTCAATCCCCTCCAACATACCAATGTAAAAAAATCCTAATGGGAATTGATGACACCAAAAAACGCCACAACTTCCAGGGAACAGATGATAAAAGGCTGGCTGGCAGGATACAGGCTGCTTGGAAGAAAATGGAAGAAGAAATTAATTATTTAAACAACACTAACCCATGATCAATCAACAAAAAAGAAAAATATAGAATAACAGGAAAAAGAAAACGTGTATGTACAGAAGTAATAAGGAAGAGAAGATGAACAAAGAGAGAAGGAGAATGTACCAATGGAAGGCAACCCGTGAATTGATGAATTGGGTGGCATGCATGCAGTTTAGTAGCACATCCCAAGGGAGGAGTTGAGGCATGTAGTCCTAAAGGGCAGTGGTTGTGACTGCGCGCCTTCTTTTCCTTTTTGTGCAGGAACATGCGCGCAGCTTGCCTTGCAGAGCGGATGCCTTCAAATTTGCATGCAAGGCTAAGCAAAACCCTGGGGTCCCCTGCATGACCTAAAACTGAAGAAAACTCACCAACCCTAAAATCCCAAACCCATCACCAAGCACAAACCTCCCAACCAAAAAAAAAAAAAAAAAAAGGAGGAAGAACAGAGAAGCTTGGCCTCAAGCAACCTGGCACCATGGATCCCCAAGTGCTAGGGGCCAAACACAAAGGGGTGGAGAAGAAGAGAAGACCAGTCAACCAGCCAATTCTGCAGGGTCTCAACCGCCCACTTCAAAGGCCACCACTGTCCAGGGATCCATATCAAACACCACTCAACCCTCACCCATCCCCTTTTAGGCCAACTCCTAGAACTACCTTGGAAAGGGTGAAGTTAGTAAATTTTGGGCCTGAAGGTTGGCTTACCCAGGAAGAAATCAACCTACTTAAGCAGGTAATGGTCTTAAGGGAGAATGAAATTGCTTTCACAGAAGAAGAAAGGGGCCTACTCAAGCACACTTATGGTTTACCTTACAAAATAACTACCATCTCCCACAAGCCCTGGCAAAAAAACCCATACCAATACCCCAGGCTATTAGGGAGGAATTTACAGATCTAGTCAGAACAAGAATTAAATCAGGCCTATATGAAAAATCCACTTCAAGTTATTCCAGCCCAGTATTCCTAGTAGCCAAATCTAATGGGAGACTCAGGATAGTCCACAATCTCCAACTCCTAAACAAGGTGACCATCAAGGATGCTGGAACTCCTCCAAAAATAGAGAAATTTGTTTAATCATTCTCTGGAAGATTCTGTTATGGCCTTGGTGATATAATGGGGGTATATGATGAGAGGGAACTGGAAAAAACTTCTAGGCCAATGACCACATTTGAAACTACCCTGGGGAGGCTACAGCTCACAAGGTTGCCTCAGGGGGGAACTGATTCAGTGGCAGTCTACCAAGCTCTGATGACCTGGATACTTCAAGAAGAAATTCCAGAATACGTGAGAATATTTATAGACAATGGGGGAATAAAAGGACCTAGGTCAAGATACCAGAAGGAAGGCCTGGAAGAAAACCCTCAAATCAGGAGATTCATCTGGGAGTATGCAAAAACTCTAGAAAGGATCCTATTTAGGATAGAAGAAGCTGGGCTAAACATATCAGGGGAGAAATTTGCTTGCTGTGTTCCAGCTTTGAAAAGTTTAGGGCATGTGGTGTTCCAGGAAGGAAGGAAAGTAGCAGAACAGAAGGTTGATAAAATCCAGAACTGGCCCAAACCTGTTATAATTATGGCTAGCAATTAGCTTAGGCAAATGAGCAGTATTTAAAGAAAAAGAAATGCTGGACACCTTGTGTCAATAATTGCTGATGGGCTCTCACAATGGGGCAATACGTGGGATGATATTGTTGATGAATTCAATTGGATGATGAATGGATGATGGAAAACAGCAGGGAGAAGAGCTCCTTAAGTACAAAATATTGGCCTCTTGTGAGCCCATGATACAACAAGCCAAAAGGCAAATTTTCCGCCCCAAAAGATCTCTACAGGCTCTACAGGCCTTGTTACTTGGTTTGGGCTACATCAGCCCACATGGCATCAGTCCCCCTACCCTTAAAACCAGGCTATTCCGGTTATTTCTGGTGTTTCCACCTCCATGGGGCTGAATCAGCCCCTTTAGCTGTTCAAAACCCTGGAAGGTTATCTATTGCAACCGGCCTGTTACCTCACATGCTGGCTGGTTGCCTCATGCAACCAGCCCCTGGCCATAAAAATGGCCAGGAGGGACCCAGGACACACCTGGGTCTGGTCTCAGACACACTTTGGGGGGGGTGACCAGCAGACATGCTTTCCACCCCCCTCTTTCTCACAGATCCCTGGAGGGGGTGGTCACATCCCCCTACCAGGGGCCCTGGGGGTTGATACCCCCAAAGAGTCGCTACGGTCAGTGGGCTGGGGGGTGGTCAGGTCCCCTCAGCCCGTTGCTCCTCCCCCTTGGTAAAGGGGGGGGAGAGCGCCCCTTTGATGGTGGGGGGTGGTCAATTCCCCCCCACCGCCATTTGCCTTGATGCGACCAGCCTGGCCATCTCCTTTTGTTGGGGGGTGATCGGGTCCCCCCCACCATGACCAGGTGCCCCTTGCAACCAGTTGCTGGCTGGTTAAACCAGCCAGCCCTCCCCCTTCCCCTTGCAATGGCAAGCAAGGTGAGGTGGGGGAGCTGGGATTGCCAGCCCGGTGGCAGCCGCAAGGATGGCCCTGCGCAGGCTGTTGGACCCCATAAACGGGCCAAAGGCTCCAACAGCGGCCCCAAGAAGGCCACAACATGGGCAGCGGCCCTAAGTGGGCCGCAACGCGGGAGGCAGCCCCAACCGGGCTGCGACACGGGAGGTGGCCCCAATTGGCCGCCCCAAGCCCAAAAACTAAATAAACCACACTTTGGCGGCCCAGCCCGTCTGGCCAAGTATGTCCAAAATAAACCTTGGGCCCAATTATGCCCATACAAGCCCATCTGTCTGTATTTTCCCATATACCCCACCGGGCCTGTTAGGGCCCATGTACCAATAGGCCTGTTTCACGCGTTTTGAGGCCAGTTTCCCCAAATCCGTGACATCCACACAGGCCCGTATGGTCTGTGTGAGTGACCAATGGGCCAGGGAGGCCCATATGTGCATCCCATTTGGATTACACTTATACGTAGCACAGGAGTAAGTGCATAAGTATTTTAACACACCCCCTTAATCCAAAAGGGGTTACATCTGCATGTTAGTCAAAAATCCTTGATGCTTGTTCCTATCTAAAGCCTTAGTCAAGATATCTGCAACCATTGCTCCAGTGGGCATGTACCTCAACACAATCTCCTTGCAGTTAACTGCATGGCAAATATAGTTATAGTGAACATTGATATGTTTTGTTCTTGAATGGAAAACTTGGTTTTGCACCAACGCAATGGCACTCTGGTTTTCAGAATACAACAACGCAAACCCTTGTGGCTTATGTTTATCCTTTAAGACTTTCCTCAACCATTTTTCTTCCTTTGAAGCTGCTAAGTAAGCTCTATACTCAGCCTCTGTTGATTAAAGACTTATTTCCAATACCTTTTTGGACATCCAGGACACCAGATTCTTAACTATGAAGAATACAAAACCACTTTTTGATTTGCTAGTGTTACCATCTGCCCAACTTGCATTGGAATAACCAACTAAACCAAAGTTTTCTGACTTTGTAAACAATAGTCCCAGACTGTGCGTTCCTTTAAGATACCTCATAACTCTCTTAAACGCTGACCAATGCCTCATGCTTGGCTTCTCTAGGTGTTGCAACAAGACACCAATTGAAAAATCAATATTGGGCCTTGTACACTGCCCCAAATAATTAAGTGATCCAATAGCTGACCTGTAGTTGTTCCCAGATTGAACAAACTCCAGATACTCCTCATCTGTAGACTTCTCTAAACAAATGTTTGACTGCATGGGAGTATCAAACTCCTTTGCATCCTCTAAGCCATATTGCTTAAGAAGAGCTTCCACGTAATGGCTCTGGTCTAACTTAATACCATTGCTGCTTTTACTGACTTTCATTCCTAGCACCTGTTGCGCCAGACCAAGATCTTGTATCTTGAATTCCTTTTTGAGTGTCTCCATGACTCTCTCTTTACCATTTCCAATAATGATAATGTCATCAACCAATACAAACAAAATTGCATCCTTTCTTACAATAAGACAAGGGTTGGCCTCAGACGTCTTGAAACCAATCTGTATCAGTTTCTCACTCATGTTATTGTACCACAACCTAGCTGCTTGCTTCAATCCATACAGGGATCTACACAGCTTGAGGACATATTCCCCCTTATCTGCTGAAAGAAAACTTCTAACACAGATTTTCTTCATGGTTTCTGGTTTAGTCTCTACTAACCATTCACAAAAACCATCAGGGATTGACATATAAACAGTCTCCTCCTCTCCAAGTTTTGCATTCAAGTGTCCTGTTACAAAATCAGCTTTTCTTATTTCTTCACCCAACTCCACTTCCAGAGCAATGATGTACCTGACGGTGGACAGCCTTCCAGTGGGTGAGAAAGTTTCTTGGTAATTGATAACGTCTCTCTGCTTGAAACCCTGTGCAACGCATCTGGCTTTGAATCTTTTCAAAACTCCATTTGTGTCAAAATTCTTGTTTAAAACCAATCTAGACCCCACAATGGTCTTTCCGCTTGGAACAGAATCCCACTTAACCACTTCAAAGACACTATTATTTTCTAGAGAATCAAATTCCTCAAAAATAGCACTCTTCCAGTTGGCTCTCTCATCAGAATTCATAGCTTGGCCAAAGCTATTTGGGTTAACCCTGTTACCCATTTCTGAACTAGACTCCAGGACTTCATTGAGCATACACTGTTCCTGAAATGTATCTTCCTCATATCCTGCGGCAGCATAATGGGACTTCCATTCCCTTTAACTATCAACTGGTACTGTAATCCTACCACTCCTTCTAACTGGAGGTGGAGGCTCATCAGGTTCCAAATTAATGGACTCCCCTGAAGCGGGCACTGAACCCTCTGGTGACATGTCTGCCATTTCTTCATCTTCTGGAACCACATGTTCCGCAGCCTTTGCTGGTGAAATAGGTGCTAATTCTATTTCTTGCTGTGACTTATTCACAACAACATCTTCACTCCTTTTGAGTGGAAAGGTATTTTCATCAAATTTTACATCCCTACTCCGGATAACCTTTCTTGTCCCTGGACAATAGATCCTATACAATTTACCTATTAAATCATAGCCTACAAGTGCCCCTGTTCTGGCTCTAGGGTCTAATTTTCCAACCACCTTGTTATGGTGGACACTATAATACACCAAGCAGCCAATTGTTCTTAGGTTTAATGTTTTGGGTTACAACTTCCAAAACTGATAATGAGGACTCTTCCCATTAACACTTACAATGTTATGCAACAGACAGACTGTACACATTAACTCAGCCCATAAGAACTTTTGTAGACCAGATTGAAACATAATAGTTCTGACCTTTTCCAGTAAAGTCCTATTCATTCTGTCAACTATTCCATTATTTTTTGGAGTACTTGCAGTAGTGACTTTATGAATGATACCATAATCTTTCAACAACCTCTCAAACTCTTTACTCAAAAACTCACCACCCCCATCAGTGATAACCCTCTTGATCTCATTCATGAGACCTTTCTGTTTACAGACTTTGAAGATTACAGAAACCTCCTCTGTGGTCTGATCCTTAGATTGAATTGGTTTAACCCAAACATAATTAGTTGCAGTATCAACTAAATTGATGAAGTATCTTGCCCCACCAAGGGACTCCAGTGTGAATGGCCCTGCCAAATCAATCAAAATTCCTCTCTAGGAACATCAGTGCAATCTCTACTTCTTGAGAACACATTTCTAGTCTTAGCCCCCAAGGTACAACTTTCACAGTTGCTGTCCTTTACCTTATGGCCACTTCTATTGTGAGCAACAGTGCTCAAAGCTGAGATTTTGAACAAGCTTGCACACAAAAGCTTGGCCAAACCTGTCCACTAAGAACAGTTCTCTCATTCATATCAATGAAAAACCTATCATCTTTAAGATAACAAATCTGGAAACATTTTTTCCACAACACTCCAAGGGACACAAGGTTATAAGGCAACTCTGGTACATAGAACACTTTCTCAAAAGAAATTTTGAAACCCAAGTGATTTTCAAGAATAACTTTTCCAATTCCTTTAATCTGAATTGTTCTGCCTTTCTGCCCAATATTTACAAATCCATCATAATCACTAAGATTTGAAAATAAATTTGGTTCAAAGAACATGTGATCTTTACACCCAGAATCAATCAAAACAAGAACATCCTCCTTCA
Organism: Puccinia polysora; assembly: GCA_025617555.3. NCBI lineage: Eukaryota > Fungi > Basidiomycota > Pucciniomycetes > Pucciniales > Pucciniaceae > Puccinia > Puccinia polysora. The sequence continues at coordinate 50,916,963 of CM062618.1, forward strand.
ATCCTCCTAATAGGAAAGAAGCTTTATCAGTCACTGATAAGTTCTCATATTTGAGGTTAAGATTACTCACTTTGTAATCAATCAAGTCCATTTCTTGATCCTCATCAATTTTGGCCTTCTTGTTGGGGCCTTCTTCCCCAAAACCCATTTTCATTGGACCATCAAACGCCACCATTGCAATGTTTTCAGTAGTGAGATTGACCTCCTTGTCATTCTCTTTTTACTTCTTCCTCTTCTTGGCCTCCTTGAAATCCTTAGCATAATTCCCCTTATTCTGAAAATTATAGCATAAGAACTTGGACAAATCCTTTCTTGCCTTCTTGCAAGATTTGCCAGTCTTTACAACAAGGGCTGTTCCAGAACCCCCCTTCATCTTGAACTGAAGATCATCCTTTTCAATCCTTTTCAGAACATCCTCCTTCCCAGGAAGATGATCCAATTGAGAAATAACACTGACTAAATAATCAAACTCCTTTGGTAGCTTCTGAAGGATTAAGAATGACAAACACTCAGGATCCATGTTAAGTCCTGATGACTTAAACTTGGCTATGCTAGACCTAGCCTCTGCAACAAACTGTTTACAATTTGAATATTGTAACTTGAACATTCTATTGAAAGCTATACCCTTCTGGTGAACAGAATGACCAGCATACTTGGACTTAAGCAACTTCCAAAGGATGCTACCCCTCCTTCTCTCATCTTCCCTAAGAGTATTGGCAACCCATGTCACATGATTCTCATCAAGATGCCTAAAGATGAGATTATAAGACTTTTTTCTCCACTTCTGAACTGATCAAAGTGTCATCTGCATCCATTATCTCCCCACAACAGATGTTATCCAGCTCACTATCCATAAGGACAGCCCAAGTATTATAATTTTGACTGTTCAGAACTATCTTGGTGGAGCTAAAATCAGGGATATAGGACATCTTCTTGGAAAACTTGAGGTCTTTGAGGTTCTCCAGAGTAAGGTACAAGGGTCTAGATGTCTTGGAAGTAATGATGATGTTGGTACTGATAATGTGTTATAATTATGGCTAGCAATTAGCTTAGGCAAATGAGCAGTATTTAAAGAAAAAGAAATGCTGGACACCTTGTGTCAATAATTGCTGATGGGCTCTCACAATGGGGCAATACGTGGGATGATATTGTTGATGAATTCAATTGGATGATGAATGGATGATGGAAAACAGCAGGGAGAAGAGCTCCTTAAGTACAAAATATTGGCCTCTTGTGAGCCCATGATACAACAAGCCAAAAGGCAAATTTTCCGCCCCAAAAGATCTCTACAGGCTCTACAGGCCTTGTTACTTGGTTTGGGCTACATCAGCCCACATGGCATCAGTCCCCCTACCCTTAAAACCAGGCTATTCCGGTTATTTCTGGTGTTTCCACCTCAATGGGGCTGAATCAGCACCTTTAGCTGTTCAAAACCCTGGCCAGTTGTCTATTGCAACCGGCCTGTTACCTCACATTCTGGCTGGTTGCCTCATGCAACCAGCCCCTGGCCATAAAAATGGCCAGGAGGGACCCAGGACACACCTGGGTCTGGTCTCAGACACACTTTGGGGGGGGTTACCAGAAGACATGCTTTCCACCCCCCTCTTTCTCACAGATCCCTGGAGGGGGCGTTCACATCCCCCTACCAGGGGCCCTGGGGGTTGATACCCCCAGGGATTTGCTACGGTCAGTGGGCTGGGGGGTGGTAAGGTCCCCTCAGCCCGTTGCTCCTCCCCCTTGGTAAAGGGGGGGGGAGAGCGCCCCTTTGATGGTGGGGGGTGGTCAATTCCCCCCCACCGCCGTTTGCCTTGATGCGACCAGCCTGGCCATCTCCTTTGGTAGGGGGGTGATCAGGTCCCCCCCACCATGACCGGTTTCTGGCTGGTTACAACCAGCCAGCCCTCCCCCTCCCCCTTGCAATGGCAAGCAAGGGGAGGTGAGGGAGCCAGGACCGTCAGCCCTGCAGAAGCCGCAACAAAGGCCCCTTGCGGGCCGTTGGGCCCCATAGACGGGCCGAAGGCGCCAACAGTAGCCATGAGCGGTCCACAACATGGGCCGCAACACAGGAGGGAGCCCCAACCGGGCTGCGACACGGGCGGCGGCCCCAATTGGCCGCCCCAAGCCCAAAAACTAAATAAACCACACTTTGGCGTACCAGCCTGTCTGGCCAAGTATTTCCAAAATAAACCTTGGGCCCAATTATGCACATAAAAGCCCATCTGGCTGTATTTGCCCATATACCTCACCGGGCAAATTAGGGCCTGTGTACCAATAGGCCTGTTTCACGCGTTTTGAGGCCAGTTTCCGCAAATCCATGGCATCCACACAGGCCCGTATGGTCTGTGTGAGTGTCCAATGGGCCGGAGAGGCCCATATGTGCATTCCATTTTGATTACACCTATACGTAGCACACGAGTAAGTGCATACGTACTTTAACAAAACCAAGGAACAAGAAGGAGGCAAGGGGATTTTTGGGGCTGTGTACCTATTTCTGGATGTTCATAAACAACTACTCAGCCCTATCAGCACCAATCAGAAGGTTAACCTGGAAAGATGTGGATTTTTTTCTGGGATGAGAAAAGTCAAGAGACTTTTGTTTTGCTCAAGAGGATATCAGGGGAAGATATAACCCTCAAGAGTATCAACTATGATAGAGGAGCAGGGAAGATCATACTAGCAGTTTATTCAAGCTATATGGCTGCTGGGGTGGTACTGATGCAGGAGGACCTGTAAGGTAGACCAAGGCCAGTCTACTATGAGTCAGTAGGATTCTCAAAAACAGAAAATAAATACTCCCAATCCAAGCTGGAACTTTGTGGGGTGGCAAAAATACTCAAGAGACTTAAAACAACTCTCTGGGGGCAACACTTTGAGCTCCAAGTAGATGCAAAGGCCCTCATTGAAATGATCAACACTCCTAGTCTACCTAGTGCCCCAATGACCAGATGGGTGGCTTTCATCCAACTTTTCTCCTTTGACCTAGTCAACAAGCCAGGGAATATGTTTACCATGTGTTGGAATTTGAGATGGGATTATATAGAACTAAGAACCAGCAAAACTGAACATCATAGAACAGGTAAGAATTTGAGATAACACAGAGTAGAAAGAATGGAGGAACAAAGAAAATGAGATCATACAGCTATAGCCAATCATAAGAGTTATACTAAGTAGCATGAGCAAGATAGCGTCTTTGAGATATGTAGAATGGATCTGGAAAAAGATGATTTTTACAAAATTGAGGGTTAGATGGTGCGGATGATCTTTTTAGAGGTTTGAGATCTTACCAGGCAGAGATAGGAAGTATTTCAGTCTTGAAGTTGAGTTTTATACCAATTGATGATGACAGAAAGGAAGAATTTGAATAGAGAAGGAAAGAAGAAAGAAAATGAAATAAAGAATAAAAGAATAAAAGAGCAAAAAAGATGACCAAGTTGATTTTATTTGATCTTTGATGAGCTTCAACGCAGTCTTGAGTTAGATTGAGAATGGTTATTTGTTGGTTTGATGTTTGATTGCAGTTGGAAGGAAGATGAGAGAAAGAGAAGAGGATCGCGCAAGACAGAAAAGGAAAAAGGAGTCCCAAAAGAAATAGATAGGGGGAAGGTTGGGGAGTCAAGGTAACTGAAAGACGTGAAATTTCCTCTGTCGTGCAGAGCTTTCATGCGAGTGTGTCAAAACATGCGCTGAAAGAGGAGAGGTGTTGCGGAAATACACCCTAATCATAACACCCCTTGCGACTGGTAAGAGGAGAATTTGGAGGGAAATTGTTCTTGATTTTGCAGAATATCTTCTTGTGAAGAAGTTTAAGAACTTGTACAGAGGTTGCCTTGGTTAAGGAATTGGCCATCATTTTATCTGAAGGAATGAGATGCAATTGATATTTCTCAAGCAAAAAATCTTCCCTTAAGACTTTAGTTTTAATATCTATATGTTGAGATTTAGAATGAGACCCAAACTTTTTTATTTTGTCTTTGATTCCCTTATTATCAATGTAGATCGTAGGCTTAACTGAGGGATTGAGATAGATTTCGCCAAGCAGGTGAAATATCAATTTTAATTCTAAATAAAAATCTAACATTGCATTTAGTTCAGATTTGGTGAATGAATAGGTTATGTTTTGTTGCCTTGATGAGTTCCAGATTACAGGACTTCCGTAATGAAAAATAATGTAACCTGTTTGAGACTTTCCGAAAACAGGGTTGTCACCCCAGGTTGCGTTGCTATAGCCAGAAACAATCTTGTGGTTGGAATCATATTGAAGGACCAGTTTGAGATCTTTTGTAGTTTTGAGATATTTCCAAACTTTCCGGACCTCTCTCCAGTGCATGAGGCCCGGCTTGGCATTAAACCTTGCCAAGCTCAACACGGCAAAAGAAATTTCCGGTTGAGTATATTGGGAAATGTGATTCAGGAGACCAATCACAGATTGTTAATTGATATTGAGTTGAACAAATTCTGTGTGATCTTCATCCAAAGCAGGTTTGAGATGCATATTTTGAGTCAGAGGGGAGTTGACATCTTTGCAGTCAGCAAGGCCTAATTCTTCAAGTCCATGGTTGATATTATTTGGTTGACTAAGCGTAATCTTGTTGCCTTCAAATTCCATTAGCATTCCAAGAATTGTATTAGGGGAGTGACAAGAGGAATTAGCAAATCTTTTTAGAAAATTTGTTTCAAAATTGTCAGTTCTTCCCACAAGGATTAGATCATCCAAGTGGAAATAGATGACTTTGCCAGAATCTGAATTGAGAAATAGAAATGGATCACTGGTAGATCTATGGAATCCTTGGGACTTGATCCAAGCGGTGTGGTGCCCCATCCTGGACACCCTGGCCGCCTTAAGACCTCAATTCATAAACTGTTGCGCAAACGTACCGCCCGGCTGAACAACTTATCCTCAGGCTCATCCAACTATTATTTACCCGCGCGCGCGCGCTGCGCCGCGCCGCGCTCCTTTCATCTGCGCGCGTCGCGCGTCCTTTATCCGTGTTGCTTGTCATCTCCGCCGTTGTTATAGCACGTCCTCATCTTTGTTTGTTGCGTGTCTTTGTCTTTGTCGTTGCGCCTCCCAATCTCCTCATTGCTACCGTCGGGCGGCGTTCATCCATGATCTACTGAATCCATCCCGACCGCTCCCGCAAGCATTTGGCAGATCCTTGACCAACGCGAGTGACCACATGGTTGCCTTCCCTTTTCCGCTCTATTTGTAGAATCCGTTGTATATAGTCTAACAGGGCCTCATGCCCATATAAGGAGGGGCTCTCCCCTGCCTTTTGGCCGAGCATCAGAGAATCCTATCATCCTGAGGAGGGCAGCATCCCAGCATCCCAGCATCCCATCATTGGAGCATCAGAGATCCCATCATTCTATCATCATAAACAATTTATCCGTGGGCATCCTTCCCCACTTATCTGAGCAAATTATCCGGGTATATCTATGATTGCCCCTTGATCCTTTGAGCCTCCATACTCAAACTCAGTCCTTTGTGACCTTGATCCTTATCACCAACCAATAGCCTTGCTGGTTGAAGAAGAATTCCTGTCTGCCTGAATTCTTGAGTGTGTTATACCACTCTGATCCCTTTTTCCGACCATACTGGTCTTGATCTCTCCTTGATCATCTTTCTGGAGCCAATCACGTTTGATTGAAGAGGTTTTCTTAAGCTTAAAACCTGGAGTGTTATACCTCCCTTCTTCTTCAAGGTTGAATTTTGCCACGCTATTCTTGAGTTCCTTGAGAAGTGTTGGGATATTCTTGCTCAAATTCGTTATTGATTTGCTTCTAGAGCTTCATAAACAAATTGCTTTTGTTTTGTTCAGCCTCCCACAGTTATCTGGTACCCTTCAAGCGCTTGATTGCGGAGAGTTGGGCAGGTTCATTGAGAACCTGGAGGTTGGTTGGGATTGAGTTGATCTTTCCTAATCAGCTGCTGACGACCAGAGTTATTAGCTTGTGGGCGTTGTTACTTACAACTGCCTTGTTCTATTGAACTCTGAACAAACCTTGACTTATTTGTTCAAGTCTTTCCCTGCACCATCTTGTCTCAGATAGTGTTGTTTCCATCGCTACCGACAACTCTTATCCTCTTCTCTTAGTTTGATTTCTCATCCATAAGGTTCTGGACCTTGATTCCGGTTACATTAAAATATTATTGTAACTCCTAGGAGGGCAGCCTAAACAGCACCTTTCCCCTCCACAGAACTGCCACGGCTTAGCACCGTTTGGAGTCTTACAGCGGTGAGGGTTTTGCACCAGTTTTTTGGTGATTGTTGGAGGCCATATAAGGATTTCTCCAACTTTAAGAAGGGAGATTTTCTATCTGATCCTTTTGGGGTTTTAATTATAACAGTTTCATTCAAAAGAGCATGTAATAAGGCTCCCTTTACGTCAGATTGAGTAAATTCCATCTTATTTTTGAGACCATATAGGAGAGCTAGGCAAAGGGATCCGAGTTTACCAGTAGGTGCCCAATTCTTGTCAAAATCAATACCTTGAATCTGATTGAAACCTTGCACGCACAGTCTGGCTTTATAATTGACAGGTTCTCCATGGCAATTTTCCTTCACCTTGAATATCCAAGTGGTGTTCAGAATGTTGTCTGGAGTGTTGTAATATTCTTCCCAAACGTGTTGAGATTCTATCAAGAGTAATTCATATTTCAAAGCTTTCTCCCATTTTGGCCATACCGGGCATTTTTGGGCAGCTTTATAGGAAGGCGGTTCATAGTAGTGGTGAAATCCGTATCTTTGCGGTTTTTGAGTTTCTTGTTTGTGTTGCAATGATACCACGGGAGCGGTAATGGTTTGAGTTGGAGTGCTTGATGACAGAGAATCTGAGGGACTATCTTCATCTTCAGGATCAGAGTCCGATTTGAGACATTCAGTGTTAGCCTTGCGGATAACGTATTGTTTGTCGGATGTGAAGAAGTCTGACTCATTGGGATCCAAACTAGATTGAGAGAAAATATCCAGTCCGGGTGATTCAAGAAGTGGGAACTTGTCCAAGTTTTTCTTGAGGAATTTGACGTGTTTTGTCTCTATAACGCTCCGAGCAAGTTGAGGATGAGATAGGAGTGAAAAACCAGGTTGAAACCAACCAAGATTCCTTCAAGACCTTTTTCATCAAACTTGTGTCCCTTTTATGTAAGATTCGCAAGATATATTACAGATGTACCTATGGGTTTTAAGTAATTAGTTGGTAGTTTCTTACCATTCCTACCAAACATAAACTCCCAGGGAGACTGATTTTTACCTTCCCAAGGAATCTGGTTGAGCATGAAGCAACAACTTCTGGTCACAATTTTCCAGTAATTCTTGGGTAATCTTGACGCCAAAAAAGTAGCTTGGGCAGATTCTACAATGGTTTGATTGGCTCTTTTGGCACGGCCATTATGTTGGGAATGGTACGGTTTGGTGGTTAAAAGCTTGATATGTTTGGACTTAGCAAAATCTTTAAGGGTAGAATTGGTGAATTTGGTCCCTTTATCTGAAAATATTTCATTTGGATAGTAGTTTAACCTTTTATATTTGGTTTTGAGTATGTTGATGATTGTGTTGGGAGTCTTTCCTTTGGATTTAAGAGGGAAGGCCCCTAGATAGCCAGTATAGTTATTTACTAGGGTGAGTAGATATTGGTGGCAGGACTTAGATTGAGGAGAGATTGGGCCAATCAGATCAAGGTGAATTTGCTCCAAGGGTTTGTTAGAGGAGGTAGATACACTAGAGAATGGAGCTTTAGTGATTTTACTTTTAAGGCAACTATTGCATTGAAACTTGAGGAGTTCCTTGTTGGGGTAGTGATCTTTCAGAAGGGGTTTGAGAGTGGAAATGGAAGCATGACCATAGGTTTGGTGAAATTTGAGTAAAGAGGGAGGTATAGAGGAAGTTTTGTTGGAAAGATTCACAATCTGGTTTCTCCCAGCGGTCCTAGGTTTCTCAATGACAAAGAGATGATCTCGGAAAAGGCCTTTTAAGACAATCTTATTGTTTCTTGTAACGGAGAATCTGTTGTGTCTTGCGTGAGTTTGCAACCTTTCTTAGCTAGGAGACCAGAGCTGATTAGATTCACTATTATATTGGGCACGTATACGCAATCTTCAAGAGTGATTGTGGATTCTTTCCATTCTAACTGAACTGTTCCAGTTCCTCAAATCTTGGAATGGCTTTGAGTTTGCCGGTTTTGATTTCCTTGAGGTTATCTTTCAGCTTGATTGAGGTGAAGTACTTTAGATTTTTGAAGATGTGGACATTGGCTCCGGAATCCAGAAGGAGATTAGGGTTACTGTTGGAGTTGATCCAGAGAGTAAGTAGGGCGTGATAATTGATTTCTGGATTCCTTTTTTTTTTATTCTTCCATTCCATTTGTTGCTTGATCCACCAGTCTGGGGCAGTCTCAGGATGTAGATGGAAACAAGACAACTTGAGATGTGGGGTGTTAGGGTCGTGGTAACCTTCTCTGCAGTGCATTTTGATCTTGCCTTTGTCCTTATTGTGTTTCACTTTAGTCTTTACAAGGAATACGTTGGTGGAAGGTTTAGTAACTTTGATCTGCGCTCTTCTTTCATTATTATACTGATTAAGATGTTTGAAGACAACGTCCGCGGTTAGATTCTTCTTGACGTTCATAATTTGCTGCTTGAGATTCTTGAGGATAGGAGGAAATTTGAAGAGAAGTAAGTAAGCTAATATTTCTTTTGGAAGTTCTATTCCTATGTCCGTCATCCTCGTAATGGCTTTTCGCATCTCAGTGATGAATCTGTCAATGGAATTTTTGCTGAATTTTGAGTGGAGGAAGTGGTTAAAAATCCTAGCTCTGTTTGTGGTCTCCAATGATGCAAATCTCCGCCTGATTTTGGCCCATAGAAGTTTAGAGGATGTTATGTTGGTTGAGTTAACTACGTTCAAGTGTGTGGTGCTATCAAGTTTTGAGAGGATGATAGCCCGTATCTCTTGGTCTTGCTTGGTCGACATCTGTCCGGAATTCCTTGTAATGGTGTCTTTGATTTCTTTAAGATCAAAGAGCATTAGCATCTTATCTCACCAGATTGAATAATTTTCTTCATTCAATGGAGGTATGGCATCAACCAAAGCTTTTAGAGCTACTTGATGGAAGTAATTGGACGCTCCTGCTGGTTTGTTCATATCTTTAAGTCATCTGATTGAGGTTGTCAGTTTTGGCTTTAAACCATGTTGAACTTTGAGATGGGATTATATAGAACTAAGAACCAGCAAAACTGAACATCATAGAACAGGTAAGAATTTGAGATAACACAGAGTAGAAAGAATGGAGGAACAAATAAAATGAGATCCTACAGCTATGGCCATTCATAAGAGTTATACTAAGTAGCATGAGAAAGATAGCGTCTTTGAGATATGTAGAATGGATCGGGCAAAAGCTGATGTTTACAAAATTGAGGGTTAGATGGTCCGGATGATCTTTTTAGAGGTTTGAGATTTTACCAGGCAGAGATAGGAAGTAGTTCAGTCTTGAAGTTGAGGTTTATACCAATTGATGATGACAGAAAGGAAGAATTTGAATAGAGAAGTAAAGAAGAAATAAAATTAAATAAAGAATAAAAGAATAAAAGAATAAAAGAATAAAAGAATAAAAGAATAAAAGAATAAAAGAATAAAAGAATAAAAGAATAAAAGAATAAAAGAATAAAAGAATAAAAGAATAAAAGAATAAAAGAATAAAAGAATAAAAGAATAAAAGAATAAAAGAACAAAAAAGATGACCAAGTTGATTTGATTTGATCTTTGATGAGCTTCAACGCAGTCTTGAGTTAGATTGAGAATGGTTATTTGTTGGTTTGATGTTTGATTGGAGTTGGAAGGAAGATGAGAGAAAGAGAAGTGGATGGCGCAAGACAGAAAAGGAAAAAGGAGTTTCAAAAGAAATAGATCAGGGGAACCTTGGGGAGTTGAGGTAACTGAAAGATGTGAAACTTCCTCTGTTGCCGGGAGCTTTCAGGTGAGTGTGTCAAAACATGCGCTGCAAGAGGAGAGGTGTTGCGGAAATACACCCTAATCTTAACACCATGCCTGATAGTCTATCAAGAAGGCCAGAAGAAGACCCAGAAGAAGTCCACAAGGACTTTGATGAAGAAGAGGAATGGGTTAGCCCACCTCCAAGATTAGGAGTAAAAAACCAACAATCTCCTTGAAGGAAAGCCATCAAACGCAGCCCAAGATCAATTCTGGGGAAAGATGAAAGAATACTTATCCACTTTGCAGAGGACAACAGGAAGCTCTGACAAGGAGTTCCAGAAAATAAAGAGAATATCACCAAATTTTTATATAGAGGGAGGAAGACTGAAAAGGAGAGGAATCTGGGGCCCGCAGTTGGTAATATCATTAAAGGAAGAAAAGGAGAAAATCATGAGGGATTTACATGAAGAAATGGGCCATAGGGGGAGTGGAGAGACTTACAGAAGAATCAAGATCAGTTTCTGGTGGGGAGGAATGAAGAAGATGATAGGAAGGTGGGTCCAATCCTGAAACCCATGCCACAAGAGGAGCAAACTCCAGCAGAAGGAAGAAGGTAGGCCAACTGTCTCAGTTACCCTGTTCCAGAGGGTGGCCATGGATGCAGTTCATTTAAAAGCAGGAAAATGGAAGTATCTTGTGGTAGCCAGGGATGACCTTTCTGGATTGACAGAAAATGTGGGGTTTGTCAGTCTGAATTAAGGGAGCATAGCTACTTGGTTTGTGTCTGAATGGATACATATCTACAGCATACCCAAAGAAGTCACAGTGGATGGGGGAGGTGGATTCAAGAAAGAACTCCAATCAGCCATCAAAAAAGTAGGGACCAAGCTCAGGGTAGTCACACCTTACTACCCAGAAGCTTGAGGAATGATAGAAAGGGGTAACAAGGAAATCAAAGATGCTCTAGTAAAATTATGTGGAGAAAATGGGGCCAAGTGGAAGGAATAACTACCACTGGTTACCTTTGCGGACAGAATCTCTACCAAGAGGACTACAGTTTTCTCTCCATTTGAACTAAAGTTTGGCCAGCCAGAAGTCCTACCCATCAACTTGGATCTGGAAACCTATTTGGGAATTGAATGGGATCAAGTAACCACCACCTCAGACCTACTGCAAGCCAGGGCAGAGCAAATAGCCCAGAAGAAAGAAAACATCCAGAAGGCACAAGTGAAACTAAAAGAGTCAAGGGAAACATCCATAAAGTATTGGGACAGGAGATTGGCACATATGTTAGGATACCCTTGAGAAGCAGGGACCTATTTTTGGTATACAATAGGACCTTGGAGTCACAGTGGGGGATACTCTTCATGAAAAAGTGGAATGGGCCATACAAGGTATTGGAGCAAGTAAATAATGGGCCCTATATCCTTGAGGAATTAGATGAGAAAAAATTTTCAAGGAGGTTTGCAGCCAGTCAAGTCAAGAAATTTCACAGCAGAGGAGCACCCACAGAAGGAGAGGATGACTAACAGGAAGAAACAGAAAGGGAAGAAGATGATGAACAAAAAAAAAAAAAAAAAGGAAGGGAAGAAAGGGAGAAGAAGGAGAGTATGTGAAGTCTGATGTCTAAAGGCAGGAATGCTGTGGACAGCATTAATTTTGGGGGGATGTGGTGCTCCAAAACCAAATCTATAGCCATCAGACTCACTTTTCTAGGATAAGGATGGCTCCAATCATCAAAAAAACCTCAAAAATGGATTCTACACCAAAAATAACCCCTAGTCACTCAGCCAAAGTACCTCTCACGGTTTAGAAGATACAGCTCAAATCAACCCTGGCCTACCCATACCCCTACCAGGTGTCACAGACCAGTGAAGGTTCATGGACATACCCTGGAAGCCTCCAAGTACATACCACATACCATACCCTGGAAGCCTCCAAGTACATACTACATACAGTAAAACCATACACCACTAAAAAAACCTGCAGCAGCATACATAATTAATATATGCAAGACCCTGCATGCAGCACCAAACAAACAGCTGAATACAGGAGCAACATATGCAAGGCACTTCATACAGAACCAAACAAATAGCTTTATACAGGAGCAATATATGCAAGGCACTGCATACAGGACCAAACAAATGACAACCACCACTATACAGAAGTAATTTATGCAGGGGGCACCTGTATCAATGCAGCACAGCAATGCATGCAAGGGTGTAAATTCAAGTAGATCTTGCACAGCCTCCTCCTCTGACCAGCCAAAATGCCTCATGAACTGTATTCACTGTACCAGGGAGACCCTCAGGGGAAGCCCTGAGGGCAGGATTTTCTATAAATAGAGGGCCTCTCTGCCCCATCCAAGCACCATCAGATCCCCCCATCCTCCCCTCCAGGGATCACCAATGCATCCTAGGCACCCTTAATCCATACTGTAACCATCACCAATCCCATATCCCATACCAACAACATCACCATCATCATCAACACCAACATTAATCATCACCATCAACCATCAACCATCACCATTACCCTTGACCATCCACCATCATCAACACATACCTTTTGACCATGACTCAACCCAATAACCCATACTCTTGACCATCCTCCACCACCATTATTTACCCAATACCCCTTACCTTTGAAAATCACCACCATGTCCCCATAACTTGGAAATCACCAAACATCACCTATTTTACCATCATCTCCATCCATCATCACCACCTACCTTGACCAGCATCAATCATCATCATCCATCAGCATCACCTACCTTGACCAGCATCGATCATCATCATCATCATCCATCATCATCACCTACCATCATCATCACCTACCATCATCATCATCAGACATCATCATCATCATCCATCATCATCATCACCTACCATCATCATTGTCACCTGCCATCATCATCATCAGTCATCATCATCATCCATCATCACCATCAACAACTATCATCATCACCTACCTCATCCATCATCACCATCATTAACTATCATCATCACCTACCTCATCCATCATCATCCATCATCATTCATCATCAGTCATCACCATCATCCATCATCACCATCACCTAACCCATTCATAATCATCAATCATCATCAACCATCATCATCAGCTTTCAATTATAGGCTAAACCATTTCAACCTTTATTCAAAAATCACCTGTATCACCAAAGGAGTATCAATCAGTAACAAATAAAACCAAAAAAAAAAATATGAAGGATAAGACTAGATAAAGGATTCTTCCCTTACTCAGCTTCATTCCTCCAAGTTACTATCTGTTCCACCATTTCTTCCTTATCAAGCTTGAATTCATTGATCCTAGTTCTGATAGAGACTACTATAGTAGCAACTCTATTTGAAAATCAGCCACCAATCTCTTTTCTTTTATTGTTGTGAGACTAATATAGTACTTAGAGGGGCAGGCAATTCAAAACCACCCTTAGTATTCCTCTATCATATAATTAGTTGTAGTACTAAATTTCCCCTCAAGTGACTGCCAGCAAGCTATTTGCTAAACTTTACCCAATCCCAAAGCAGTCTCCACACCACTTTGCACAACTATTCACATCATGCTTTCCTTAGCAATACATAAAAAAAACTTACTTCTCCCTCCTCTTTTGTTCCTTTTTCTGCAGCAACCCAGTTTCCTTTTCCAGGAAGCTTGGAGTTTTGGCAACATTCTTTCCTTTATTTTTGGATTTTGAGTTTGAATTTGATTGTGATTGCTTCAAATGCTAAGAGTTTTACTTTGAATATTTTTCTACACTTGGGGCCAAGTTTGATGGTGCATGATTTTTTTGTAAAGAATGGTTCTTATAATTATAGCCATGATCAAGCTTGATAAAACAATCTATTAAATGCTGAAGGGTTGTTGTCTGATTGCCCCCAACTGCAAGTGTTTCAATCAGGCCTGCCAGTAAACCCTTTTTTAAATGGAAAAAAGTGCTGCCTTTTTCCATTGGATAAAAGACTTCAAGGTTTTAAATTGAGAAATGTAGATTCAAGCCCTACAATTATCCTTTATTACTAGGCTATTAAGTTTTTAATTGTTGTTTTGTACTTTTTTGGGGTTTCCAAACAGGTTGAATAATTTTTTCTTGAACTTTTCTCAATTTTTGAGAATAAAAGTTAGACTTTTGTTGGGTAACAATTCAATGTATGGCTTGAGGCTCTACCCCTTAAGAAGGAAGATGCATATGTGTGTCACACATTGGTATGTGACATCGCAACAACTTCAAAGTGAACTGGCCTTTCAGCGGGTTTCATAGCCTTTTGGTTAGGCCTTTCCTCTCAGTTGGGTTTGCAGTTGTGCAAGGTATGACAGTAAACTGGCTAGCCCTGTTGCGGCTTCAATTTGCAATCAGGAAAAGTTTTGCAAGGTGGCTTGCTCCTGTGACAATTGTTGTTTTTTTTGCCTGTGAACAGCAAGACTCCTGAGTCCTGGTTGCTCCTTATGGCGCTCAGGAGTGTGTCTGAATATGGCTCCACAACTGCAAATTGGGTTAGTTCCACCAGCCATACACACTTTGGGACAAAGTGCCCTTAAACCCGGGGGTACTTTCTCATGGTGGTATGTGAAACCATAACAACTGCAAAGTGCACTGGCCTTTCAGCCGGTTTCATAGCCTTTTGGTTTGGCCTTGCCTCTCAGTTTGGTTTGCAGTTGTGCAAGGTATGAAAATGTGATAGGTTGCAAGTAATTTGGATTAAGATCCTGGATCAAATCAGAGATGAGGTTTGGAGCCTTCAACTTGGGAGCATCACTGCAATGCATTGGCCTACCATGGGCTGAGGTTTTATCAGAGAAATCTTCAGAATCTTCAATTTTTTTGAGAGTATCCGCCAAAGCTTCAGAGAGATTCAAGTAAGCAAGGGGATTGACAAGAGTTTCAACCTAAGGGGATTCAGAAGAAGTAACTTGATCTAAGGGCTTTTGGGATCACAAGCAGCTGTGTTTGCCTACCCCATTTATATCATCATTATAAGGGTTGAGGGAAGTGTTCCCAGTCAAGCATGTATGTGACATTCAGAAAAATTCATATATAGGTGGCAAACACTTATAGGATTAGTTAAGTTATTGAATTTACTGTCACAAAAACACCCCACATACTATAAGGAAACCTTGGATGATTTTAAGCGCAAATGGGAGAATGCTGGTTGAAAGAATGGTTAAAGTAGAGCAAAGCTAACTGAAAATTGAAAATGATTTATGCAAGGTCTCAACAAACTTAATGGTAATAAAGCCTTGTACTTTCTTTTCTTCAAATTCTTCATATTCCTGTTCTTACCCTGCCTCACTTTTTTCCATCTTTCCTGTCTTTTTTGTCAGTCTCATACCCATCTTTTGTTCTGTCAGAATTAGTGTGAGTGATTCAAACTCCTGCACTCAGCCCAGGTGCGCCCAAATTCTCCTGCACACCCCAGTGAGAATGCTCCACTCACACATTCTTCTCACACTTAAATACCAACACCAGCCCAACACCCAGGTAACCTTCCCTTGTGCAGCTTTCAATCCGTACCACTGCATCCTTGGTGTCTGAGGCTGGTGAGTAGTTCCTTTTCTATTATCTTTGTCATTTTTTCTAAAATTCTCTTCCTCCTATTTCCTTTCTCAATCCTCACTATACTTTACTGTCTCCTTCCATCTTATGCGGTCAGATTATCCACTAGCAACTATTGTGCTTTTCTTCATTTTCTATTGCAGAGACTTTTTTGTATAGGTTTGATCTCTGTCTTTCTTCCTTTCTTTCCTTCTTTCTTATTTCTTTTCTGTTTTTTTGATGCAATATCAATCCTTTCCATTATAGTCTAAAATCTAAATATTTACATTCCCAAGCCCTCCACAACAGATCTATTAAGAAAAGGCCTGAAATTGCCAATCAGGAATATAACTCCAAATTGAACATCCTTCTTCTCAAAAAAAAACCTACCCAACTGGTTACTGAAACTGAAGAGCTAACTTAGATGCAGAGTTCTCCTAGAAATCATAGAATATTATGAACCTCACCAAACCTCCATGAGTTCCCTGAAGAAAAAGATTTACAAAGCCTCTGATATAATAATTAAACACTTGAGGGACACTGCATTTGACTCCATAATCAACAGCAAAAACAAAGACAACCCAAGAGCCATCCTAGAATCTATTCACAAAAAATATGCCTCTCAGTACTCCAATAACCACTGATCTCTTTGGCTAAAATTCATCCGCTATCAATTCATTGGCAATCTAAACCAATACCTTGATTAATTCAGGAAACTGATGAATGAAATGTTAATAGTTAACCTTGAAGTACCCCAAGGCATCCTCAGCTACACCATCCTGGCCAAACTTCCAAGTTCACTCTACCACATTGTAAATACTATACAGCTCAACAAAAAACTCCCCAAAAGTCCAACCAGAATTCTCAACAAACTAAAAGAAGTTAACCACCTGGAATCATTCAGGAAAGAAGACCATTCTGAAGGCATCACCAAAAACACTGGAAACTTCACAGCACTCCTAAAAACCACCAGTGCTTGCAAAAGACCAAAGCCAAATCACCCATGTTTAAAGGTCAACACAACCCCCTTTCCAAACACTCTGAAGAAAAATGCTGGTTCCTGCACCCCAAGCTACACTGGTACAACCCAAAGGCTAAAGTCCAATCACACTACCACTCTGCCATTAAATACTTGGAATCCAGCTCTCAGCCTGACATCAAACCACCTCAGGCCTTCCTCAATGCCCAACTACAACTGGCACCAGGACTCCTGATGAGCTCACTATTGCTGGTACTGGTCTCAGGAGACAACCACCACATTTTCAAAAAGACCAAGTTTCTGTTTTACTCAAGGCCCACCTCCATGTAAATTGGAACAGGGAGCAAAGTTTCCACTCTTCTTGCTACAGCCATAGGTACAGCTACTTTAATCAACCATATTGGGGACTCAATCAAACGTCAAGGTCTACTCCTGGTTTGTAGCCTCAATTTATGCCTAATATCCCTTCCAAGACTCACCAAATATATTGCCACTATAAATTGTATTGGCCACTCTGTTTAAAACATTTCACTGGATGGTTTCTCTTTTTTAGGCACTGCCATCAACCACTTAGTCAAAATTTGAGGGAACTTTCTCCAAAGCTCTCCTCAAGGAAGAATTCACCTGAAATAACCCCAAGATAACCTGTGGAAACTTTGGCTTGATCACCCCAGAAAAAGTACCCTCAAACTCCTCTTCCAAAATACCACTCTGCAAAACCACTGCAAGATGAAGGCTACCCTCTTCCAGGGCCATTTAAAACCAGCTACTTGATTCCTTGAAATCTTACATGTGGATTTGGTGTACCCATTTATAACTCAGTCATACAGTGGATGCAAGTACTTCCTAACTATAGTAGATAATTACTAATTTTTCAATTCCTTCTCCTTCCTTTGCACCAAATACCAAGTGCCTAAAGACTTGCAGCATTTCATCCACTTCTCAGAAAGGAAACTGGACACCCAATTGGCCATAGTTGTATCTGAAAACAGCTGTGAGTTTTTTATCAAATCTATCAATGCATTCCTCACAAAGAATGGTGTTTAGCACCATTTAGTGCCACCTTACACACCTCATCACACAGGCTTGCTGAAAGAAACAACAGTTCAATCCTAAACAAAGCTTGATTTCTGCTTGTTCAAAGTAAACTTCTTCTTTACTTCTGGGTCAAAGCAGTGAAGACAGCTACAGACCTCCTGAATTTAATTCCCATTCCATTGAAGCAAAACTCCATAAACTACACGACATGGTTCAAGAAACCTTTCAATCTCAACTTCCTCAAGCCTTTTGGCTGCACTTTCAACACACTCATTCCAAAAGTCAGAAGACCCAACAAACTGAGCGCTAATGGAGCAAAGGGGCTCTTGCTTGGGTATGTGAACAACTTCTCCTTGTAAAAAATCCTGGATTTCCAATCCATGCAAGTCTTCACCAGTTCCAATTTCACCTCCCTCAAAAACCCCTTTGACTATCCTTGAAGCGGCTCCAAGGACTTCCCCTTCCTTCCCCTCACTCCTTCCCCTGATCTCCATCCCCTTCTTCCACATCAGGCTGCTACTTCTATTCATCAGCTTTCTGTTCACCCCAATGCATAATCCCAAAAAACCTCCAGTCTCTCTCTCCCTAAAAACAATGCTGAATTGTCTCCCAATTACAGTAAACTCTCCGCACAAAGAATTCTTGCTAACTCACATTACAGAAAAACACTCCTAGCTCCTCCATTAAACCTGAAGAACTCTCAATACCAAGATCCAAAGAGCCTACAGTGTTTATTGTACAATTTAATGCCAGATTAAAGTCTGCAATCTCCTGAAAGAAATGAATATACTCCACTCTTGGATGAGCCAACATCTAAGTGCATCTAATACAACATCCTGGCTTGTCATTGCAATGAAATCAAACTCCAAAATGTTTGCTCATTTGTTCCTCATTGTTCTCAGTTCTTCTCATCTTCTCATCTCATTCTCACTTGCATTACCCTCACAATTCAATTCACATTCCCATAGGAAACTTATTAACCATAGCCCCAAAGGACTGCAAACTGGTAATCTCTGATTCAACACGCTTGATGTTTAGACCTCAACTAACACTCTGGACCAACAGATAACCTCACTCAAGCCAATCAAACGGTGTCAATGTCACTTTGTTATAGCTCAGAAGGTCAATGTCAACAAGTACAATCATGTCTCATCCCTTGTATGAGAATTAATATGATTAAACCTCACTGTTCATTAATCCAATCCAGGCCTGTCTTCTCTAATATTCTTGATCCAATGTTGTGCTGAATTTTCAATTAATTTCACTCTCATCCCTGTTGGTTAAGCATCTCATATGAAATTACAACCTCTTGTTTCATTTATTGTTCATCAAACTAAACCATTTCCTTTTCTTCTTGTTTGAAATGAACACATCAGTGTTTCTGGTGTTTAGCAATCTCAATTCCTTCACGGTTAAAAGCCAAAACAACTCTCTTTAGATGGCCAACTATCAATCATCACCAGGACCAGGGGGTGACAGCACAATGAGGACAATCACGCTCAAAACCCTTGTTGAGTCAACTCCGCTCTTGAACAAACATAACTACTCCATCTGGAAAGTCAAGATGGAAAGCTTGTCCAACCTATGAGGATTCTCCACATCATGGAGAGTGACAGCCACAACTTCCAATTGGATCCCAAAATCAAAAAAGACATGGCCCCCTTTCTCCTTGCAAAGTTAGAACCAGCAACACACACAAACACCATCAAGCCGGGAAATGTCAGAAATGCAAAAGAGATCTGGATTGCAACCAAAAACTACTTTGCCTGTTCCCAATCAGCAAACCAAGCAAGGGTTTTCAATTTTTTCCTATATCTTCCCTTCAGTGAAGACAATATTGACAGATTTGTGACCAACATTTGACTGCACCTCAACAAGCTCTCGGAGGTTGGGATAAAATTGCCATCAGACATCCTTGCATACCTAATACTTTTCAAATTCCCTCCAAATTTGAAGAACATGGCCCCCCAAATTATGCATGGCAACAAGGAAATCACTGTAGAAAGAGTACTTGATCATCTGGTACAACATAAGAATGAAATCAATGCAAAAGTCAAAGAAGGAGCAACCTCATCCAAAGTAGATCTGAGCCTATACTGCAACTATCCCAGGTGCAAAAACAGAATTCACAATCCCAAGGTACAGAACCATCCACATGAGAAATGATGGGTTGAACATCCAGAGCTCAAACCCAAGGGATTCAAATCTTGAAAACCAGAAAATAAGAAAAAGGAGGAGTTATCTAACCTCTTCTCATACTTTCACTGTTAAGCACACACTCTTCCCACGCCTTAATTGGCCTTCATTTTGGATTCTGAGTGCTTAATTCATATTTTAACCACCAGAAACTGGTTCAAGTCAATGAAATCAAAAGATGGATCAAATTTCATCAAGACAGGCAAACTGGGAGCTTTGCTGGCAATCATAGAAGAGGAATTGCAATGCTCAAATCAACATCAGGGACTCTCAAACTAAAGGATGCCGCGTGACACCCAATTACTGTGTTAACCTGCTCTCAATGGGATTATTTCTAGCTAAAGGCGCAAAACTGACTGTGGATGATTGAGTCAGTCCTCCCACCTTCAAACTTGCCGCCAATTTAACTACTTTGCTCCAAGGAAGAATCATAAATAACATTCTTTATCTCAACATGGAGCAGGAGCAAAGCTATCTCAACACAGTCAATCCTGACCTTGAAGAAATTAACCAACTGCATCTGAAACTTGGTCAAGCTGTAATTGCAAGAATGGAGAGATATCTCAAATTGCCAATTCCCCAGGAAATCAAATACACCTTTTTGTTCCACAGCTGCAAGAAAAGAAAAATCACTTGCACCAGCTTCAAGGACTTTTCAAACAAGGAAGACAAAGTTTTCCAGTGATTTCATGCCAATCTGATTGGCCCCATCACTCCATTGTCCAAAGGCGGGTATTTCTACTCTCTTACCCTGGTTGACAACTTCAGCCAATACATAATCTCATTCCCACTGAGACTGAAGAATGACACCAGAGACATCATCAAGCTTGTTATCCTGAATGAGTACAACAAGCAAGGCTATCATCCTTCCAAATTCTTCTGTTACTGAGGCAGTGAATTCATCAACGCTGAGCTCACCAATTTCTTCAAAGAAAAGGGAATTTGATGGATATTATCTGAACCTTACCACCCACAGTACAATGGACGGGCCAAAAGAGCAAATAGGACAATTGCCAAATCTGTTTGGTAAACCTTCTATTCTTCCAATATTCCAAAGAATTACTGGCACAAGGTCATCAGGAGTTGCTCCTTTTCCCTAAACCAAATGCCTAACTCCGAGGGGCTCACACCATGGGAACTCATGCATGGAAGCTCTCTACTTCCCTACTATCTAAAACCAATAGGATGAAACTTAGTCTTTCTGGATCTGTCAAACCACAGTCAAAATAAATTTGATGAAAAAGGGCTTCCAGGACAACTTGTAGGTTATGCATCTAAACTGCTGTCCTACCAAGTCCTCACAACCTCAGGCAGCATCATTGAAACTAAGAATTTTAGATTCAGCCAGGTTCAACTCCAAACCTCTGAAGATTTTCCTTCCATTCAAGAGGACACTCAAGAGGACTCTGCGCCTGCAGTTTTCACTCAATCACCAGGTCAAGTCACACCAGTGGCTACCAATAAGCTGGTCAAATACCCAATCAAATTAGAGTCCAAAGAACCATCCGTATCCAAGCAAGAAAAAGAGGAAGAAGAAAACATCATCTTAGAAGACCTAATTCCCAAGACTTGACAACTCAGAAATCAATTGGAACTGAAGCCTCCTGAACTCTATGGTTACTACACCTTCAGAACTCCCAGAACAGCCAAAGAAGCATTGAAATAACCTGTGTGGTCCAAATTTCTGCACAAGGAGCTTGACACATGTGAAGATTACAACGGTCTGGAGTCCAAAAACTTACTCAATGTCACCTATGCGTTCAGATTCAAGGAAAACACGCATGGAGAGGCTCCAATCTACAAGTCAAGGGTATGTGTGCAGGGATTCAACCAAAGGTATGGAATAGACTACCTGGAGACTTATTCCCCAACAGGCAAAGTAGCCTCTCTCAGGGCAGTTCTTCTACTCACTGTGGATTGGAATCTTTACATGCTCCAGTTTGACTTCAAGAGGGTGTTCTTGCATGCTCATCTTGATTAGGAAGTCTTCATTTGATGCCCAACTGGCTCCTCCAGGAGAACTCCAATTCTCAAACTCTGCAAATCCCTATATGGACTCAAGCAAGCCCCAAAAAACTGTTAAAAAATGCTCAGTGAGTGGATTCAAGAACAAGGATTCAATCCGTCCAAAGCCAACCCTTGCTTATACCTGGGAACAGATTGGGTCTCAGCAGTATTTTTTCATGTGGAATAACTATTTTTTGTGGGGAATGTTCAGAAATTCAAGGACGCATTCCTGAGGAAGTTCAAAAATTCCTCTTTGCACCTGCCAAACACCTTATTGGGAATGAAGGTTGAGCAATCCAAGGAGGTTATCAAACTCTCACTGCCTCTTCAAATAGACAAAGGATTGACGGAACTGAATTTGATTTATTGCAAACCAACAAGCACCCCCTGTACACGTCAAATCCAACTCATTCCTGCCACTGCGGAAGAAATGAAAGAATTCAACCAACTGGTAGTCAGTTACTGGTCACCAATTGGACAACTCAACTTCATTACCAGGCTTTCCTGGCCAGATATAAGATTTGCCTGATCCTCCCTTGCCAAATTCTCTGAAAAACCTGGTATCTCTCATTGGAAGGAATTCCTCAAAGTTTGGAAATACCTAGCCAACACCAAAGACCAGTACCTGTTAATTTCAAGAAGGAATAACTCCAAAAACCTAGTTTGCTACAGCAACTCCACCTGGGAAGATGATCCCATCACTCAAACCTCTCAGACAGGCTTAATTTTTTTCTTTCAAGGCTCTCCATGATTCTGGACCGGTTGGCGCCAAAGGAACATTACCTACTCCTCCACAGAAGCAGAATGCAATGCACTCAGCAACGGCCAGCTGGAATGCAGATGGATAAATCATCTCATCCACAAACTGTGGAGAAGAAAAATCCTACCCAGCCTTCACCTGATCAACAACAAAGGTCTAGAAAACAAAACCAAATACTTTGGAAGTAACTCAAAGACCAAATTCATTGATTTGAAGACAAAGGTACTCAGAGAAGATGTGTTGAATGAGTTAATCGGAATTCATCTGGTCAAGTCCAACCAAAAGGTTGCAGAAGGTCTTACCAAGGCTGCCAACATATTTTAATTGCTTAGACTAATCCATCATGTTAGTAACTAAATCTCCTGTGCATTGAATCAAGGAGGGTTTTTGAGTATACTATATCATGCCAGATTAAAGTCCACAATCTCCTGACAGCAATGGAGATACTCCACTCTTGGATGAGCCAAAATCTGAGCGCACTTAATACAACACCCTGTCTCTTCATTGCAATGAAGTCAAACTCCAAAATTTTTGCTCATTTGTTCCTCATTGTTCTCAGTTCATCTCATCTTCTCATCTCATTCTCACTTGCATTACCCTCACAATTCAATTCACATTCCCATAGGAAACTTATCCACCATAGCCCCAAAGGACTGCAAACTGGTAATCTCTGATTCAAAACGCTTGACGTTTAGACCTCAACTAACACTCTGGACCAACAGATCACCTCACTCAAGCCAATCAAACAGTGTCAAGTTCACTTTGTTATAGCTTGGAAGGTCAATTTCAACAAGTACAATCATGTCTCAGCCCTTGTATGAGAAGTAATATGATTAAAGCTCACTGTTCATTAATCCAATCCAGGCGTGTCTTCTCTAAAATGCTGGATCCAATGTTGTGCTGAACTTTCAATTAATTTTACTCTAATCCCTGTTGGTTAAGAATCTTATATGACATTACAACCTCTTGTTTCATGTATTTTTCATCAAACTAAACCATTTCCTTTTCTTCTTGTTTGAAATGAACACATCAGTGATTGTGGTATTTAGCAATCTCAATTCCTTCATCTAGGAGGCACTCCAGAGCCAATAAAAGTTTGAATGGATTGCCTCAATTAACAAAGAGATCCTCAACATCATCTCCTACAACTTCTGGGAGGATTGAAACTTTGCCAAACCCCCTGATGCCCTGAAGTGCATCTGGGTGTTCAGTACCAAGTGCAAAGGAATTTTCAAATTCAAGGCCTGTTTGTGTGTACACGGATTTCACCAAGAATATGGTGTGAATTAAACCAACGCATTTGCACCAAAGGGCAATTAAACCTCACTACAACTCCTAATTGCATATGCAGTACAGAAAGGTTAAAAGTTCCACCATCTCAAAGGAAAATTGGCATTTCTCAATCCACCACTGAAATAATCCATCCACTTAAGTGTCCCTGAAAATGTACCTGTCACTTGGGGAATCACACTGAAGCTGAAGAAAGCTTTGTAAGGTCTGAAGCAGGTTCCCCAGATGTGGTGCAAGCATTATCTGAGTGGCTTCTAGAAGACATTATCAACTGCATTGAGTCCAATTTCTGCCTGTTCTGTAAGAAGGAAATCTTGCTGCATGTGCATGTCAATTAAATTTGTCTCTTCAGCTCTCAACCTTAAGACTTCATCAATTCAATTGCTTGTAAGTTCAAGATCAAAGGCCTTGGTCCAGCCTCTCTCCTCCTGGGCTTGAACATTCAACAATTGGAAGGTTGAATTCAACTCAGCCACAAAACTTAAATTGCCTCTCTAGTGGTGCAATACAATCTAACCCCACACAAGCAATGATCCATCCCCTTCAAACCCTTTGCAAAACTATTACCAGCCATAGATGACCAGAACAAGAATTCACTTGGGCCAAACTGAACTACAGGAAACTGGTTAGCAAGCTCAACTATATCAGCTGAAACACATGCCCAGACATCAACTTTGCAACTAATTACCTGTCCCAGTTCCTCAAAAAACCATCCAAAAACCACTACAATGCCGGATTCCTGGCCCTCAGCTATCAGCGCTTCACTGACAACCTGGGGCTCACCCTGTCCAAGAAGCCATCTGGGTCTGGCCTGAGTGTTTTTTTCAATTCCAACTGGGCCACCTACCCTACTACCAGATGCTCCATTAGTGGGTTTCTGGTCCTCTGGAACAACAATATCATCATCTTGAAGTCCCGCAAGCAACCCACAGTCACCCTGTCAACCACAAAGGCAGAATAAAAGTCAGTGGCAGAGGCTGTGAAGGAAGCGCTATCGGTATGCTCTCCAGTTCAGGAGATTTTCTGCTAGAGGTTTGCAAGGTAAAAAACTTTTTTATCAAGCTGGAAAACCACTCCACCTTCAAAATAAAGCATATGGAGCTTCAATACCACTTCCTGCAAGAGGAGGTGGAGAAGGGAAACATCACCATCAAGCGGATCAACTTGAAGAAAAACCCAGCCTACTTCCTCACCAAGCCTGTCTCTTGCCTTTCACTCAAGCCACAACCAAAAAGCTTCAAAATGGGGCCCTGGAGCTAAGAAAGCTGAATTCAGGGTGGTTTTTTGTAATAAAGCCTTAAAATTCTTTATGTTCCTGTTCTTACCCTACCCCACTGTTTTCCATCTTTCCTTTCTTTTTTTTTAGTCTCATAATCCTCTTTTGTTCTTTCATTGTTTTTTTGAGTGATTAAAACTCCCGCAGTCAGCCCAGGCGCGCCCAAATTCTCCCGCAGGCCCCAGTGAGAACGCTCCACTCACACGGTCTCCTCACACATAAGTACCAACACCAGCCAAAAGCCTAGGGTACCTTCCCTTGTGCGGCTTGCAATCCATACCACTGCATCCTTGGTGTCTGAGGCTGATGATTAGTTCCTTTTCTATTATTTTTGTCATATTTTCTCAACTTCTCTTTCTCCTATTTAATTTTTCAATCCTAACTATACTTTACTGTCTCCTTCCACCTTATGCCCTCAGATCATCTGCTAGCAACTATTGTTCTGTTCTTCACTTTCTGTTTCAGAGAATTTTCTTTACAGGTGTTATCTCTCTATTTCTTTCTTTATTTTATTCTTTATTATTTCTTTTCTGTTTGTTAAATGAAATATCAAACCTTTTCTTTATATTCTAAAATCTACAAAACTGCAAGGAGGATGAACTTGTTCCCATGGAAGATGAAAAAAAAGGCAAACACCAATGTGATGACTCTGATCTCAGCAAGAAATGTATAGAACATATGAAATTAACTAACTGATGAAAAAATCTTCAGAAAGACAGATGGTTCCTTATCTGGTAGCCAGATGTAGCTAGATACAACCAAATTTAAATTTTTCTACAGCTAGAGATCAATGATGCAATTAATGACATGAGCACAATGGGAAATGAAATTTATGGTGTAGTTTTCCCAATTTCATATCATAAGCAAAAGACAATAGACAATCCAAATACAAGGACATATCTTGAGGAATGAATGAAATTCAAATGGTAGGAATGAATGGGTATGACTATTCAGGGAATGGGACTAGTCCTTAAGTGGAATTTTAAACTGATATGGCTTCTTATACAACATGCAAGCCAATATGGCTGGAGTGAACAAGAATTGAATGTCTTAGTCCAAAGATGGAGGAAGCAAGGCTGATTTGATGGTAAACTGGTCATTGGAAACAACTGCAAGGATTGCAGAGATACACTGACTTACCAAAGTTGATAGGTTATTTTTGGATAAGCAGGAAGTAGTAAGAATATGTGCTAATTATAAGGTGCTTGCTTTTTTCAGGCTTATACACTGATTTAGATGGTACTGAGGGATAGGATTTTTTTAAAGGATGATTTAGACAATATCCCTTGACTTTGAGGCATTACCAACAACAAGTGTTCATTCCCTAATAAATCTACCCAGAGCAACCAAAGTGGACTCAATCACAACAGATTTGAAAGAAACCTCCTTAGTTGATCTAGTTGATTTGAAATCCAAGTCATGGGATTTCTCACCAGGAACTTCTGCCAGTGATTGAAAAGCAATCTTTTGGCTGATTTTTAAATCTCAATTTTCAAGTCATCAGATGTAGAGGTCAAACAAGGAAGTGGACCACATCCAAAAAACTTGACACTTTTGGTGTTGATGATCCTTCCTGAACTGGAAAGGATTCTGTACTATAATAGATCAGATTTTTAACCAATGAAATTTCCTAGCTCTCCAGGAAGGCTGAGTTCATTGCTACATGCTTTGGTTTGGATAAGGAAATTTACTGAATTACCCAATGGTTTGAAGTATCAGATGGGCAAGGTGTGCCCCTTGAAAAGCTCATAGGGGCACTTGTTTGATCTGTGAGAAGGAATCTGATTGAGAGTGAGAGTGAAAGAGTGAAAGAGTTTGTGCCAGTGGTGCCAAGGAATTCCAGAATCACAGTGAATGATAGGCACAGACTCCAGGATGGTTTTATTGAAGAACTTGGATAGTCTTTTTTGTTGAGTAGTGTGATGGTTGGAGAAATTTTGGCTGATGAAATTCTTTGAGAATAGTTCTGTAATTGCAGAGTTATAAAACTCAGCACCTCTATCAGAATGGTTAATGAAAAAAAATTATCCAATTGGCTTTGCTTCTAAAATCAGGCTGAACATATTGCTGGTGGGTATGGCATCTTTTGAAGTAACAGGAATTGAGGCAAATTATCTTGAGTAGTCCTCAACAACCATTATAAGATTCCAATTTCCTCCCAAAAACTTATGTAAGGGACCAATAGTATCCATTTGTATTTCTTCAAATATTCAGGTGGCCTTTTATGATTGATACTTGAATTTTTTCTTTAGTTATCTTTGAAAGAGAAAAATATTAACAGCTGGCTTCCTTTTTAATTGGAAGATTGGACTTATTTATAATTCTTTGATAAATGATTTGACCCAAAGACTTATCAATTTATTCACCATAGTTCATGGAGGAAGAAATGGTTGGTGACAGAAAAAAAAGAAAAGGAAGGTTGTTGTGAATCCCCTTGAAAATAATTTTATTATCTTTTATAAGGTCAAATGAATGGGGAGTGAAATAAAAAAACAAGATGATCAAGTAATAGATTTCTCAGTGATATTGGGTTAGTAGTTAGGTCAGGAAAAAAGAAAAAATTCTTAAGGAGAATTTCATGTTCACAGGCATCCAGCTTGATGGAAACAATTCTTTCAATCATGAGTGTGTTAGTATTTCAGCTAG
The DNA here is from genome assembly GCA_025617555.3 of Puccinia polysora. Taxonomy (NCBI): domain Eukaryota; kingdom Fungi; phylum Basidiomycota; class Pucciniomycetes; order Pucciniales; family Pucciniaceae; genus Puccinia; species Puccinia polysora. The sequence continues at coordinate 50,944,632 of CM062618.1, forward strand.
TATTGATAATTCCTTCTGAATTGAGGTCTAGGGTCACAAACAATGACTTTTCAGAAACCATGTGACTTGAGGAACCAGAGTTGAAAACAAATAAGTTTTCCCCAGGAGAACCAAGAGATGCAAGCAAGTCAACATTATCTTGCAAATTGGTTGGTTTGGGTTGTAAGTGAGGGTAGAGAATGCAGAATTTATTCTTGGCATGGTTTGCTAAATTTTTGTGCCTCTTAGGCTTGCACTTTCCAGATGCCTTTGTGAAAAGAGATACACTTGTGGATCTGGAAGTGCTATTCATTCTCTGCTTGTTCATGTGGATTTTGAGGTGATCCAGAACAGCCTCAGGAGTGATCTCTGATTCAAATTGAGGGTATTTAATCTTTTGATTTATGTTCTTCATGATGGATGGATGTTTATTGAGAATTGTGTAAGCTAATATATTGGTTGCTATCATAATTCCTATATTTATAAGTCAAGGAAATCCTGTTTTAACATCAGTAATTAACTGCTGAATATTGGACTCATTGAAGGAGATGGAGGCAAAATTGCTGTATATGCAAGCTTGATTAGCCAGCTTCAAGGAGATAAATTTTTTTAGAAGGGCCTTCCAAATCAAGGTGACATTTTCTTTTTTTTTGGAGTTATAATGTTTGAGTGAACAGCAGGAGATAGTTCTCCAATTATGATACAGTTTAAGGTAAAATTATTTTCATCCTTCAGTGCATCTGCATATGATACAGCTTTGTTGAATTTTACCAAGTTCATTAGATATTTAACCCTAGTTCTCCATATGGTGAATTTCTCTTCAATTAGCAAGGGGATAGCCTTGATTGTTGTCTTGAGGATAGTGGTATTTCTCAAATCCATAGTGTTGTCTGGTTGTTTCCTGAGTTCCCTCTGTTGGAATAATTCCCATCTTCATTTATTTCATCTCATGTTTCTATTATCTATCCTTGTCTTTTCCAATCTTTCCATTCTAATTTTCTTCCATCATCAACTACATCTGTCCATCTCCTGGACTTCATTCCCACTCACTCATCCTTCCTCTGCCTCACACATCAAGCCTGCACCTAAAGATCCTCCATTTTCTGCTTTCACATTACTTGTACATTTAAGACTCACTGTGACAACTATAAAAGCACTGTACACCTGAGGACAGAACTAGGGTCAGATAGCAGTATTTCTCCATCATCCTTCTATTCTGCCCTCTTATATGTTTATCCTCAGATCAAGAGCTCCAGTGCCTTCAATTTTGACTGTTAATTTTGTTGAAAGACAGAAGGAGAAGATTTATTTCAATTGAATAAAAGAACAAAAAAGTAAAGAACCATAAATGTTTTTTTTTAGTATGAGTAGCTATGATCTAGTATACAATAGATTTTTAGGCTGCTAAGCAGAGAAAGAAGCTAAGGATTGATCTTGAAAAATTTCAGAGGCTGTTATGTAGTTGATGATCAAAGACAATATATATATAAATATATAAGAAAGAAATAGAGAATCTAGCCAAACAATTTAATACCATTATGATCAGTAAGTAATCTTTATAACTTGAATTTTGGACTTGAAAATGGTGCCTCTTTTATTGAAAGGAAGAGAGTAGAAGAATAAAAGAGAAGAAGGTTTGGAGAAGATAGGAAATTAAAATGAGAATGTTTGATTGAGGAGGAGGAGGAATTTGAATGAGGATGAGTATCTTTTTGAGGGCTGGCAGAGTTCAGATGGTTTGAGAGATAGGGCCAAGATTTCACAGGAGCACAACAGTAGAGTGACTTTTGTAAAATTATTCACCCCCTTGGAGCAAGAAATGGCTGTATTCCAAATTCAAGTGACTTCTCAAATTTGGAAATTCATTCTGTACTTGGAAACCTTGAAGTACCATCTATCAACCAGTGGACCATCCAATCAAACTTGTGTCTAGACTCAGTCTCCTTTTACCTTCCATTCTCAGCTTAGCTCTGCTCCTGGAACTTAGCAAATCCCATCTGGTTACTCAAACCTTTTGGCTTTAATTTTGCATAGCTCCTGCATTTTTTTGTAGCATCTGAAATTTCTAAGAACCACTATTGTTCATTCACATACCTTTTCCATCTCCTTGCGATTACCTCATTCATTTATCCACATGTATCAATCATCATCATTCATTTTGCGCTAATTGCTTTGAAATATGATGAAATCCTATTCCATTCCATCATTCTGCTCATGGCATTCATTTTTTCATTTCTCTCCTAGCTGTAGAAAAATTTTAATCAGAGCTTTTATATTCATCCACCCATTGATTTAGATTACCTTACAAGTGCCATGCAGTCCACCTGTCAATTGTTCCCTCAGTTAGTTAATTTCATATGATCTCACATCTTCTGCTGAGATTGAGTCTTCACATCAAGCTCTGTCTCAGATCCCTTTATTGGAACCCTTTCTTGCAGTTTTCCTGAGAATTTGAACTTAACCTTTGGAATTTTCAGTTGGCTTTGCAGTTAGCCTTGCCTTACTTTGGATTTCTGTTACAATCAGCCTTCTCCCATTTTTTCTCAAAACCACCTAGATGTACCTATGGTACATGGGGTGGCTGTGTGACAGTAAATTAAACAATTCAACTTGTAAAATATCAAGCATTTTGCCACCCCTGCCACCGCTATATAGTTTTTTTTTCTCTTTCACATTTTTGCTTGGCCGGGAATGCTACCCTCAGCTGTGGGACTAGGTCTTGCCAAAATTCTTCTCAGTTGGAGGCTCCAACCCTCATTAATGCTTTGATCCAGGAACGCAACAAAAATTACTTGAAACCTAGCACAAGTGGCCCTAGCTTTTGCACTCCATGCATGAAGCAGCCTGACCACTTTACAGGGACCATCCCCATAAACCTAGATCCTATCTACAGTCCTTTGAAATCCTTTTCTCCAATGATCCAAACAACTTCCCTGAGGAACACCACAAATTCATGTATGTTTCTTCCTTCTTAGTGGGTAGAAACTTGCAGAGGTTCGAGCCATAACTAAAAATGGTATCCAAAAATATTCTCTCTTGTATCTTGAAAAATTGGGACAGGTTTGAGCAACAACTCTTCAGTGTTTTTGGAAACCCCAAAAAATTGAAAAATTCCAAATTCAAACTTAGTAGTCTTTTCATCAAATAAAACAGTAGGGCTTCCACTTTTATCTCTCAGTTTTGAAATTTGCAGTTTTACATCCAATGGAACAAGGAAACTCTCTTATTTCACTTCAAAAAGTGTTCAATGGCACACCCAATTGAACAGCTTGCAGTTGAGGGGCATAAGACAAACACCCTTCATCATTCAATAGATCAGGTTATTGAGATTGATAATGGCTTTCACAAAAGATATTTCTCTGGAAAAAAAAATCATGGACCATCAAAATTTGATTAAAAGGTTGATGACTCTTTGAAGAAAAAGGAAAATCATCCAAAAAAGCTCAAACCAACTCCAGACTTGCAATCAAACCATAAAGGTAAGGCTGTTTCCAAAACTCCAAGCTTCCTGAACAAGGAAACTTGTTTGCTCCATAACAAGTAACAGCTGAGGAGGTAAAAGGAAGCTTTTTTTATTTATTTCAGATGAAAAAATGATTTGAATATTTTTGCAAATCAATTTGCTTGTGAAGCAGCTGAGTTGCCAAATAAATAGCTTTCAGTTTTCCTGATACTTTCAAGGTAAACTACACATTATCTAAGCATCTTCCAGTAAAGCTTTGCACTTGTGAGTCTCTGAACACTCCAAGTTCAAAAATTCTCCTCTTTCATTTCAATAATAGGCCTCACAGTGTACTCCTTGATTCTGGCGCTAACTTCTCCTTTATAAGCCTTACCTGTGCCACTTCTCAAAATCTTGTGTACTCTGGAATAGACAAATTTCTCATCTATTTAGTAATCAGTGTGTCTGAGCTGTCTCATTGGATTACCCTTAAGGAAAAATGGAATTTTGAATTCTCTGGTTTCACCACCTTGGAATTGAATTTATTTTTCTTGGATATCCCTGGAATGGATGATATCATTTTAGGAAATGACTTTCTAGTACTTGGAATCTGGATGTGAATTGGCAAGAAGTAGTAATTAGCCTGAAGGCCTTCTTAAACCAAAATACTATCCAGTATTTCAACCAGTAATTGAAAAGCCTACCTGACCTTTTCATTAAGTTTGATTACACTTTTCTGTCAGGATATTTGCAATATCCTGACCTCCAGTACCAAGTTCCCTCTTCAGATTTAGAAGTTATTTCTTATTTTTCAAACTTAAATCTATCCAGATTCTTCAAAGAGAAGAAGGAACCAACAAAAAGGTGTGGTTTAAGCTCCTTAATCCTCTTTCATTTTGCTAATACTTCAAACCCAGTTCTCAAAGATGATGAAAATATTGAAAATTTCAAAATTATTTGAGATTCTTTACCATCATTTTATCAAGCATTTGCTTACTTCTTCTTGAATTCAAAAGCCAATATGCTTCCTCCATCCCATCCTTATGATTGTCAGATCAAGGTTGCGGGTCCACCTCCAGCACATGCACCAGTTTAATCTATTTTGAAGCAGAAATTTTCTGTGCTTCAAGAATACCTTGTGGAAAATGTATTGAAAGGATTTCATCAATCAAGCACCTCAAACACCAAATCTCCTGTACTATCTGTTCCCAAAAAAGATGGAATCTTTTTCCTTTTTTTTAAATACAGGAAACTGAATAAGGTAACCCAGAAGAATGCCTATCCAGTACTGCCTATGTTTCACCTTCTTACACTCTTTGATAGAGCTTCTTATTTCTCAAGATTAGACCTTTGAGGCACCTATAAATTATTTTGCATGGCAAAAGGTCATGAATGAGAACAGGGTTTGGAATCTTTGAGTATACTGTTATGCCTTTTGGCCTCTGCAATGATCCATCCACTTTTCAGCATTTTTTAAATGAATGTTTTCCAATCTTGTAGAGAAATAACTCATGAAATATCTTGATGATATACTTTTCTACTCAAAGACCCTCAAAGATCATTTCATACATTTACAAGAGAAACTGCATAAACTTTGTGAGAATAACCTGTTTTCCAAACTCTTCAAGCACAATTTCCACACCTATTCTCTTCAATTTTCAGGTATAGTGCTTTCACAAGAAGGTAATCCTATGGACCTGGCCAAAAGCCAAAGCATATTGGGCTTGCCTGCACCTACCTCTGTTATATAGCTACAAATTTTTCTTGGGTTTAGTAGTTTTTATAGAATTTTTATTGATAATTATTCCAAGAAGACTCTTAATCTTACTAACTGTCACAAATCCCCCCAGCATGCAAGGGGCTGGGGGCCCAGGCACTACTGCTCACAGAAATCAGGATAGAGAAGATGAGATTTATATCAATTATAAGGGGTAGAGTAATGAAAAGTATTGAAGGAGGTAAAGGATCAGAGGAATCCAGGAGTGAGGCTGTTGAGGAAGACTGATGACTGAATCCTATAAGAGTAACACCAGAGGGGTAGGTGATATGAGTAAGGTAGGCTTGATGGATTTCTTGTGCTGAGATTACACCTATTGGAAGGGAATAACCATTTAGAATTATTATTCTAGTTCCTCGAGGGGAATTAGTCAAGGAAGGAAGGAGAGGCCAGCATATTTCAGAGCTGAGAAGAGGCTGTGAGTAGGGATGACTTGTGTTGGGCTGGGATTCCCTTGGAATTACATGTTGACCGATTGAACTGGAGGTGGTAGGTTTCATATTGGGTAATTGGCCTGTTCAGGAAGGTGTTGCATGTACTGAACTGGAGTTGTGGTCTGTCCAGCCAGGATTATGTGCTATTTATTTACAGTATGGGATCTGTATGTGCTTCTCATACCAATTTGGTTGAAGGAGAGATGGAGGATGCACCAAGCCATAGAGAGGGAGGAGGAGTCTGGGAGAGTGCCTAGGACCTGTAGGGAGTGCAGGGAGATACTTCAGGAGTTGCAACTGGTAAATCCAGTTTAGGTGTTGACTGTACAGAGTTTTGCAATGACTGAGGAGACTGAGTATGGAGAGTCAATTTGTGGTTATGACAGTAACCCCCCCCCCCTCCCCCCAGAAGAGCAAGGGGTAGCTCCTGATACACATAAGAAGAGGTGAGAAGTAGATTGAGTTCATCACCATGACAGATTTGTATCTTTCCTCATTGTATCCATCACCATCACAAACTCACACCTTTCCATCCTAATCATCCTACAATGGATCACCCACCTTATCCTTCATCATGTAGAATACCAATGGTTACTATCCTGTGAGTCAATAATTCCCTCCTTGCTCCAGATGCCTTGAAAATGAGAATATCTTCAGCACCAGCATCACCCCCAAACCTTGAAAGTGTGAACACTTTAGAAGGTACAAGAGACCCTGTTCTTGGGCCACTGAAGTTGGGATGAAGTTTCTTGGCCCGGTTGAATGGGTGAAGGATGATGTTTGAGGGATCTTTGAAGTGAATGAAGCACCTAATGTTGTGTATCCTTGGGAGTGTCTAGCAGGGTAGGTCCATCAGATGGTGAGTGGTTTCTTCCATATTCTGATTGCTGAAGACCTGATTCTGACAGAGATGATGTTGATCTTGTTCCTAGTGGAGGCTTTGACAGAGAAGATGAAGGGGGTGGAGAAGAAGAGAATTGAGTTGAGGATGAAAGGCCAGCAGGCACTGGATGGGAAAACCCAGAAGGAGCCATCAACATCAAAGGTGTTGGATATCTTCTGTGGGACACCCTATTCTTTGTCTATAATTTTTATTGAAGACTCAGAGAACAGGGGAATGCCAGAAAACCAATTTTGAAGCATTTTAAAAACCTGTTGAAGCAGATAAAACCACCATTGAACCGGTCAAAATCTGTCAAACCGTGGTTGAACAGGTTGAAGTTTAGAAAGGTTCAAATTAAATTGGTTAAAGTTTGAAGAATGCAGGAAAACCCAATCAAATTTCAATTTAGGGAAGTCAAACCAGTCAAAGCGGTTTTAGTTCAATTGAAGAATGGTCAAAGTAGTGGCAAAAAATTCAAAGCATCAAAGAGACTTGGTTTTGAGTTTGAACGGGGTTTTAATTTTTGACAGGCTGCCAATCAAAGCAACAGGGACTTTCAAAGCAGCCCCATTGCCATCAAAGTCAAAGTTGAAGAAAAATTCAAAGATGAAGATGAAGATGATCCTGGTGAGCCAGATGAATATGAGGAGGAGGAAAAAGTGGAAGAATTGGAAGAAGTAGAAGATGTGATAGAGAAGGGGAAATGGAATGTAATATCTGTAAAAGAATTGGACAGATAATCACCTGGTCCTAGGTCTGTTGGAGAACTGGTTGGCCAGGGATGGGGTAGGGGGTGAGTATAGAAGGATGGAAAGAAACAATTATGATGTTGTATTTTATGCTTGCTAGGGAGGAGGGGTGTTTGGTCCAGTGGATGCCATTGAATATGATCCAGTTGTAGACTTGAAGACCATTGAAGAGCAGCTTGGAAAATTTTCTCAAGATTCTAGGACTAGTATGATATTTGGATGGGGTATGAATAATGGTGAAGAGTTGGAGAATAAAGGCAGAAAGGAAGAAAGGAGGAAAGGAGGAAAGGAGGAGATGAAGAAGCAAGTGGTAAGAGATCTTGAAGTTTTTCTTTCTTTGTCTGGTGTGACGTGTGAAATTGGAGCTACTTCTAAGAATAAGGATGAGTATGAAAGCAGGAAGATAAAGCTAGCTAGTTTATGGGTTACTAAAATTGCTAACTTGGTGGCTAAGATTGAGAAGGGGGTTTAGATAGATATTTCCTTTAATTTTAGTATTTTTCTTTTATTTGGAAGTAGATATAGGAGAGGGATAGAATAGAAATATGATTGATTTTGATTGATTGTATGAAGTGGATGGATGAGACTGGGAGTAATGAGAGTGAGGTTAAGGGAGTGACTGGAAAGGTCTAGAAGGTTTAGTTTTTTAAGGATAGAGGGAGTTGAAGTTTTGGAGCAGGGATAAAAATTTGGTAAGATTGGAGACTGGTTCCCATGAGTTTCTTTCATAGTCTTCTAAAAAACCTTTCCATTTGATCAAGTAGAGGAGTCTTCTGCGCCTGATCTTGGAGTCCAAGATCTGAGACCCTTCCCATTCTTCTTGTCCATCAATTTCCATTGGTTCTGCAGGTGGTTGGTGGCCAGGAGAGTTTGGATAAGAAGAGTAAGGTTTGAACAATGAGACATTGAAGACAGGGTGTATGGATGACCATTGATCAGGGAGTTGGAGTTTGAAAGAATCAGATCCTATTTTTTCCAAAATGAGCAAAGGACCCAACCAACACTCACAGAGCTTCTTGGAATTTCTGTTACTAGATTTACAGGATATCCAATTCAATGGAAAATCAAAGCGGACCAATTGTCCATAATGAATGTTGTCAAATTATTTGATTTTTTTGCTTTTTGACAAAACAAACAAAAAATTTAATGAAGCAATTAAAATAATGAAGAATGAAATAGATTTAAAAATGAAAATGAAGTAGTCAAGTAAAACAGTGAATGAATGATTTGAAGCAGATTAAATCAAATTTGGGTAAAAGCAGAGCTACAATGATCATAAGCAATGAGAAGGAAAGGCAACAAGCCCAAGATTAGATTGTTCAAAGCTGACCTTAAAAATCAATTAATTGAATCAAGCCATGAAGATTCAAGCTGGATAACCAGGTGAGGCCAGAGTGATTGCTTGGAATTGAAAGCACAAAAGTTGTAAAGACCAATTGAGGTAAGGTGAGTGAATTTTAAAGGATGTTTTCCCTAAACCTGGGAGATGATAATTATTCTAACTTTACAAGCAGAGCCTTCAAAACTGAGATGAACATTGACTTTAGAGATTGAAAGGGAAAGATTAGTTAATTGTTTGGTGGTCCAGGTATGGAGCATGAAAGTGGGCTTAACAATCAAGGAAAATCATACATGCTCAAAAAAGCTTGTTCATCCTTCATGGATCAAAACCAAGCTTCAGCCATCAGCCATCTCATCACCCCTCCTCCCCCCCCCCCCCCAAAAAAAAAGAAATAAATAAATAAATGAAAAGAAAAGAAAATAAACAATAGGAGATCACACCCCAAGTACAAGCAGAAGCAATTTGATGCCCCCCAACATCTTATTAGTTTCACCTCAGGGTTCTTGTTGGCTCAGGTTTACTCTCACCCCCCACCTACCAGCCTACAAAGACCTCCAAGGGTTACAGTTTAGGTAGGGCAAGGTTTAATATGTTAATTTTCTTGCCCCCCTGCCATATGCACAAGCCTTCATAATTATTTAGCTCTTTGCAGGTTTGGGCTTGTTTTAGGGCCCCCATAGACTCACAGATTCTTGATTTGATTTATTTCTTCCATAAGAAAGTATGGTGTCTGAAGCACATCTGGGTGCCTGTCCAAGTTTGACTTGTTGTGCACCAAGTGGGACTTGGATTGGTGCCCAAGGCCACTTGATCAGCCTGGGCTTGCAGGGGTTAAAACTTGGCACCCAACCAAGCTCCCCTTGACACCAATCAAAGCTGGTTGCACCAAACCAGTCAGCCTCCCTCCCTGCAACTTTTAAACTCATTTTTTTCTAAAAAAAAAAAAAAAAAAAAAAAAAAAGATCATGTATTATGCAGATTGATGCAACCAGCTTGGGTTGGCACTAAGATAAACTGGGTTTGGCACCAGACTTCTTTGGCCAGACTTCAAGTCAACCTTGGCCAGGCATCAAGGTCACTTTGATTGGCACCAGGGTGACTCTTATCAGCATCATTCACACTTGATAAAACTCTTGAATAACTTGAGGTGCTGCCCAAGCAGGCTTTACTTGCTATATGATTTAAAGATCAAGCATGGCAACAAGATTTATGGATGCTTCATCAACAATTGACAAACCCAAGCAAAAAATAATAACAAGAAAATACACTTTAGGCTCCATTTGGCAACTGGGGTGTAACTTGGACCACTGTGCAAAAAAAAAAGTTAGACCCTGTTTGTCCCAGATGTGACATACAGGGCTGTTGGGCAAAGTGTAAGTGTGCATTGCAATGCACACTGCAACTTGCAGCCCACAATTCTGCTGGGGCCAGACATAAAGGGTTGTCCCTGTATATTTTTTGGGATGAATGTTGTTTTGGACCTCTTCTATAAGCATATGCGCATACACTTACATGTGCACAGTTGCCAAACACAGCCTTAATAATCAAACAATTCTCTCAATGTTGATCTGCCAGGTGCCCACAGGCAGCCTTTGGTCATTTTGACTGTCAGAACCCAGCCTACTAGTTTATTTTTCATTTTTCTTCTACGGTGTTGGCCCAGACCCAGCCTTTGGCCCAATGGGCAGAGGCTGACCATGGGCCAGCCCAGCCTGATAAGAAGCATCACGGGGTTCAGCAAGGGGAAACAGAGCGAAATGATCAAGCCAAACTGCAAAAGGAGAGAGGCCTGTGGCGCTCACCAAGGTCACACCTCATCAGCCACATAGGAAGCGATGTTAGATAAAGTTAGTTCCAAAGATAGGGATGTCCTCTCAAGGGGCAGGGATTTTGTAGGCAGTAAAGCAGAGAGTACAGACACCGAGGGGCTGCGTTGGCGTGCTTGACTCACTGGGCACATTGAAATTGATGATGAGGTGCTACATCAGAGCGCTAGAAAACTACATTCTTGAATGCACCTGGGACATGTGACCTAGATACAAGCTATGCACCTGGGACATGTGACCTAGGTACAAACTGAGACATCAACATGCACTGGACACTATACGACAACATTGTATCAGGGAGATGATTAGAGGGGGAAACGGGAAAGAAATGGGGATCTTGTGAGGTTCAAGAGGATCCACCAGGAAAAACAGGAGGAACGAGTTGTCAATCATCCATCGTCCTATGTCGGACTAGAGATATAGATCTTGATTTGTTTCATTATGAGCTGTTTGCAACGCTCAGCTTGCGGTGAGATAAGGAGGAAAGAAAACAGGTATAAGTAACCGGCCTGATCGAACATTGGCTGAGACCGCTTCCTAACCCTCCGCCCCGCTCAATGGGGTTTGTTACTCGCAAGCTTCATATCTCTTCGCTTCCGATGTTTTATCCTTCATCCAATCTCTGACTACATCCTCCTCTCAAGTACACCACCACCACGTTTTAAGGCGGCCCAAAGGGCTCTTCATCTGTATCCAAACTTTCACTGTTAACCCGGACCGTTAGGGACCAGAACAAAACCAGAGAACTCAAGCTCAGTAGTCATCATAGCGCGTGCGACGTTCTTCATGAGCTTTGGTTTGACTACGAAGCCTGAATGATAGGTGCCAAAAAAATCACGTAAGCGGGAAGGATTCAGTTGAATCAGTAACTGCCAGAAACAAGATATCATCATCATAATGGTAGGAGGCAATCGGCACATCTCCGGACAGATGACCGAGAATCGGTCACGACCGTGCAGATGCCAAGAATGAAGCCCGTCTGCAAGACGATGAGGTGAGGATTGTGTGCCGAAGGGATCATGACATCCGTCGGGGACAATGGCACTGAGATGATTGGAATGTACATTTACATTCATTCGCGCGACACTCACATCCTTTCACTACCCAAGCCACTGACAGGAGTCTCTTCGTTCGGAAGAACTTTTCTTCGAAGGGGCGCCGCGGGAGCCGGTACCGGGGCAGCACCAGCGCTACGGTCCTTAGTCGCCACTTGCTCTCGAGTGGGAACGGAAGACTCATCGGGGTTACGAGTTGAGAGCGACCAATCGAAGATGTAATCGTACGAGAATCCTTCTCGAACGAATAGGTCACGAAATAATTTGCGAAGATACGTATAGTCGGGCTTGTCGTCGAATCTCAAGGAGCGAGCATAGTTAAGATAGATGGCAAACTCTTTCGGGAATCCCCGACAGAGGAATTCAGTCGGAGTCGTCATCTTCTTCTCCATGATCCGATCGTACTTTTGCTTTTTGGTCGCTGCCTTCAGTCCTTGCCAAGGTAAACTACCACGAAGAAAGTACATAAATACGTAACCGAGGGACTCCATGTCATCCCGACGAGATTGTTCCACGCCGAGATGAGTGTTGATGGATGTGTAACGGGCGGTACCGGTGAGATTCTTGTTCTCTCTGTACGGGATGTGCAGATGAGTCTTGGGATCACGATATTTCTTAGCAAGACCGAAATCGATGATATTGACTTGATTGCCACGCTTGGCGATGCCCATCAGAAAGTTGTCAGGCTTGATGTCACGATGAATGAAGTTCCGCGAATGGACATATTCGATTCGGGAAAGCTAGTCCATGCAACAGGGCAACATGCGGAAGAAGGATCAGCCAAAACCGAAAGTACTGATGAGCTCCATCGACAAGCACACAGCTTACCAGCTGATCAGCGAGAAGTAGAGCGGTCTTGAGCGTAAACTTGCGTTGGCAAAAATTGAACAGATCTTCCAAACTGGGACCAAGCAAGTCGATCACCATAGCGTTGTAGTCACATTCGACTCCAAACCATCTTACAAAGCTATACAACAAGAAACTCGACAAATGAGCAGTTGAGTCCATACAGGGCACAAGAGAGGGAAAGTCGCTGACGGAATTCCTACACCACCGGCAAGAGTCTTATAGACCTTGGCCTCGTACTCGAGCTGGGGATGTTTCGCTTTAACGCTTTCGAGCTTGATGGCAACCTCCTCACCCGAGATGATGTTGGTACCCAGGTAGATGTCACCTGAAGGTTGGATACGCATCAATACCAAGAGGGTGACTGTGCTGGAGAAGCACAGAGAGACGCACCAAATGAACCGCTTCCGATTTTTTTGCCGATGCGGTATTTGCCGCCAACCCGGAGATCCATGATGAGATATAAATTTGGTTATAGGATCAAAGGGATTAAGACTATCGAAACGATGAGGGGACTGTAAAGATTGCCAAGCGGAGGGGAGTGGGGGATGACTGATGAATGAGTGAGAAACGAGTGTCAGTAGGCTGCACCAAGATCGAGATCAGGGGGAGACAGGAGATGAGCGCAGGGAACAGGGCGGAAGAGGAAGATGGGGAGAGGAGGGGGCTGGGAATAGACAAGGGGGGGGGGGAGGGGGGTAGTTAAGTCAGATGACAGTGGGGGGTATCCTGAGATAGGTTCGAGAGAGAATACCCCCCCCCCCTGAGATGGGAAATCGAGAGACGTTGTGGACGACGAGACAGATCACAGCTCATGACAACCAAGAGCGACCCCGCTGATTCAGAACGGGGCTGGAGGAGGAGATGGGAGAATGGTGACAGCCATCATCCTCACAGACCAGATCGACCAGAGCAACCAACCTGAAACGAGAACCCGACTGATTGGTTACCGGTCGAGGGGGGGAGGAGACCAGACGGACTTCAAGAAGATAAATAGTAGTAGAGCCAAAGCAAGGAGTAGAATAGACAGACGGGATGAGCGAGGAGAAGAAGAAGAAAGGGGGACAGGAGCAAGAGGAGAGGAGAGAGAAGGGAGGAGGATGGATGGGCCCAGTGACAGTGAGAACAGTCTAGAGATGGGGGGCGGGGGAGGGCGATAAGCGAAACACACCCAAGCGCAAGCTCAAAGACCAACGACCACGATGGATTTAAAATCGAGGATGGAAGCGAGCAGGAGCAGCAGAGACTAGTAGTCACCTTAACAAACCCGGATGGAGCTAGATCGAGGAGGAGAAGCACACACACAACAAGTACTAGGGCAGACTGATCAGGATGGGGGACTAGGGACCAGGAGAGAGAGTGGGGTGGTGGATGTCTGCCTCAGTATTTTTACTCTGGTTGCGAACTAGTGAGTGATGATCGTCTTGGTCGACGGCCACAGCGCCCGGCTAGTCCGACGCTCGGAATTTATACTGGGCAGTGCTGCGGCTGGGCCGAGCCAGGAGCCCAGTAGGCTGTCACCGCCCCCCGGGCCCCGCCAGTGCCAGGGGTGGGGAAGAAGGAAGCCGAAGCGCAAGTCACCCAGTAGGACGGAGGGCATGAGTCTAGAGTTAAGTGTATATTTCAGTCAACACCAAGAGCATATCCACCACCGTTGCGATCAAACTTTCAGCAACTACTGACGGGGCTCGCGGCGGTCGCACCTCCACCAAGCCGGCCAGCCAGCTGACGTTTCTGTTGAGGTGGGGCCAAACTAGGCTAGATTAAGTATTTATGTCACGAGAGATGTCAATGAATACCGTGGGATGGTGTATGTACTTGACTTATAATCCGAGCCGCGCGTACCTCGAAATATACAACACTTTCCAGCCAATCCCCAACGAGTATAACCCAATCAACCTATTTGATTGTGAAGCCCAAGAACACTACCAGGTTAACCATCCGGGAAAAAACCCTGAACAGATGGCTAGATCAAAGTCCCTGTAAAACTCACATCAAGACCCTGGAGAAGCTGTGAAGCATGTTAGGAGCATCATGGTGTTAGGTCTTTGAGCCTTCTGTACAAACAGTCCATTCAAAACTTCTAATGTCACTTCTCATCATACTCTTGGCTACTTTTATGATCACAATACTTATAGCTTCTGATGGTCACCATCATCATCATCATGGGTGTTTGTGATCTCATGGCTTGCCTTAGTATATCTATGAATGCCTGTGATACTAATAGTTATCATGAGCACCTTGTTCATCATCATAACATGACATGCCTGATACTTGTAGTTTTCCAGCCACCTTATCTCATTGGTTCTTATCCATCTCACCTCATCCTAACTCATGAATGCCACCTCTTAGAGCTTTAGTGATCCTTGTTTTAGATCTTGAATTCTTCAGCATCCTATGTAATTATTATCTTATCAAAAAATCTTTTCAATTAAGGCCCAACTTGTGGTTCTCTAGTTATCCTTAGATAGCCTTTCATCTCTTGGCCTCTGAATGAAAAATAATCAGATCTTGGCCCTTCTTATCTTGGCTTAATTACTTAAACCCTTCTCAAATTAAGTGCCTCCTGGTTCCCTCATGAAAGATCCTGCCCTCTCATAAATTGGCCTCTACTCTTTATCTCATCTGTATTACCTCCATTAAACCCAAACATCAACACATTGATAAGTGGTTAGATTCCATCAAAAAAAAAAATTCCTGGGGATATTTTAACTCTCAAATTTCTTTTCATACATAAAACACCTATTTTGGACATAAATTTCAAATGACTGACTGCCACCAAGGGTTTCAAAACATTTTTTTTTAAATAAAGAAAAACTTGCAGTTCTTGATGGGCATGAGAAAATTCAAGTTTTAGGATAATTTGATCTAGAAAATCACCATCATGGAAGATTTGGTTTCAACACACCAATAATTTATTTTATAAAATCAATTTCATGGAGGGATTGGTGTCAAAAAACCTCACAAGAATCTGAAAATATTTATTTCAAACTGGGATGCCTGGGCTCTGTAATACCATGAATTTTGATTTCAACCATTGTGGAAGTCCTAATGCCATCCACCACCTATAGGCACTTCAGGGACACAAAATATTCACAAATTTTGCCCTTCATCAGACCAACTTGAAGATACAAATCCTGAAAACATAAGATCAATCATCGCATCACCCTTTAGCCAATTTACAAGGGGAAATGCAGGTGACTAATTTGAAAATGTTCATCATTTTAACTCATGGGTCTCACCAGAAATATCATAACAATTCCTCTTAATGACCCATAAATATTCCAGTATTAATAATCTCATTAAAGTTCAGGATGCATGTTGCAAACCAAACCAGTTCAATACCCAGGCTGAGCAGGTAAACATCAACCTAATGAAGAATATGAAAATAATAAAGACTTGTGAATTATTATTTTCTTAAAAAAGTGCATTTTTGGGTGAAGTTTTGGGTATGTTCACCCACTGTAACCACTCCCAATTTAATACTCCTTCTTTCCCTTCTTGAAAAAATAAATTAACTTTGATGATTAAAAATAAAACTCATTTGATATTGAATTTTCATTCATAATTACCTGCAGAGTTAGTGTTAGAATTCTAGCTTATGAATGGTTACTAAATTAGGATTTTTGTCAAAATTCCTGAGCACAGCCTTGAGGAACAACCAAAATTTAGCTAAAGCATTGATTCGGATTTGCAAGACCTTCATATGGTATGTAGCAGGCTAACAACATACAAGAATCATTAAAATGGATGGGGGTTACCCTCCTTAATCTATGTAGTTCAAAAATGAAAATGTGAAACCAATGTGTGTATTTGGTTTCTACAGATCAATTGGAAAAATAATTCATATTTAGTTATGTTAGATCATTAATTGTATTGAATTTAATAAGCAAATGGGAAAAAATAATCAAAAAAATTGAAGATATAGAGCAAATCAGTGAGCCAGTTTGATGTGAATATTAACCAGTTTGATGTGAATATTAACCAGTTTGATGTGAATATTAACCAGTTTGATGTGAATATTAGAAAATTTACAATATTTTTTAGAAAAATTGATACTGAGATGGTCAGAGTAATTTGAAACTCAAAATTTTTTTCTTAAAAAATAAAACAAAATAAAGGTCATTAATTTGAACACAGATTATTAGAGAGGCTGATATAATTAGAAATATCTAATATCTATGTAACGTTCCATAACAACTGGCTCACACCATACATTGTAAGTAAATAATATGAGCCTTGTATTACAAGTAATTTCTATGTTAATGTCATCAAGAATAATAACTTGTAAGCCTCTGATTAACTTTCTGGCTTCAGTAAGAGCTTTAAAAATTCTATTAAGACCCTGAATACTCACAATAGAACAGGAAAGTATAAATACCTGCTCCATACATGGTATATTTAAAAAAGAATCACTGATCACAAGCAAAAGATACTTTTATCTCCAGGATAAATTATATATAATTAGAGAATTGTGTAATAGTTTTCAATTCATCAACCTTGAATAGATAGTTTTTTCTCACCTCCTTTCAATTGTTCTGCACTGTGGTTAGGAAGCCTCATTATTAAAAACTCCTATTCTTCAGATAGAATTTTTATATATTCATAGATAGGCTGAAATGTTTCTCACTAAATATTCAACAATATATTTCCTCATTGAATAAATTTCTGATTCAAAAATATTCACCAAGTATAAAATATTTTAGAAGATTTTGGTGAGATTCAGGACCTACTATTACTGCATATGAAGATTAGGAGTAAGAGGATGAAAATACAAAATCATATGGAATCTCTTTATTATTATTTTTTTAAAAAATTATCAAATCCACAAAAAAATGCATTTGTGAAATCCAAACATTTTTGAGGATTTATTTTGATTCAAATAATAAATACTTTTTTATTTTTGGGTGATCATAAATTCATGAACCCCAGTTGTGTTGGAGTCGTTCAGGGCCCTAAATAGCCCAATTGACGCGTGGGGGCCCATACACTCTTCAAATGGGTTGTTCCAAACATCATTTATTTATTTATTTATCAATTCATTCATTCATTTATTCATTTAATTATTTATTGATTAATTTATTTGTTAATTAATTAGTTTAATTAATTAATTAATTATTTATTTATTCATTCATTTATTAATTATGTTATTTCTTTATTTATTCATTTATTAATTTATTTTAACCAAGAAATCACCTTTTTGATTTTTTGGTTGATCTCTGTTTTTTTTTTTTTTTGATTTTTCATTCAATTTATTTATTTATTTTTTTTTATTTTTTTTCCACAACACATGTAGTTGTGTGGCACGGAAAACTACTACATTTGAGTTGTGTACAACCCCACACGACTCAAATGTAGTTGTTTAGGGTGTCACACGACGAAGTACTGTTGTGTGGGGGCTACAAAACTACAGTCATGTTGTGTAGAGGCTACACCACTCAATTGTAGTTGTGTAGCGTGCCACAGGGCCCATTTGAGTTGTGTAAAAAACTCATTCAACTTGTGAATTTATCATCACCCTTTATTTTTTTATTGTATCAGTTCTAGTATCTAGAAGGGAGATAGGCAAAGGTCATCTAGGAGGTTGAG
The DNA here is from genome assembly GCA_025617555.3 of Puccinia polysora. NCBI lineage: Eukaryota > Fungi > Basidiomycota > Pucciniomycetes > Pucciniales > Pucciniaceae > Puccinia > Puccinia polysora. The sequence goes on from CM062618.1 coordinate 50,962,554, forward strand.
AAAGGTGAAAAAACTAATTTGATCACTGTCTTTACTTTTTTTGTTTCTTTTCACAATAGCCTCAACCTGATGCAGCTTTTCTTTTCAAATCCTGAAACAAATATTTAATCAATAGGAAGAGGAAAAATCCAATAAAAAACAGGAAACTTGGGCAACCATGGGTCTCTAATACTGAGTTTTGTCATATGTTTCCCCAGAAGGGAAGGAAAAATCCTATCTATTGTTTACCTAATTTATTAAAATTACCAAAAACTGCTGAAAGGCCAAAATCTTTTCTTTGAACTTCCCTCATGTGAAATATTAACCAAAGACCACATCTTTACTGGCTTCCTGTAATTTTATACCAATATAGCTCCATAAAACTTTAAAATTACAAGTTTTCCCTATGAAACATTGTGTTTGTATTTCTTCCTTATTTTTATCATTTTTTATTGTGGAATGTCTCAAAACATGTTTTCAGATCATACATATTTTCCAAAAAATCCTTCTTTTGGCTTGAAAAACTGGTCAATGTATACATTGGAGCCCTGTGAAATATAAAGGGCACGCAGAAATTGCAAAATTTTCCATAAGGAAATGCCAAAGGAAAAATTTGAGATATGATAGTTTCCAATTTTATCAAAATAAAATAAAATATCAAAGAATTAAATAGGAAAATTCTTTCTTCTCACCACCTACAGCCACTAGTATTTTTTGTTGTTTTGTTCTTTAAATTAAATGAGAAATTTACAAAAAGTAACACAAATGAGATTGAAAAACATTCCATAACCCCCCAAAAAACTGGGAAATGTGTCCATTCAAAGAGAATTTAGGAATTCCAAAAATTTTCATTCAAAATATTTGTATGAAAGCCTTAGATTTATGGGAAATAATTTTTATATACCTTTTCATAAAAAAATGAAAAATAACAGAAAAATAACAGGTTAATCCAAAATTGGGTTATATGTCTCAAATTATGGGTGAATACTCTCAAATTCCAAATAAATTGTGATTCTTAAACTGTTTCAGTTTCTGTTCCATAAAAAACCTACCAAAAAAAAACTGGAATAAAGTACCTCATTCCATCCTTATACAAAAGAGACACAGCTGAAATAAATCCTAATCAATTTTTTTCTTCTTTTTCTCCTGTTCTGGAAGATAAAAGTTCAATAAAAGAGAATTTTTGGCGTTTTCAAAGACAAACACTTCAGCTAAATGTTCTGGAAAAAAAATTGTATAAAATAATTAGGGCGTATCAGAGTTAGCAAAACTGCCATTAGAAAGCTGCCATTTTTTTTGACCAAACCCACCATTTTTAATGGCAGGTTTTTGAAATACACATACCCCCTAACTGGTGTATTTTAAAATGGCAGGTTTCATGAAAATGGCGGATTTAAAACATCAAACCTGCCATGGAACCCACCATTTATGCATTATCATCCATCCACCATCCATCACATCCAGAACACCCATCCACATCAGCAACTTTGCAGAGCCTATGTATCTTTATAGCCACCACAACATCCCACTTGAGTCATCTCTAGTTCACAACACTCCTTCCTCAATTGGTCAACCATTTAAATAGGGCGTATCAGAGTTTGCAAACCCACCATTAGAAACCTGCCTTTTTTTTGAAAAAATTTGCCATTTTTAATGGCAGGTTTCTGAAATACACATACCCCCTAACTGGTGTATTTCAACATGGCGGGTTTCATGAAAATGGTGAGTTTCAAAACATCAAACCCGCCATTTTCATCCATCCACCATCCATTGCATGAAAAACACCCACAAACACCTCAACCTTAGCAAATCCATACCAATCCCATCTCCATCACATCACACACATCTCATCTCCATTGCTTCACATCTCTATTGATTCAAATCTCCATTGCTTCACATCTCCATTGCTTCACATCTCTATTGCTTCACATCTCCATCTTCACACAAATCCCATCATCATCTCATAACCCCACATCAAATCACCATCTTTCTCAACATGTCCAATCAAACTTCCCGCCAGCAAGTTGAAAATGCAAAAAAGCTGACTGAACTTTTTTTAGTATTTGACTCCAATTCAGACTCTGATTCCAACTCTGATTTGGAATCAACTTGGTTGGATTTGAATGCTCTATTACAAAATAGATACATGGTTCCAAGAAGACAAACTCTCCACAACCCTATGTATGAAAGGCAAAAGCTTCATCTCCTCCCCAACTTGAGCTTCCAGCAACTTTTACAAACTCTATTGCCTTCATTCATAAATTTTTTGGAGATGATTGAAGACCACCACATCTTCCAGAACAATTCTTGGAATCCTCAACTTGATCCAGCTATCCAACTGGCTGTTGCTCTTTGTAGATTGGGATCAAATGGAAATGGAGCGGCAATTCATCAATTAGAAAATCTATTTGCAGTTGGTTATGAAACCATTGACTCATACACCAAAAGAGTCATGATTGCTATCCTATCTTTCCATTGCTCAGTCTTTCTTTTTGTTTTGGTTGTTCAACAAAGAATCCTAGGCTGACTCACTCTGTTTTTTTTTTTCTTTTTTTTCTTTTTTTTCTTCTTTTTTTTTCTTTTTTTTTTCTTTTTTTTTTTTTCTTTTTTTTTCTTTTCTTTTTTTCTTTTTCTTTTCTTTTTCTTTTCCCTTTTTTTTCCTTTTTTTCCTTTTTTTCCTTCTCTTTTTCATTTTCTTTTTTCTTTTTTTTTTTTCTTTTTTTCTTTTTTTTTTTTTTCTTTTTTTTTCTTTTTTTTCTTTTTTTTCTTTTTTTTCTTTTTTTCTTTTTTTTCTTTTTTTTCTTTTTTTTCTTTTTTTTCTTTTTTTTCTTTTTTTTTCTTTTTTTTCTTTTTTTTCTTTTTTTTCTTTTTTTTTCTTTTTTTTCTTTTTTTTCTTTTTTTTTTTTTTTTTCTTTTTTTTCTTTTTTTTCTTTTTTTTCTTTTTTTTCTTTTTTTTCTTTTTTTTCTTTTTTTCTTTTTTTTCTTTTTTTTCTTTTTTTTCTTTTTTTTCTTTTTTTTCTTTTTTTTCTTTTTTTTTTTTTTTTTTTTTTTTTTTTTTTTTTTCTTTTTTTTCTTTTTTTTCTTTTTTTTCTTTTTTTTTCTTTTTTTTCTTTTTTTTCTTTTTTTTCTTTTTTTTCTTTTTTCTTTTTTTTCTTTTTTTTCTTTTTTTTTCTTTTTTTTCTTTTTTTTTTCTTTTTTTCTTTTTTTTCCCTTTTTTTTTTCTTTTTTTTCTTTTTTTTTTTTTTTTTTTTTCTTTTTTTTTCTTTTTTTTCTTTTTTTTCTTTTTTTTCTTTTTTTTCTTTTTTTTCTTTTTTTTTTTTTTTCTTTTTTTTCTTTTTTTTCTTTTTTTTTCTTTTTTTTCTTTTTTTTCTTTTTTTTCTTTTTTTTCTTTTTTTTCTTTTTTTTCTTTTTTTTCTTTTTTTTCTTTTTTTTCTTTTTTTTCTTTTTTTTCTTTTTTTTTCTTTTTTTTCTTTTTTTTCTTTTTTTTCTTTTTTTTTTTTTTTTTTCTTTTTTTTCTTTTTTTTCTTTTTTTTCTTTTTTTTCTTTTTTTCTTTTTTTTCTTTTTTTCTTTTTTTTCTTTTTTTTCTTTTTTTTCTTTTTTTTCTTTTTTTTTCTTTTTTTTCTTTTTTTTTCTTTTTTTTCTTTTTTTTCTTTTTTTTTTTTTTTCTTTTTTTTCTTTTTTTTCTTTTTTTTCTTTTTTTTCTTTTTTTTCTTTTTTTTTTCTTTTTTTTCTTTTTTTTCTTTTTTTCTTTTTTTTCTTTTTTTTTCTTTTTTTTCTTTTTTTTCTTTTTTTTCTTTTTTTTTTTCTTTTTTTTTCTTTTTTTTTCTTTTTTTTTCTTTTTTTTTCTTTCTTTCTTTCTCTTTCTTTCTCTTTTTTTTTCTTTCTTTTTCTTTCTTTTTTCTTTCTTTTTTCTTTCTTTTTTCTTTCTTTTTTCTTTCTTTTTTCTTTCTTTCTTTTTTCTTTCTTTCTTTTTTCTTTCTTCCTTTTTTCTTTCTTCTTTTTTCTTTCTTTTTTCTTTTTTCTTTCTTTCTTCTTTTCTTTTTCTTTTCTTTTTCTGTTTTTTTTCTTAGACAAAACTGACCCAACACCTCACTCCACCCCACCAAACCACCAGTCCACTCTCCTGCTCAACCACCACCACCTCCTCACCCACCACCTTTGGCACCCCTGTTAAGCTCTCCTCATCCTCCTGCTTGTCCTCCCCATCATCAGAAGCTAACCAATTGGTCCATCCCCCTCCAGGCACCTTCAGGTCCTCAGGTAAGCTACCCCCCTCCTCCTCATCCTCCTCTTCCCTCCATCCTAGCCAACTCCTCCCTCTTGCTTTCTCCTTCACCACACCCCCCCTCCTTGCTGGCTTGCTGGCCCCACCACCTCGCTCACCGGGCCCACCACCACCCCCCTCCTTGCTTGCCGGCCCCACCTCTGCCCCCCGCCTCCTCGCTTGCCCGCTGCCCCCGCCTCTCCCCCCTCCTCCTCGCTTGCCCGCCAGCCCCACCTCTGCCCCCGCCTCCTTGCTTGGCTGCTGGCCCCACCTTGGCCCCCCCTCTCAATTGCTGCAGTTGCCAGGCCCACCACCACCCCCCCCTCCTTGCTCACTGGCCCCAAATTGGCCCTGGCCTCCTCACTTGCCCGCCGGCGCCACCTCAGCCCCTCCTCAATTGCTGGGCCCACCACCGCCCCCCTCCTCACTTGCCGGCCCCACCTCTGCCCCCGCCTCCTTGCTTGCCCACCAGCCCCACCTTTCCCCCCCCACCTTGCCCCCCCACCTTGCTTGCCCGCCGGCACCACCTCAGCCCCCCCTCTTGATTGCTGCAGTCGCCGGGCCCACCACCCCTGCCGGCCCCCCCACCTTGCTTGCTGGGCCCACCACCACCCCCCCCTCCTTGCTTGCCGGCCCCACCTCTGCCCCTGCTAGCCCCACCTCTGCCCCCGCCTCCTTGCTCACCTGCCGGCCCCACCTCTGCCCCCACCTCCTTGCTTTCCCGCCGGCCCCACCTCTGCCCCCGCCAGCCCCACCTTGGCCCCCCCTTCTTGCTTGCCCACCGGCGCCACCTTGGCCACCCCCTCCTTGCTCGCCTGCCGGCGCCACCTTGGCCCCCCTCTCTTGATTGCCGCGGTCTGCCCCCCTCCCCCTTGCATTGGCCCCGCCCCCCAATGCCTGCCTGCCCGGCGGACCAACCTTCCCCTCTCCCTGGTTCCCGGGCCCTGCCTACAGGCCCAACCTGACCCAAACACCACCCAAAGGCCCGGCTCAACTCCCTCACACCCCGGCAAGTTTTTTTTTTTTTTTTTTTTTTTTTTTTTTTTTGGGTGCTGATGCAATGTTTTTTTTTTTGGGTGCTGATGTGATGTTTTTCTTTTTTTTGGGTGCGGATGATTTTTTTTTTTTTTTTTGGTGATCAGGTTTCTGGTGAGCTTGCAATCAAGTCCAGGTTTGGTTTCATTTTTTTGATCCAATCCTGTTTCACCAATGATGTCCATTTGACTGACTGTTTTTTTTCTTTTTGTTTTTTTTTTCAATCCCTCAACCCCTATTGGTGAATGTCCAATTCTTCTCCCACCCCCCTAAAAATGTTACACAAACAATCAAATCCAACCTTTTTCCTCACCCCAATCTAAGTATAGGATTGGAGGGGAACAAGATGGAATGAGATGGCTTGAAAAACACACAGAGAGGTGGGAAGAGTAGGGCTTCTTGCCAAAAGCCGCTTAAGTTCCCCTCAAAATGTTACACAAAAAATCAAATCCCATCTTGTTCCTCACCATAATCTAAGTATAGGATTGGGAGGGAACAAGATGGAAGGAGATGGCTTGAAAAAAACACACAGAGAGGTGGGAAGAGTAGGGCTTCTTTCCAAAAGAGGACCTCTGAGTATTCCTTTTTACTTGCAGTTCCAACCAGGAAATCAAATGGAAAACTTATTGAAAACATGGATGAATATCAAGTATCTGATGGCCAATTTGTTTTTCCTGACCTGGGCTTTGGAATTGACTTCAAGCAAAAAGGTGTGGTAAAATTGTTTGGGCAGCCAATAAGTACAAGCACTGTACTTTTCCTTCTGTGGAGACTGCCACTCAATGAAGAATGGCAATGTCAATTCAAATCCACAAAACAACTAGAAACACTTGCAGGGACTTGGGGAGTAGGAAAATCTACACCAGGAAAAAAAATATAAATAACAAGAATTTTTTTTTTATTGGTGGGGTTAAAAATAGTCTTAAGCATTGTTGTAATCAAAAATGATTTTTTATTTATTTTTAAGTATTTCATCAAAGGAAATATATTTGCAAGCACAGCATTTGAGTAATCTGCTTTAATTCACCTACTGTTCTGCTGCTACCAATGTATGCTGCAGCCATTGACCACTTATCCTTTTTTTATGTTGCCAGTTTTTCCCTCTCCATTTGTAGTTGTGCTTGCTGTGGATCCTTCTCCTTTTCCTCTTTTTGAAATTCTAGCTCAGCCTGTTTCAAATTCCACTCAGCATCCCCTTTTTGCTGATGAGCCAAACTCTTGGCTTTCTGCTTTTGAAAATCAATAGCCAGTTGACAATCCCACTTCTCCTTTTCAAACTGAAGTTTTTCAGATTCAAGTTGTGATTTCACTGTTTTTCAGAGGGGAATAGGAATGAGCTTGATTTTGAAAGCAAAGAGAATCCAATGGGCTTACTTGAATCTTGCTTCTCCATGATCTCCTCAAAGACCAAAAAATTTGAAGTGTTTCTCCTCTTTTGAATGCTATTGGGGTTGATGTTGATGGAATTGGAGGCCTTTTGCTTTACCTTTGGAGAGGAGTTTTGTGTGGGAACATCATTGCTCTCATTTGAAGGGGATGTTGGAGAACTAATTGGCTTGAGCTTTTGGCCATTCAGGAATGTATGAGCCTATTTCTTTTGAATCTAAATCAGTCAGGATTAACTGGACAGAAGAGAAAAGAACTTGGTTCCTTACTTGAGCAGATGTTGATGGCAATGGTGATACAGGAATGACATCCTCCTCATTGGCAAAGTTCTCCAGTTCTTCCACCCCAGGAAGAGAGCAATGCAAAGAAGGAGGGGAGGGGTCCAAGATTGGGTTTGAATCCTCAATCAACGCGGAAGTAGATGTGATTGGAGCTGATTGTGTTTAAATATCCTCCTTGGCATTGGATGGGGGCCACTCATAGGTTTCTTTGGGATGACCATTGCTACGCTGAGAATCCCCAGCCAAGTCCTCAGCGTCAACTGAATCAGATTTTTGGGCATCAAAAGCAGCTAGGGGGGTGATGTTGGCCTTCTTTCCAAAGATTTCATCCATTTGAATATAAAAAGGAAAAATTGAGTCCAACTCATCAACCACCAAGTTGATTCCCTTTGCTTTGTCAGAGTAAGTGTGAGACTCCAAACAGTGCTAGGCTGTGGCAGTTCTGTGGAGGGGAATGTGCTGTTTAGGCTGCCCTCCTGAGTTTTACAAAAATATTTAAGTGTAACCAAGATCAACGTCCAGAACTTTTTCAGTGAGGAATCAAGTAGTAAAGGATGAAGTTTGATGATATTTGGTAGCAATGGAACAGCACTATCTGAGGCCAGAATATGTGGGAGATATTTGAACAAAAGAAGTTAAAGTTTGTTTAAAGTTCAAAAGAACAAAGCTGTTGTATATAGAAAACACCCACAAGCTAATAACTCTGGCCGTCAGCAGAAGATTGGGGTTGATCAACTCAAACCCCAACCAACCTCCAGGTTCTCAATGAACCCGCCAAACTCTCTGCAATCAAGCGCTTGAAGGGTACCAGATAACTGAGGGTGGCTGTACGAGACAAAGCACAATGTTTTGAGAAGCTCTAAAAGCAAACGGTAACCGATTTGAAAAGGGACAACCTCAACACTTCTCAAGGAACTCAAGAGTAGGCTGGAAGAATGCAAATTTGAAAAATAACGGAGGTATAACACTCCAGGTTTTAAGCTTAATAAAAACTCTTCAATCAAATGTGATTGGCTCTGGAAAGATGATCAAGGAAGGATCAAGACCAGTATGGTCAGAGAAAGGGATCAAAGAGTGGTGTAACACACTCAACAATTCCAACAGACAGAATTCTCTTCAACCAGCAAGGCTATGGTTGGTGATAAGGATCAGGCCACAGAGGGGCAAAGACTTCAGGATCAATGGATCAGGGGGCAATCAAGGATATACCCAGGATGATGATGAGGATCAGATTTCAGATAATAACCGGGGGGCATATGCACACACTCCCATGGATGATTGGAAAAGGTAGGGGAGAGCCCCTCCTTTTATGAACCATGGGTCCCAGTAGACTATTTACAAGTGATGACATAGATAGAGCAAAAAAAAAACAAAAAGTTTTTTTTTTTTACTTAGAAAATGAAATGATGCGGGAAGATAGAAATGAAATCAAACAATAACAACAAAGATGATTGGGAAATGTGAGCAAAAAAAGGTGACAGGAAGGTGGCCAGCCCGCTTCACAGATGACAGTTGGCAGTGGATGGACATCTGTGGGTTGGCAGATGAGCAATAGGGGAGGATGATCATCTGAAAAAGCGGTTGCAGGCAGGTGATGAGCAAGCAGGGGCCTAGATTGATCAGGCCCTTGCAAAAACTCCAACAGCCGCAAGAAACAGCTTGCGGTCTGTGGGATGAGGAGATTGATGGACGGATGACAGGTGGTGGTGCTGTTGGTGTTGGAGACCAACAGCAAAGATGGACGGATTGATGGGATGATGACCATTGGTGATTGGGTAGTCATGCTTGGCCAGGATTGGTGGGCAGGAGGTAGATTAGCAGGCCAAGGTTGAGAAGCCAGCCTTGTTGGAATTCAGCTTGGTGAGAAATGGATTGGAGGCAGGAGGCGTAGAGCTGCCATGGGGTGGTGGATCATAATTGGTCCCTTGCTGTCATCCAATGTGAAGGAAGGGGGAGGGTTGGATGCGGTGAGGAGAGGTGAGAGGAGGACTTCCATTGCCGTTGATATCAATGAAGATGCCGGTGCCGGCAAGGGTCCAGCCAAGCCAAGCCAGTGTGAGAGATGGGCAAGATTGTGCCAAGCAGGTCTTCACCCACACATTTGGCAAAACAAAGGGCCAGAAAGGATGAAAAGGATTGAACGCAAGACCTGGGGAGTTGGAAATCCAGGGACCCATCCCTCAACTGCTGGGAGATGGGGAAGCTGGAGGATCTGAAGGCTGAAGGGACCTGATTCATAAAAAGGAATTCCAATTTTTTTTTTTAATTGTGATGAATGATAGCCATTAAAAAATCATAAAAATTTTCAAATTTTCTGCAGTGGTCCTGAGGTTTCCAGATTTAGTCACCACATTGGTGATACCAAAGCCGGTGGAGATTGACATGGAGTGGGCCTTTTTTTAATTGTCTCAATAATTCTTGAATTGCTCCCTCATCTGCTTGGATGACAGATCCAGCCTACCTTTTGTTTTATTCTTGATTTCATTGGCCATCAGGAGATAACCATTAACCTTAGAGGATGAAGGTTGGCCAACATGTGTTTCATTGTTGGATCCAAAGCAAGCATTGTAGTTGGATAGAATTTTGAGCCAGTTTACAAGGATGATGTGATCAGCTCTCTTGAGCTGACTTGAGCCTTGGGAAGCTGATGGGGGAGGATTGTTGGATTTTGAGTTCCTGGGGGATGTTTTCTTTGGTCCATTGGATTGTTCAGTGGAGTTGCAGGGGGAGGATTGCTGAGGGTCCATTTAAAAATAGTAGGAGGGATGAAGGGATGAAGGGCTATGAGAGTGTTTAAGTGGTGAGAGTGATGATGTGATGAGAGGATGAGAGTGATGAAGCAAAGAGAATAGGAAGAGATGAGAGTGATGAAGTGACAAGAGGGATAAAGCAATGATAGTTAGGATGTTATGAAAGCAATAAAGTGATGAGAGTGATGAAGTGATGAGGATAGTGATCTGATGAGAGTTAGCTGGCTGTGATGAAAGCAATGAAGTGATGAGGGTAGTTATCCAATGAGAGTTAGCTGTATGTGATGAAAGAAATAAACAGATGAGGGTGATGAACTGATCAGGACAGTGATCCGACAAGAGTTAGCTGGATGTGATGAAAGCGATAAAGTGATGAGAGTGATGAAGTGATGAGGATAGTGATGAAGAGATGAAGAGCGATGAATCAAGTTTTTTTCCAATGAGGTTGGAGTTAGAAGGAGGTGGGAAGCCAGGGGTGGATGATGTGGACAGGTGATGGAAGCCTTTAAATAATTTATTTGAAAAAACCACTTATTTCCAGGTAACTCTGACACATCTGATGTGAAATAAGTGGGTTTTTTTGATTTTTAATGGCGGGTTTGAAATGGCAGATTTGGTTTGAAACCCACCATTAAAAAATGAGGTGTTTGCTTAACTCTGATATGACCTATTCTTCTGAATTCCCCAACCATAAGTGTAAGCCACTTGTATGAAAAACACCAAAAAAAAATTGATTTACACAGAAATTATGTTTTTTTAACAATGGAAGCTTTTTGAATTCCCCCAAAAAATGATATAAAAGGAAAAATAAAATCAGCTCCATAACATAGAGATTCTAACCAAAAATGACATACCAAATTCAAACAATCACACTATTTTTGAAAATATTTGAACTAACTGGGAAACTCACATTCAGAAAGAAATTTAGAAATTTCTCAACATGGATATATTGGAGCTTTTTAAAAGGAAGAAAAGAATGAATTTGATTTCAAAAAATGTGTATTTTCTATCAAAAAGAAAAAAAGGAAAATTCCATATAAATTTCAAAAAAATATTGATAAAGATAACTACAGAGGCAACTTTGAACTGTTTGCTATGAAAATCTTGCACAAAAAAATTTTATCTCATGATTAAAAAACCAGAAATCAAAAGAAAATTCATGCATCTGAAGAAACACCAACATCTTGCAAGACAAGGAACAGAATTCTGGTGGCTATTTTTTGAGGAATTTATCAAAGATTTAGGCCCCTTTTGGGCCGAAAAGAAGCATTGTATACTGTCATGTGGTTAACAAGGTTAGCATCATTAATTCTTTTTCCAAAATTAAATTTTGACACAAATAATATTTCAGGGCCTGATACTTCCAGCATTCACAAGCAACACATGGTTGTCATGAATTTGGTGTGGGCTGCATTTGATGTACACAAGCATAAAGTTGCCCATTTCACACCTGGGTCTCAAAAATTCTTTACTTATCTTTCCTCTTCTTATTTTATAATTTATATACTGATAAAATGGAGATAACAAATTTTAAAAAATAAAGAGAAGAGTAAAAAAATAAACAAATCTTTAAAATCCATGCCCTCAACATTATCCTACTGTATTATGAAAACATCCAAATACTTTACAAAAATCTGTCCTACTCAGGTTATGAGTGCAAACAAGCGTTACTCAATGGAAAACACCATTGAATGATTGCAATCCTAAATCTACCAGCATCAACATTCAGGAATATTATAGAAGAGTTCAATACAACCAATTTCAATCCTTGCTAAAGGTTGATCTCAATAGAAGAAAAACTTGAAATATCCTTGTACATTGTTGGTCAATGAGCTTCTAAACACCAAAATCAAGATTGATTCCAACAATCTGGGCACTCAAACTCAAAAATATTCCACCATATACTTAGCCTTCTCATCACCCTGGCTGAAAATTATCTCTGCTTCCACCCACCTGCCACTACCCCCAATCAAATTCTGGACAATAAAAAGCTTTTTCCCTTCTTGTAAAATTGCCTTGGGGCCCTTGATGGTTTACAAATTCTTTTCAATTTTCCAGAAAAGAGATTGGGAGACTATCAAAATTGCAAGTGATTTTTATTTTGAAATTTCCTGACAGTATGCAATTTCAATTTTTTTTAATAAAGCATGTAAACTGGCTGGGAGGGTTCAGCCCATGATGCTTGAGTACTAGATGATGCCAAGAGTAAGAAATTCCCAATCCCTGCAGCATATCTCTACCTGGAAGGTGTGGTTTATGGATTGAATCCAGGTGTTCAGGTTTCTTACAGGGGCACTAGGTACAACCTCAGAGAGCAGGACTTCCCTCAAAGAGGTAATTATTCATACTCATGGATTATTGATGGTTCAATTACAGATTTTTTATACTTATAAAAGGTCCCAGAATTCTCAAGAGCTCTAAAATCAGCAACATGCTTCCTTGAGAAGTTTTGTTGAAGAGTGTTTGAGATTTTAAAGAAAAAAATTCCAATAATGGCACAGTGTGCAAACTATGGACTGATTTTCCAGCAGGATCTTGTCTATGAACTTGCTTCCCTTCACAAATTTTTCATTTTCAATAAGAGTAATTTTAATTTTTCTGGTGATGATTATGATTGAGCAAGCAAAAATTACATTGATCAAGAAGCAAAACCAAATCCTTTGGTCTCAAAAGAGAGAAACATAAAAAAATTGAAGTTGAATGGTTGGAAAGATGGGTTGGCAAAAGCAATGTGGGAAAAACACCAAGACATCATTAAGTCTTGTGGATGCAATGGAACCAATCCTCATAAAAAATTAGGAAGATGACTGGATAATTTTACATATGGAACCATCTCTTTTTATACAGAATCACTTCAATTGCCAATATTAGGAAACAGATTTGTGTTGATTTATTTCAAAAATGCTCCAAAGTTCTTTTATTTATGGATAAATACATGTATATATTGTTTATATTAGCAGGAAAATTTGATTTTTGATAATGAATAAACAAGGAGGATACACAAGTTTTTGTTGTTAAACCAAAAATTAGATTGAGTAAAATTTTTCTCATGGTGGAACTTTGAGAGTATCAGGCTGAAGTCTCTTGTAAGTTGTTCATGAAAATACAAATCAGCTGCTTGAACCATTCAAGCAAAACATTGGGATCTTTGATTCTCAATAATATAAAAAAAATTCAACTTTTTCTCCAGGAAATTGAATCCAGAATTCAGATGGATGAGCTTAGTTATCTGGTGTGCAATTTTATCTTGATACAATTCAATTCCTTGGTCCCTTAATGTTAGATCACTGGGTGTAGGCTGGTTTCAGGAATTCACTAGCTTGTTTACTGCATTCTAAAGCGCATGAGCAGCGGTTCTTTGATCTTGATTTTGAACTAAGCCAGTGTGTACAGTCTCAATATAAGAGGAATGTGAAGAATTTAATAATACAATATGTTGATCAAATCGCTCAAATGGACTTCTGTGGTGCCAAAAACCAGGCTTAAAAATAAATTAGGTCCAATCCATAGTTTTGGGTAAACCTTCTCTGCAATATTCCTTTAGATTTTGCAAGTTGGTGAAACCAGGCTTAAGAATAAATTAGGTCCACTCCATAGTTTTGGGTAAACATCCTCTGCAATATTCCTTTAGATTTTCAAAGTTGGTGCAAGGATAGTAATAGTAGTAATAATTAATGATTCTGCATGAAAAAAAATGTATGCTACTTGGAAAAAGTTTATGTTATAATTTTAATCATTTCATTCCCCTACATTAACCCCTTGTCAGCATACTCTCTATTTGATGAATTTTTTCCTCTCAAACACTCACACTGTGGTTGACTTTTATAGACACAATCCAGAAGTGAACCATGGATAGAAGCAACTGAGGAAGTTGAATTTCACTCAACAATAAACAAGCACATAATTGACAAATAGAAAAGAATGTTGCATTGGATTAACATATGCAGAGAGCTGATTGGTTGGAATACAAAAGTTTGCCAAAATACTAAAAGCAGAGGGTGGGTCAGCAGACACGTTGGCTGGACAGGAATTCAAAAATGTGGATGACAAGAGAAAAGACCAAGAGAGAATGTACAAGTAACCAATTGGTGTGGGACCAAAAAGGTTTGACACCAATGAGACAGCAAACATGATGGAGTCAGCAATTGGGGGTGACAACATGGGAAAGTGGCACATACCTGAGAGGTTGAACCAAAGTGACAAGTTAACAAGGAACTGTGGGCCAACATTGGAAAGTGTTGAAATCTAGGATTTGAGCAGGGAAAAGGATGAACCAATGAGAAGAGGAAGTCAAAGTTCTTGTGTTGTCAAGAAAACGGATCAGACCAAGGAAAGTTGTATGGGAGACACTTTAGGTGGTTTTGGTTGATGAACTGATGATGATAAATTGGCTGGACTAAAATGGTGTTAAATAGTCTAGATACAAGCCATTTGTTGAAGAACAACTTGTGGGTCTGACAATAACAAGTATAATGAATAATGAATGAGAAAAAACCAAATAACTGTCACATAATCAGTGAAAGGAAGTATGCAACAAGGCAGAGAAACAACAGGCCAGGACATAAAAGCTATCAAAAGAAGAGTGACAAGTACAATAAAACTGAGGCATTAATTCAAGCTGATTTGGTGCTTCAACAAACATTAAAATTTAGAAAGATCAAGATAAGAAAGGAGGTTCTTAGAGATAAGAAGTCCATTAAAAGAAATAGTGACTCAGGGTTCTATGACTATAAGATTTTGATCAGTAATGGAAAATAAGAATAATTGAACTAGCATTCTTTGAGACTTAATCATGAATTAATCTTGAAGCAATAAATCAGCAAGAGGGACAACTGATTAGAGATATGAGAGATCATTTTTAATCATAAAACACTAATTTTATGAGGCCCATAATACTGAAAGATATCTTAAGTTAAAATGAATGTAATGGGATTTTTATTTAATAATAATGAAAGGAGGGAACTTAGTTGCCAGAATTCCAACAGAAATTATTTAAATGTTTTTGTTATAAGTTGATAGATTGGGCAGGAATTCCAGGTGTACATCCTGAAACTGAAGACAGGTGGCAGAATCTAAGACAGGTAGGAAAAATGAGGGTCTATTCTTGAGCTTTGTTGTATTTAATATATAAAGCACAAATGTTTTAGAGGAAAAAAGTCATTGAACAGCACACATGAACACAAGGGTTTAATATAGGCAAATTAAATGATTTTTTTTTATAACCTGAATATTTTTCAGAGAAATATTTGTCTCTAGCATCTTGCAGAGATTCTAATTTTATAAAAATATTTTTTTGTCTGTCACAAATACACCCTTATTTCAGAAGCCATTGGGAATATTGCAGAGGAGTTCACCCAAACTACTGAGCAGACATAATTTAGTATTAAGAATGGTTTTCCACACCAAATATTTGAGGGCCTCATTGGGAAGTCTCATCCTTCTAAAAAGCATCATTCCTTACAAAAAATTTCTGGATGGCTCATTCATCCCCTGCTTACTGATAGTGATTGCTTGTTTCATTTTTCATGGGCAAAATATTTCCCTAATTTATGAAGAATGCCACACCCTCCCAACTTCTGGCTGATGAATCATGATATGATGCTGTTAACAGGGGAGGAATACCACTTCCAACACCAAGAGCAACAAATATTTATGGGGAAGCGCCAGAAATCTCAGGTAGCGCCCAAAAAATTCAACAGGGGGAAGGAGAAAAGATTCAACCAAGGGATCACCCATCTGTCTGTTTCCAAACCAAAAACCTTTCAATTTCCTGGATTTTTTTGAGAATGCAGCAGCCAAAAAAGGATCCATGAATAAGGAGAAGGTGTGGAAGATTGTCAAATTCATCCCAGGGGAGGAGGATTTGGAGGAAATGGAAGATATGGATGGGTAACAAGGAGGTAATTGGGAGCAATTGTGGCAGGAGATATTGGAAAAATGGGGGAAGAAGGAGCAGCAGTTCTGGGAGAGTGATCTGGAAGCAATAGCCTCTGACATGCTTGGGAAAGGATGGATAAATTTGAGGAAGGATTTAATTTATTACTGTTCTGCATTTGATGGGGCTTTGAGATACCTAGTCTGCAATGAGATTCTCACCAAAAACACAGGCTCATTAAAGAGAATTTTCCTTTTTGTCCTACACAAGGATTTGAGAGCTAATACACAACACTATCTTTACAAGCAAATCCTTTTTCAGATATCACAGGATATAGGTATACCTCCCCTTGCGGAAAAACATCAACAGGAAACTCAAGCTTCAAGATCTGATGGGCAAGGGACCAGTCCTCAGGGCTTCAAAAACTAGCAAAAAACCCACAAAAGGAGTAGACGCAAGAAGACCCCGTGACCATTACAAAGACAACACAGTTCCAGGAAATGATGGAGCAGTTAAAAATTTTACTTACCCATATGGCGACTAGAAACACAGGAGGAAAACCCAATCTGCCAAATATGATGCCACCACAGCCAATGCCAAATACAATGCCTCCACAAAATATGATACCAAATATGATGGGGAATCCAATGAATATGATTCCAAATATGATGTGGCCTGCAAAAACTCCAGAATTTCATTACTGCCTGGCAATGGTCCATGCAAAGACCTCACCACAGACTTAAGGAAAAAAATCATAGAACTATGAGGGTACAAATTTTACAATTTAAATGGTCAGCCATGCATGAGAGAAAGCAGAGACCCATCCCCACATTAGCAGGTGAGGGAGGAAGTGGGGAAGCCCTTTCAGAAAGAACAGAAGGAGGAAATTGCCTCCTTGGGAGTGGAATTCCAACAAAAAAACTGGGAACTGCCTAAGGTGGTAGCCAAGGTATGGGATGAGGGCAGGTGTGGACTAAGGAGAGGATGGAGGTAGACCCACAGCCTTGGTCAGCCAATGGATTTGGGGAGGTGGGGGCAAGAGGGGGGCCATCAAAGAGAATGGGGGTAGATATAGAAAGATGGATCTGTGGTCTGGGAAATCCGGTGAGTCTTACAATATGTGAACTAGCTGCAATCTCTCCCATCATGGCAGAGGAAATTATTAATGTGCTTCAGAAATATGCAGGGAACACCAGGGAGGTAGAGCAAAAGGCTGCCAAGGTTGCAGCAGCGGCTGTTGAAAACAAATCAGAGGAATTAGCCAGCCCCATGATGTGCTCACTGGGATATTTACAGCTGGGAATTGGGAAGGAGAGGTGTTGTGAAATGGTCAATATTCAATATCATCCCCTCAAAAATTGTGAGACAGGCAGGGATGACCTGGAAAAAAACAGAAGTTGGGGCATGGACCTTGGGAGGATACATGTGCAAGTTATAGGGTGTCATGGAACAAGAACCTTTGGAGGAGGCAAGAGTTTGTCAGCCGCTCTCCTATTTGGTTTCAAACAGAGAAGAGATCATCTTGGGGAAACCTTTTATTTTTACTTTACACACATCCTTGGAATAAAAGGACACCACCGGCAAAGAATTGCTGGCAGTTGCAGATGGGAATGGGTGCAAATTAAAAACCACAATATGCTGCAATTGAGAAGAGGGGCTGGATTTTTAAAGGTTTGCTGCATTAAATGTGCGGAAAAAGCTCTGCATCCATGCAGACGGTCAACTGGAGAGGAGAAAAATTGGTGGGGTAGTGATGTTTTTATGAGATTAATGCATGGGGCCTGGCAATCAAAGGATTGTTGGGGTTGGGAAAGGCTAGGGGACCAGTAGAAGTGAGTCCTTCCGCATATTAATCACCCGTAGGGTTGGCACAAAAATCTACTCTTGTTCTATGTTTGTGAGCAACCCTGAACCCATTGAAGGCTAGATTTTGGGGATCATTGAAAATTTTGGGTTGCAGGTGCTGCAACAAGTACACAGCTGTTGAGGAATGTAAAAACCAGGGGCCAAGAAATGTGCCAATACCTCAAGATCTAAATCAACTTCTGGGGGCCATTTAGTGGAGTTTTTAACCTTACAAGACACCTCTCAGCTTCTTTCCCAGAGAATTTAAACTCACCAAGAGCATTATGGAGTAAAAAATGGCGGAACAGGAAATTGGGGACCCTTATTGAATCCCAACAGTGGCACATCAGCCTTGGAAAGTCAAGCCAATTCCTATTCCAGTTTCAGTGAGAACTGTGTTCACAAAATTAGTACAAGAATTTCTGTGGACAGGTTTATATGAGAAATATTGCTCTAGCCATGGGAATATTCCCAGAACTTGGAAAGAGTCCTTTTTCAAATTGAGGAGGCTGGTTTGACTGTTTCGGGAAAGAAATTTTCTGTTTATGTTCCTGTGCTTGAGATGCTTGGGAATGAGGTGTATGCTGGGGGATGTCAGATCACATGCACCAAGCTTGAAAAATTCCTCAATTGGCTGGTGCCACAAACTACATCACACATCTAGCAATTCTTTTGTCTGTGCAGATCTGTCCAGCTGTTTATCAAATTGTTTGCCAAAAAGGCTAGTATGCTACAGCAGCTGGTGCAGAAAGGGGTGGAATGGTATTGGACCAAGGAATTCAAACAGATATTTAACAATTTGAAGAAGATTTTTGGGAAGAGAATCTTGATGAAAGTCTTGGAATAATCAAAAGGGGGTATTAGGCTAGCGGTGGATTCTAGAAAGTTTGGAGAAGAAGGGAAAGGGGAAGGATTGCCCTGTGATTTACAAGTTGGTTTCATTTTTGGAGGCAGAGTTGCAATATTGGAAGCCCAAAATTGAGATTTTCAGGGTAAAAAAGATTGTGAACCAACTACAGTACATGCTTTGGGGGGTGGAAGTCAAGCTGCTTGTGGATACAGAAGGTGTCTAAATTTTTCTTTCAGGAAAGCCAACTATGGAAGAAGGCTTCTCCTCTCCTGTTGGTTGTGGTTAAGTGGAGGGAAGACCAGGAGAAGGCTCTGCGGAGTCTGCACAATGAACTGGGCCCTAGGGGAAAGCAGAGTCAACTAAACAGGTTAGGATTAGCTTCTGGTGGACAGGGATCTCTAAGAAAGTTCAGGACTGGGTGCAGAGTTTAAAAAGGTGTCAGCACCAAAGTACTCAGCTCCCTAGGGAAGTGGGTATCCCAACAGGGGAAGAAAATTTGTTTGGAAAAGGCTTACTCAAGTTAGTCCACATCAAGGCAGAAAATTTTGATTACCTGTTAGTGGCAAGGGATTATCTTTTTGGGTGGGTGGAGGCGCAAACATTAGTTAAGTTGTCAGCAGATAAGGCAGGATCATTATTGCAGGAGGATTGGGTAGCACACTTTGGCTGTTTTCAGCTGATCATGATAAATGGGAGTGCAGAGTTTTGGGGTGGCCTGCATCAGATGGTCAAAGCTTCTTGCGAAACATTCAGGACAGAAACAGAGTACTATCCGGAAGGTGTGGTGTGGTAAACCAAAACTTTCCTAAAGCCATCAGACTCATTTTTTTAATAATAATAGTTATTTTATATCAAATTTAACCTCAAAAACCAATTCAAAACCCCTCATAAACTATACTCTGAACTCAAAACAACCTCAAAGCTCAAATCCATCACCAGATAACCCCCTTCAACCATATCAAACACCTGTCACAAACAACCCAAAAACTTGCACAGGCCGGATTATTTCAAAAGTAGTAACAAATAAAAGATTAATTGAATAGCTAATGGAAAACAATTATGCTTAAATAGCCACACAGCAAAACAACATACCCATACAAGCAGGACTTAAACCACACCAGTACCAATGTTACACTACAACCAGTACTATGAAAAAAAGTTTAACTACATTCCTGGACCACTCAGGAAAATTCAGGGCCTCTGAACCGTCCTCTGGAGCACTTTGATACTCAGTTTGCCACCATTCCAACCATAGAACACACATATACACACCAACAGAAGTAGGGGATCATGCAGCCAACTATGTCTCAATTCTCTCCAAGCAGCAATTGACCTTTCTGGGACTTTCACCACCAGGTAAGGCCTCTGAAACAGCCTCTGAAGCACTCTGATACTCAGTTTGCCACCATTCCATCCATGAAACACTCATATATGCACCAACAAAAGTAGGGGCTCATCCAGCCAAGTACGTCTCAATTCTCACCATCCAGCCAAGTACGTCTCAATTCTCACCATCCAGCCTTAAAAAATCAGTAAACATGAACTTTCTGAAACTTAAAACACCAGGTAAGGCCTCTGAAACGTCCTCTGAAGCGCTCTGATACTCAGTTTTCCACCAGATTGACCATACAACACCTGCAAGCTACACTCTCAAGTTACCCAAGGGAGCATGCAGTAATGCAGCATACCTCATATCTCTACAGCTAATTCCATTGAAACAGCATGCAGGTAGTTCATGCAAAATTTTATAAATGATAAGGGCTCAGAAGCTTCCTCAGAAACACCCAACAAAGTGGTTTTCCACAACTTCAACAATAAAAGTTATAAAATGTCAGTTATCAAAGAGGGCTTGCAGCTGTCAAGCATTTTTTATGCTTTTCCCAACCAGAAAAATTAACTCAAGCTGCAAGGAACTTCTGCATCATTTTTGAAACAAAATAAGCACTCAGAAGCTTCCATAACTCACAAATCATAGCCTTTTCCTCATATTTTTTCCTGTCTCCCAAACTTTATACTAAAAGGAAAGATATATCTTTGCTTGTTTCACATGTTTTCTCACCAGAATTATTGCCTCATGTAACTGTAAACTCCTGTGCTTCAACAGTGCAGAGAGAGAATTATAACAGTCCTCAAGGGAGCCCTTAGAATCCCCTGAGGAAGTATTTGTCTATTTAAGGGGGGCTATCTGTCCCTATCCCAGTTGTCTAGCATGGCATCTGCCCCTATGATAGCATGGCTTATGCCCAACCTACCTAGCACCAGATAATAATTAAACCAGCACCAATTCAAAATTAAATAAAGGATCAAACAAAATGTTATTATTGAACATTTGAACCAACCCCAGGTGTTCTTGAAGAAGGGTTCTTGAGAAACAACCTGTGATTCAGCACCTATTATTAAGAGTAAAACCCCTTATTTTTGATTAGTAAATTTATAAAAAGGAAGAGTAAAACAGAAAAAACAACCAAGATTTTTTTCCGCCCAGCTCCCTCTGGAAAAACCAATCTTTGGTTCCTCCTACTGGCTAAACACCTTTTATTCAACCCTTAAATCCTTTAATTGGAATTGGGAGAAATTTTCAGAAAAAGTCAAAAATTCTTGATTATCAATTGGTGGAAGCTTGCCAATAATCCAATCCAACTTTAATAGTTTTCCAATTCCTAAAACTCTTTATTAATAATTAATCTAGGTCTTATTAGAGATCTTTTTTAGGTCTCAAATAAAACAAGCCATTAATTAAAAAATTATTTTGCAGAATTATTATAGTTCAGAAGTGCAGGAAATTCAAAACCATCTTAGCTTAACTCTATCTATTCAAGAGTATTATTGAACTAAATTCCCCTTCTAGTGACTTTCAGCAAGCTTTTTGCTAAATAATCCCATTATCCCTTGGAGTCTCTACAGAAGGGGTGGTGGAGTGCAGTTGCCAGCCAATTAAAGACAAGTTGGTAAAGATATGCAGGGAAGATGGCATCAAGTGGCAGCAAGCGCTTCCAGCAGTTTTTTTTCCAGACCAGATTTTGGTGAAGTTTGGGATGGAGTTTTTAGTGCACAAAATTTTGTTTGGGCAGATGGCCATTTTACCAGTCAATATTGAGATGTCAAACAATCTATTGGTAGATTTGTGGAGAGTCAAATCTTTGGCAGAGCTGGTAGCTGTGTATTCAAATAAGTTTTTGCAGAAGGCAGAGTGAATGTAAATGGCTTCCAAGAGACTCAAGGAAGCTTGGGCCAAGTAAGTGCGTTACTGGCATAAGATGTGCACTAATTAAATATGGGATTCATCATGGAAAGGGGACCTAGTTCTGCTGTATAATTGGAGCTTGGAAACTCAGTGGGGAAAGCTTTTCAAAGATTGATGGAAAAGGCTGTATTGTTTTGTCACCCAATTTCTGAGAGGGAGCTATCAGCTGGAGGAGTGAGATGGAGCTCTCTTGAAGCACAAGGCTGCAGCAGAAATGTGAAGCAGTTCTATGCTTGCAGGTCCACTGATTTTGACAAGAAAGAGGTGGCTGGAAAAAAAGAGTTCTTTGGGGAGGAGATGGAGGAGTTTGAAGACAATGTGGGGTTCCTGGGGGATAATGCAGAGAATGAATTGGGGAGAGAAAGCAACACCTCAATGCTTAGTGTACCAGTCCTTTGGCAGAGGGATTTTTTTTTGGTGGGGGGGGGGGCTGGTGTCTTGAGTTTGTTTTGGTTTTTGGGTCATGTGGTCTGTTCTATTTTTTTGGGTTATGTGGTCTTTTTTGTCTTGTTTTTTATATTAGGGGTTGGGTGCAGGAATTACAAGGAACCTTTTCTGTGGCAGTCCAGGCACCCATTATTTCTTTTCTTTTCCTTCTGTTCCAGGTGATAGTGTCCTATTGAAATGGGGCATAGGGGTAAGATTTTTTTATTACAAAAAAAAACAATTATTTTATCTATTCAATAGTTGTGATTTTTTTGAGGTTACGTAAATGCAATTGGGGTAAAGTAAAGAAAAAAAAAGGAGGGGGTTTTTTTAGAGGAAGCAGAATCTGCAATAACCTTTTGACTTCTCTGTTGGCCCAGTGCTGGTCCCAAAGCATTTCCATTTGTTTATGGGCTGGGATATTGGTTGACCAACAAAGAAGTGATAAGAAGTGGGAGTTTTTTGTGAAAATATGGTTTTCAAGAGCAGATTCTTGAAGATCAAGATCATCATGGGATTCCTTGTCACTTGGTATTAGGTGGCAGTAGGGAAACTTGAGTGGGATGCAAGCACCAAAATGTGGAATACCCAGGGCCAAGGTTAGGGATTGTGAAGGAGTGCAGAGGAAAATTGTAAGAGTAGGACTACGAGGGCACTCTTCTACTTTTTCCCTATCACAGGATTTTGAAAATTTTGGGGAAGCTTCTGTGAAGCAAACAAAACATTAGAAAAAAAGTGCCATTTGCAGGCAGGGGCACAACCAGGGATGAGCTACTCAAAATTAATGCTGGGGATGGTGGAATCTGCAGGGTTGGGGTAGAGTTCCCTCAGGAGTGGTGGCAAGGGGAATAGGAGGAATTGAAGGGGGATCAGGGAAATGTCTTGGGCTGGTTCTGGGTTGGGGAGCAAAGCAGTGGGATCTTAAGCCTGCTTGGGGCCAGGAATTGGAGGTGGATTTGGAAAGCAGAAAGGTGTTGGGACCAGGGAAAGTGCTGGAGTAGGGTTTGGAATGGGACCAGAGGCTCCCCAAAGTGGAAAATTTACTGAGTGGTGGCCACCACAGATATGGCAGGAAATGGCCTAAAAAATTGAGTTGGGTAAATCTTTGCAGCAGGGCAGAGGCCCCATCCTGTCTTTGCTCAAGACTTCTGCAAAATTTTCTTTTCATTTATTTGGGGGAAGAGTCAAAGATTTGGAGAGGACTTCATCATTATCCATGGTGTCCCAAAAATGTATGTTGCAGCAGTGGTGACCAGTGGGACGTGAGAAAGCTTGGGGAGGAGGATGCAACCTGCTTGTGGAAGGTGAAAAGGAGCAGCGGCAATGGGCCTGATGGCAGGGTTTCCAGGCATTCAAACCTCCAGAAAGGAAGAAGTGGCAACAAGTGTGGGTGAAATACTTGCAGGAGGAGGAGGGGACATTTTTTTGTATGTTGAGGAAACTGTTTAGAAATTAGTACAATAGTAGGGAGTTGGGGGAAGTGAAGATCCTTGGGAAAGAATCCAAATTTGGGTGGAGATGTGGTGGTATTTTTACAGAAGTGAACCACAACTAGCGGCAACTGAGGAAGTGGAATTTAACTCAACAATAAAAAAGCACAGGATTGACAAACAAAAGAATTTTTCATTAGATTACCATATACAGAGAGCTGATTGGTTGGGAAAAAGAATTTTGCCAAACTGCCAAATGCAGAGGATGGGTCAGCAGGCATACCTGCTGGAAAAGGATTCACAAATGCAGAAAACCAGAGAAACATACCAAGAAATAATGTATGAGTAAGCAATGGGTTCAGGAACAAGCAGGTTTGATGTCAATGGTATGGAAAATTTGACAGAGTTAGAAATTGGGGGTGAAAAAATGGGAAAGTTGCAAGTCCCTGAGAGGTTGCGCCAAAGTGAAATACAAAAGGTGCCAGAGGAGTAAGTCAAAAAAGAACTTCAGACCAACACAAGAAATTAATTAAAATGTTTTATTATAAGTTGACAGATTGGGCAGGAATGCTAGGTGTATGACCTGAAACTGCAGATGGTCAGCAGAAAGTAAGATTGGTAAGAAAAATGAGGGTCCAGTCTTGAGCTTTGTTTCATTTACTATATAAAGCACAAATTTTTGAGAGAAAAAGATTTATCAAATAGCACACATGAACATGAGGGGTTAATATAGGCAAATTAAGAGAATTTGTTTATCACCTGAATAGTTTGCAGTTGAATATTTTTCTATAGAAAATTGCAGAGCTTCTACTTTTATAAAACTTTTTTGTTGTCTTTTAAAAATTTACCAATCTTGCAGGAGCCTTTGGGAATATTGCAGAGGATTTCACCCAAAATATGAAGCAGACCTACTTTAGTCTTATGCATGGTTTTCCACACCACAACACTTTATATAGTAAATACAACAGAAATTAATACCCAAACCCATTTTTCTACTCCATCTTACTTTATGAAAATTGTCCTCAGTTTCAGGATGTGCATCTGGAACTCCTTCCAAATCCATTGAATTTACAACAAGACTGCCTAATTACTTTCCCTCATTGATTGGCAGGAACTTTTTGACTTACTTCTCTGGCGGCTTTTTGAAATCACTTTGGTGCAAACTCTCAAGGACCTGTTTTACTCCCATGTTTTCACCCCTGATAACTGACTCAGTCACATTTGCCATCCCATAAACATAAACCCTACTTGTTGCCAAACCTGTTGCTTACTCATAAATTATCGCTTGGCCCATTGCTTTTTTTGTCTGCATTTGGGAATTATAATCTGGCCAACAGGCCCACAGGCCCAGATTCTCCATTTGGTAACCTGGTGTTCTTTTGAATTCCAAACAATCAGCTCCCTGCATATGGCAAATTGATGCAACACACTTTATTTTGGTGATTCTGCACTTGATTATTGTTGAGGGAAATTCCACTCCTCAGTAAGTGGTACTCATGGTTCACTTCTGGATTTTGTCTATAAGAGACTACCACACTGCAGTTAGACATTCCAATTGAGCCTATTGCTTTGCTTTCTCCAAAAATGACCTCCAAATTTCTAATTTTGGGAAAAGGAGTGAAAAAAAATTTCCTAAATTGTGTATGGGACTTGATGGACAAATTTAAAAGGTGTGTATTGAAATTTAATGCATGGAAACTGAATAACTGCAAGAATTAATCCCAAAACAAGTCACAAGCTTTCACCATTGATTGAGCTTCATCCCAAACAAAGCCACTCATCTCCTTTCACAACATAAAAGAATAATAGTCCCTTTTAAAGTACTTCAATAAAAACAATTTGAGATATGGTTGTAAAGATTTCATGCACACAGACCAAAAATTCACCTGGATTAAATTATAATTCATCCTTCTTTCATCAAAATAGACATTAGGGAACTTGGAAATGATCTCTTGGGCTAAAAATTGGTGAAACTCTGGTTTGAATCCTGAATCAGAACTTTTACCCTCTTCAACAGCTTTAAAATACAGATCCAAGGCCAGAACCTCCATAGTTCCTGAACATTCAGTTTCATTGCTTCCAGAGGGGGGACATTTACTTGAGATGAGGTATTGACCAAGGAAGGTTGGGAGGCTTGTTTGAAAAGGTGGAAAATTCAGTTTTGGGAGATGGAGTTGGGGACCAGAATTCAACTGGATCATAATTTTGAAAATAATCATAACAAGCAACATTAATTTGAGAGTGATTTTGTGATTCAAGGGGTGGAAAAATGGTACTTGGCAATTATGGGGGGCCATGAACACTATTTGGATCACCGGCAGGTTGAGAAATCATAATGGACATTGATTAATTTTCAAATGGCTGGGTTGGCAAAGAAGTGTATGCAATTTTTATGGAACTAGGGGTAAATGGTGGTGGCAGAGATAGGATGGGATGTTGGAGGCTTTTGGAGTGCAGGGAATTTACAGAGCTGTGGTATGTGACTTGTTGGAACTATATGGCTGGGAATTCCTTCCAGTTTGCTTAAGGTGACGTCAATGGAAATTATTCATTGAAAAAATTGGTGGATGTGTTGGGTTGATGTTCAGGATGTGTGGCATTGCAGGGTGGTGTATGTGGTTACAGGGGAAATTTAAAGGGGAAAAGCAGTTAAGAAGTTGCAGGTAGAGAAAGAGAGGATGCATTTATGATGCTATATTTTGGTCCAGACCAAAATATAGTGTTTCATGGGATAAATCAAACTTTCACAAGATGTGTTAACCATCATATGAGCACATGTGAATTGGTGGATGCCAGATGCCAACCAGAAAACACTTCAAAAGTGTTATATACCATCACAAAAATCCCACAGCTTCATGATGGCATATGATGCTTTGTGTGGGTCCAAACAGGGCCTTAGTATCTACTGTTAATTCAATTTTCAATAAAATGTGTCAGAAGTCATATGAAAATAAATGAACACTGGGTGCTTTGAACCCACAACCTCAGACTCTTTATACAAGTGATGCTCTTACCAATTGAGCTAAGTGCGCTGTTGAGTAAGGAGCGGTCAATTCATAGCTATTTGGCTGATCATCCCAGAAGAGGTGTACTTATCCCAGAATTCTCTGATGTGGGTGGCACATACCAGTCAATGAACATGCTCATGGAAATTATTTCATCTAAAAAAATGTGAATCTAAAAAATAGAAGGGAAGTATAGATCAATCTATTTGCACATTCAATATGGTTTAGCAGTAGGAAAAATACAGATGATATCAGACAAATAAAATATTAGGCTCCATTTGGCAACCAGGGTGTATCTTGCGCCCCCGCGCCAAAAAATATATACACCCTGTATGTCACAGATGTGAAATACAGGGTGGTTTGGAAAGGTGTATGTGTATGTGTAAATTGCCATGTACACTGTATCTTGCAGGCCCCATTTCCAATGGGGCCAGAAATACAGGGTCAACCCTGTATCTTCCCCCATTGTGCAGCCTGAACAATCCCCCTACCAACCCCCACAACCACTACGCTTGCAAACAGGGGTGTATGTTGCAACCCCCAGGGTGTATGTGTTTTGGAGAAAATGTTGTTTTAGGCCGCGCCTGCCCCCAAAAATACATACAGATACATGTGTGTGGTTGCCAAACGCAGCCTTAGATTTCTGAAAAAGTGAACCCCAAGTGGAAAGAAAAGTGTGCATGGATATTTGGAGTTAAAATCCCCACATTTGGGAGCCAAATGTCTTGGAGTCAACTAAAATTGGATCCAAACATGCCAAGAAATAAATTTTGGCAGAATTGGACCATATTTTCACATCACCCTATCATTTAGGCCTTGAAAAAACTACCATAAGTGCAAGTGAAAAAAATTTCAGACCAAAAAACTAGTAGGATGGCAAGGTACCAATTTTTCATTGGCTCAATTGACTGCATTTTTTAGCCATGATAAAAATATGATAACCTAATTTTCTGAAAAATCAATATGTTTTGTTAGTATGGTCTGTAAAGCCTGTCTGTTCAGAAACCAAAGTTATTCAAAAATTTTCAGAAGCATGCATGGGCCTAGAAAAGCCATTTTGGAACCTAGAAAATCCCTATTGGCGCCAGGACAAGGTTGAATTGGTGCCAGGCCAAATTGGTCTGGTACCTTGCCAAGTTTGTTTTGATGCCAAGTAAAGTTGGTTGGGTTGACTCTGTAAAACACAATTTTCATTTGAAAAAAAAAATAATAAAAAATAAAAATTGATAAAAAAATAAAAAATGATAAAAAATAAAAAATAATAAAAAATAATATAGATAAAAATGTTTGTTTTTGGAAGAGAATAAATAGAAAAAAATGGTAAAAATAAAAATAGAACTTAGGTTTTGAAAAAAAGAGGACATGTTATAGGTTGCATCTTAAGGAAGTTTTGATAAAAATTTTGAACATGAGAATTTGTTTTTGAATTTACTCTGGAATTATGGCCTGTTTGATTGTGGCCTTAATTTTTTGAACTGATACAGCCCTTTATTTGAGATCCTTTCCCCAAAGACAGGATTTGATTGAATGAAAATAATATTCCATGGGATTTAGAAATGGTCAGTATGGAGGAAGGAATTCAATTGAAATTGATTTTGAATGTTGGAAATTGGCTTGAAAGTTATCAAATAAATCCCCAAGGAGAATTGGGGAATTGTAAATCATGATGATGGAGTCCCAGGGAATTCATGATTCAAGCAAGGAAAGAAACAAAAAAGAATCACCACTACCTACACCCTTAGGCTAGGCTCCATCAGTATTAAGGAGTTTGTGATACAAAAATCCTTGATTGGAGCTCTCTCCAATCAAGTTCACTTGCTTGATCTTTGGTACAAGATTGAGAACAGAAGGAGTACCTAGTGAAAAAAAAAACACAAAAAAGAAACAATTTTTTTTCAAAACATTGAAGAAAAAACAAACTCACTTGAAGAGGCATATCCATTTTATCTGACAGAATGCAAATCAAAACCCACTTCATTGAAAAAAACAACAATTTGATTCAATTTTGTCCCAAATCAATGAACATAATCCCCCTTTTTTCAATGAGATTTGACTGATTCCAATCAGAAGGAATTTTTGTCACTTGCTTCAAGTTTGTATTGATATCCATGAGAATACTGCTGATGACCTGGGTGGTGACAATAAATTCATGTTTGTTCTTGAGGAACTTAGAAATCTCCTTGAGGCTTGTGTTTGATATTTTGTTGATAAAAATGAGAAGATTGGGGAATATATAATTGGTAATATTTGATGGTCTTTGCTTGTTGACCTTGACATTGAGGGGGTCTTACTTAATTATTTTCTGAAATTGATGGTGTAGTGGCTATTTATAGAAATGAATAGTCATAGGCTTGGTAGTGAACCAGCAGAAAAATAAGGGATCAGAAGTGGGCATCTATGGGATCTTCAACACAATAAGAGACCTTTTGAGCTCAAAATTTTCCCTAGTCCAGCAGAGGGGGACAAGGGCTCAGAAGCAGGCAGATGCAGGATCTGAAGAACAATGGGAAGAAATGCTGAGCCCCACTCTGTCCTATTGTGGCAGCGGAAGGTGTTGTGGCACAGGAGAACAAGCCAGCCATGTTCCACAAGTGAATGGACTTAGGATAGCATTAGTGGAGCTATAGGTGTTTAGGTGCAGAGAAGATCACGGGAAAACTAAGCAATTAGATGAATATCAAGTATGTGTTTGAATAACAACTATGGGGTATGAAATTTATTGCCGATTGGGAAGGTGATTGTTGGGAAAGTACATTGTGAAAATTGAAGGCAAAATATGCAGAGATTGAAGGGGATATTCCAAGGAGGATTGACAGGGGACTTTTGAGGTAGGCATATTGGGGCAGTTTGGCTAGTAAACTATTGGGGATTGCAAGAAATGCTTTAAGTATGTATGCAGATGGATCATAGCTGG
Organism: Puccinia polysora; assembly: GCA_025617555.3. Classification (NCBI taxonomy): domain Eukaryota; kingdom Fungi; phylum Basidiomycota; class Pucciniomycetes; order Pucciniales; family Pucciniaceae; genus Puccinia; species Puccinia polysora. Next base: position 50,991,839 of record CM062618.1, read on the forward strand.
GATCAGTTGAATTCAATTGCAGAGTTGCATAAGGAGGAAGGGTAGTTCAGAGGGAGTTTTTTTAATTTTCTCTTATGGCTCTTCTTGTTGATTTGATATTTGTATATATAAGGCAATTTTTACACAAAGTGAAGGGGTGAATTGAATTATCATCTCATACTTATAGGAATCCTTATAAAGCCAAAATACTAACACAAAAAATTGTGAAAGGGAGACTTAGGGTAGCTCTTCAGGGAAAACATTGTTGAGTAATGTTTAAGAGTCTTGTGGAGTCATGTTTAAGAGTCTTTAAGAGAATTTTTACTATTCCATAGTAGCAGAGTTTGGATCAAGCAGGCCAGGAGTAGAAAAAATCCCGTACTGGAGAAGAATTTTGGAAGAAATTTAGTCCTGTACCCTCTTTTGCGCCAAAATGCAACAATATATCAAATTTTGAGACAATTTCTGGTTGAGAAATTAAATTTTAAAATTCTTTTGTTTGTATGAGATTGAAAACCTCAAGCATGATGATAAAATTTTCTTTCTGATCTTTATGCATAATTTGGTCATTTCTTATTGTTTTTGGTCAATTTCTTTTGTGAGCTTTGAGAAATTGCTTTGAATGATAATTTTTTCAATCAATTTCTTAAATTTGTTGAGCTAAGCCCTTTGCTTTTGGTTTGCTTGCTTCAAGGTTGAGTATGGAAGGATTGGGTGGTGTTTTTTCAGCCATCTATTTATGTACATAAGACAAAAAGGGAAAGTTAAGATTGATCAGTATTCATATGAATGTAATTAGAGTAATAAAAAATTAAATAAAACAAAAAAATTATGATTTTCAAAAAAAGGGAGTTAAGAGGAATTGGATTGTATGGGAGGAATGAAGCTTTTTGGTCAAGAGCAATCAGCTTTTGTTGGAATCAAGATGAGCTTGTTTGGGGACCAAGGTTTTACCCCCAAAAGCCTGAACCAATCAAATCCTCTGGGATCCAATCAAAGTCCTTCTGGGCGCACTCCAAGTTGAACTTGGACAGGTCACTGTATTCTCTTTATAGACCATATAGCAATTAAGTAAAAATAAAAATTTTCCAATGCCTGAAATCAAGGTAACAGGGACAATAAACCATGGGTTCAAGAATTAATTTTTATCAATTCCTTTAATTACATAATGAATTTTATAATATCTTATAATTATGATTTTCTAAGTATTGATCATGGAATAAAAGCCTTGATAATGCATGCCATCAAGAATTGGGGAAATTTAGATTGGAATCAAGTCACAAGGACTAGATTCATAAAGAAAATATTGAATATGGATTCCCAGAATGATCTACCTCTTTTAGAATAGATTACATGATAATAAATGATCCATGTTATAGATAAATTCAATTGAATTAAAAATGATCCCTCTTTGAGTTAAATCTATACCTTTTTAAGCTCAAAAAGGCTTTAAAATTCTTCCACAAAAACAAAAATAAACTTGAATCTATGTCATAAAAATTGTAGGATGATTGCTAAGAGTATAAATCTTTTTGTATGTATAATTAGTGCCAGACTACATTCTTTTAGTGGATAAAGAAATTCTGAGATATATGTAGATTGTTTTATTCTTTTGGGAAACAAATAAACAATATACATTGAAGATCCAACCCAATGAGTCTATTTTCTCTTATCTCTCTTTAGGAATGATTATATGGGGTTCTGAGAACTTGAAAAAGGATCCAGGGATATCAATACAATGGGAAATCTTGAATTTAAAACCTCAAAACCTCCGTTCACAACCTAAAAAGGGTTGCATGGTGCAATTCACAACCCATTTTGGGTTGTGAACAACTTCTCACAACCAATTTCTGCTGTGAACAGCCACTCACGACCAATTTTAGTCATGAAGGGCTGCTGAAAACCCATTTTAGTCGTGAACCGCTGCTCAAAACCCAAAATGAGTTGTGAGCAGCCATTCACAACCCATTTGTGGAAAAAAAATTAAATAAAAAACAAAACAGAAAAGACATTAAAAATACAATAAATTGAAATAAAAACAAATAAATATTTTCATTTATTAACAAAAACACCAAAAAGGGTAAAAAGATGGAAAAATACAAGTAATTTAAACTTGAATAGCCCTAAATTCAAAATACCAAAAATTATATAAACCATGAAATAGTCTAGGGAGCATCCCCAAAGTAAAAGTGCCAAAAATACAACTTCAACTTGAATAGACCTAAAGTAAAAATGCCAAAAAATACACATTCAACTTGAATAGCCCTAAAGTGAAAACACCAAAAAATAAAGGTTCAACTTGACTAGCCCTAAAGTAAAAACACCAAAAGAAAAAACAATTTCAACTTGTTTTAAGCTGATTCCATCGCAAGAAGTAAAAATACTTCTTATGATGGGATCAGCCCAACACAAGTTGAACTGACTTACTAGTAAAATCTCATTCCAAACACTCAACATGATGATGTTCAATCAAAAAACTCAACATAATGATATTAACTCAAAACACTCAAAATAATGATGTTCAAAATGTGATAAACCTTTATATTAATGGAATTAAAAGGTCAGCATCAGAACCCAAAACCAAATGATGAAATTAAAATGTTCTCTATAAATTGGAATAAAACTTGATTCAATCTTTGAGGTGATCAACCCAACCAGAGGCTTTTTTCAAAATCATGGAACATGGCTTGTAAACTATGGGCAGGATTGGAATCACATCTCCCTTAAGTACAAGCTGGAACCAATGGTTATTATTAACAAATGAAATGTGAATTTTTGAGGATGTAGTCCCTGTAGAGGGAAATATAAGGGAAAATGTTGCTTTTATCAATGCAAATCCATTACCAAAGGAAAGAAAATAAAATATGGATAATGATGGAAAAAAGAATTATATAAATATCTTTAATAAAATGGAAGTTATTAAAGATTCAATTCCTGTGAAAAAAAAACACAGGAATTTCACAGAGACTCAGTCTCAGTCCAGTGAATCAAGCAGAGGAGCAGGATGATGGCTCCAATGAAGAAAAGCAAAGAAAAAGAATAGATGAAATGCATCTATGGATTAAGAATGAAATGGACCAAGCAAATGTTGATAAACCATACCAAGAAGTAAAAAGCCAAATCCAAAGAGAAAATCCTGAGGTCTTCAGGTTAAACACTAATCCAGTTGTAAGACCAAGGAAAAGAAAGGTGCATTAAAATTGGGCTTGGAATAAGAAACACTGCTCAATAAATGCTGTTGGGAATTACAGGTTCATCTCAGAAATGTGGAACTTTACCAGAAAGAGAAAGCTCCACACCAACAAAATTTCACAAAGTAAGAAGGTGTGCATTCACACCCTCTCTCTTTTTTTTTAAATAGTTTTTATATTGTGTTCCAAGTTTTTCAATGAGAGGCCTCTTCACTATAAAAGGACCACTCATCCCCCTTCATGATTTTTATCATCCACATATTCACATTCATTTCAAATCCATTATTTTGATCAACCAAAATTGTTAGTTTTATTATTAACTACTCTACCAACCAAAACTCTGATTGCAATAAATTATCATTACCATCAGTACCAGGCGAAACCTTCATCACTGGCGCCATCTTTGCAAAGGTAGCAATTTGAAAACCAAAAGAAACCAGGACATTGCTTCCATCATCAAGCAACCCGCAACCGCCAGATGCCATTGCAAATTCTCAGGATTGCACTGCCAAACAATTGAACCATCAATTGGAGCCCTTGCTTGTTGATTTTCACCCAAATTGATCCATTGCAACAGCCTTCCTTTTTTTGCTTGCCAAAAATTGGGAGACATTGCAAGTTGACATACAATCAAGACAGCTGACAGAGCAAGCTCCACTTATGGTTTGAGCTTGCGGGTGTTTCTCAAGAGAAACAATTACTTTGTCTTGTTGAACCTTCTTGAGAGCAAGATCAAAAACCTTGGGTTCCTTGGAATCAAAACTGGAAAGCCAACAAAGAACAACACCAAGATGGAGCGTAAAGGGTAACATCTCCTAATCCGGTATATCAACAAGGAGATGCTTGGTTTTTTTTGCTGAAATTCTCAAACTGGAGGAGAAGGCAAAGGGTTCTGTCTTATGGACTAACCTGAAGAATAAATTTTCAGGAAAAAGCAGCCATGCAAAGAACATTGCTTATAAAAACCTCCATAACATGAGTTTCCACAACTCACAACAATTTATTGCAGATATGCAAAAAGCAATTGCAAGGCTTAGCCCATCTGGTCTCAAGATGGACTCAGAATGCCTATCACTAAAAATTCTTCAGAAATTACCCAGGGAATATAAGTCCCTTGTGAGAATCATTTCTCAAATGAATCCAATCCCAGATGAAGAGGAGGTTCTCAACAGCATTGAGAAAGATACCACACAGTTCAAAAGAGAAGAAAAGAACACTCAAGCTTTGTTGACCACAAATTTTGGTAAGAAGACATTCAATAAAAAGAATTTAAAGTGTTACAAGTGTAACAAGATTGGCCATATTGCCAATGAATGTAAGTCTGGTCAAGGGAATTCTGCTAAAAGGTTTGAATCAAAAAAGAGAAATTTTTATTCCAAAAAGGATGAAGTGGAGGAAGTAACTAGTCTTATGGCAAAAAGATCAAAAATTGAAGACCTTTTTACCACTGAACCTTTTGTGGAAGAAGAAGCAGGGTTCAAAAGGGAACCCAGTAACAGCAATGAAGCATATCTGAACAAGTATCCATTTGTGGGTAATGAAGAAGGTTACCTTGATGATGTAGAGAATCAAGTGGAATACTAGTGGATTCTGGCTGTAATGATCATATGTTCAAAAAGAAAGACTAATTTAATAATTTTGCACCACATAGTGGTGTTGTAAATATTGGTGAAAAAGGTAGAAGAATAAACATCCAAGGGAAAGGTTGTGTTAAAATTGAAACAGAGAATTATGGACCTGTTTGATTTGAAGAAGTTTATTTTGTTCCTGACTTACCATATAACATGTTGTCTCTGAGTTGTTTATGGAACAAAGGTTTTCAGATTGAGAACTCAGGTGAAAAGTTTCAATTCAAGAATGAAAAGGAGAAAGTGTTTGATGATATAGCAAAATCAAAGTTATTACAGGCAAACCTTCATATAGAAGGAGCAAGTGTTTACTCATCTGTGGTAAACAGAAGATCTTGCAAAAAAGGAACTGATGATAACTGTCAAAGCTGTAAACTAGGGAAGATGATCAGAAAAAAGTTCTTTCAGAAGAGAGAAAGAACAGAAGTAGTAGGAGATGAATTCTAAATTGATTTGTCTGGACCATTTAATCCCATGTCTTTGGGAGGTTCAAGGTATTTCATCAACCTAGTAGAAACTGTGGTTTTGTTATATATTCTTGGATTGGGAACTGTGCCGCGGTTGGCACACTAAGAATTTGGTAGGTCAGGCTCAGCAATTGGATGCGCGCAGTCTTGGCAGTAGGCACTGCGGGGCTTGGCATACTGGGCATGGGTTGGGCTTGATTGTATGTGGCCGTCCGCGGCCTGCTTGGACATTATGGACCCAGGAATGGAGTTGGCCCAACCAGGTTTGTGGGCAGCTAGTTTGGGGAGGTAGGGCAGGGCAATTGGGGCTATGGGCTTGGGCCAACCCACGGGGCAGGAAATCACGCGGCGGGCAAAGCAGATATGGACAAGTGGGGGGCTTCAAGTAGGGCGCGGCCAAGGGCCGCGTCATGAGAAAGACAAACTGGATGTAAGTAATGGTAAATGGGCAGGGAATGGGTGAGGGTTAGGCTAGGGTTCTGGACTTAGGGTTTATTTTACATTTTCTGCTGGACTGTTATTGTGCTTGTACCTAGGTTAGGGTTGAGAGGGTGGGCATAAAGTCCGCGCTCTCAAACCCAGCTCTTAGATCTTATCTTTTTATCTTTTTATCTTTTTATGATTGGATCAGAGAAGGAAAGGAAAAGAGGAGAGAGGATGGATTGAGGGATTGATGGATGAAAGGATACGGAAAGAAAAGGAAATTCATCCCTTTATCTCCTTCTCTCTCTCTCTCTATCTCTCTCTCTCTTTACTGGAGCATCTTTACCCTTACAGACTCTAGGACCATCAATTCCAGAACTCAAGGATAACTAGGGGACTTTCACCCTCTTGGTTTCCACATCTGGGGGCCTGGCCGGGAACCCTTCTTTTTTCTCAAGTCTCTTGAATGTACTCAAGATGCTACCAGCATTTGATTCTCCCTCTTCTTCTTCCTCTCGCCATCTCCTCATCAACCCAAAGGATTACCCTCACAATCCGTTCAACACCGCGGATGTGGGGTGATTCATCTCACAATATGAAATGATTGCAGACTCCAAAGGCGCATTGGATTCCAACAAAGCATGCCATGTTGTCCTGTTTGTCATGGACGCAGAAAAGCTTTGGGAGGTAGAAGAGATGGAAGGATACCAGAACCTGTATTGGCCAAAGCTGAAGGGGGACATGTTGGCAAGATGGGGGAAGTGCAAGCCTTGTTTCTGGGAAGGCAATTTTAAATGATCCATGGCGGAGGCAGGTGCGTGCGGCGGGGTCTGGTTGCAAGCCGAATTGGATTACAAGGCAGGTGCGCGCGGGGTGGGGTCTGGTTGCAAGCAGGATTGGATTACAAGGCAGCGTGTGCTCTGGCCCCACCGCTGGCAACCATCCCTTGGGATAGTGAACTTTCAGAGTTGGCAAGGGAACTCAAGATCTATTTGAAAGGTCTTCAGCTCCATAGCCCGCCTGCGCCCCAGGTGTGCATTTACGGTGAAAATAGCAGCTATTGGCGGTTGGGACGGGAGATCCAACAATGGATTCAAACACGGGATTGGTTTCCCAAGTGGAGACAGGATATGTGTTGGGAAAGCGGGTATTGGCGGAGTTGGATCAGCAAGTGGCTATGAAGCAAGAAAGGACAAGGGAATGGGAAGCGGATATTGCGCGGGGCTTGGGAACCAATGGGCGGCAGGCAAGTCTTGCGGAGAAGGGGATGGGAGCAGATATTGCGCACGGCTTGGTGACCAATAAATGGCAAATGGGTCTTGCAGAGAGGATAGGAGCAGGCCAGGTGTTGGAGGATTGCAACCGCAGTGGGACCCCTTTGGCGGCAGGGAGGATGGATGCGGAACGGGTGGGCCAACAACAGGCCCTTTGCCATCACAGCTAGCGGAGATTTTTGAATTGGTGCAATGGACACACACGGCGGGGCTTCAGGTGCAGAATGGGAAGGGACTGGGATTCAGTGGAATAACTGGTGAGAAGGAAGTTGGGGTTGCAAGGCCTTTGGCAACGGAAGGCGCGCCTGGACGGAAGGTTGGGAAAACAGCCAGTGGAAACAACCCCCGCGGGATTGGATGAGGCCGCACGTCTCTCTCTCACCCAGCGGAGCTCAAGGTTGCAAACCGCTGGGGACAGCTTCCAAGTTGGGGGGGGGCCCTAGGAAAGAAGGGGAAGCCTGATTTGGTGAGGGGGTGCTCTATCCGGTTCACAGCCAGAAAAACTAGACACCCCAAAATCTTTGTTTTATTATTTCTTTGATTTGATTGGGTTCTTGGATTGGTACTGGCTTTGGGTTGTAAAATTGCAGGAACACGGGCGCTGTGGTGCCCCATCCTGGACACCCTGGCCAGTGCGGAGAATTTAATTTTTTATGATTTTTCATCATTCATAGGCATTATTAAAAAAAAAAAAAAAAAACCATCCACCCCACTCCCATCTCACCATCATCCACCAAGACATCCTCATTGACATTGCCATTGCCATCCTTGATCATGCCAAGCCCATCCTACCACCAGGCTTGTAGACAATGGACTCTTCTTTGCTGGTTATCATCCTTGCAATGGACCTTAGCACCGCTCCTGAAGCTTCCCTCTCCAATTTGCCCTGCAAGCTGCCCCGTGAACGACCTTGCACCAACCTAACAGCAAGGTTGATGCCAACTTGCGACAGCTGTCATTGCCGTGCTCAACCCCATGACCAGCCCCTCAATCCATTTCCAACGGCCGCAAACTCACATTGCTGTTCGCAACCGTTGGAACCCTCCTTGGTTGCCTGTTGACGCTCGCGCGCGAGCAGCTTTCTACCCAACATTGATGTGCCAAATCAGGCCTGATTTCATCCAAGACGTTTCCTAAGCCTCCGGTGGAGGCCCCACTTTTCAAAAGCTATGCGTCATCCCCAGGTATTATCTAATCAGCCTGCGGTTCCAGCGGGCTTATCCAACTCCCTCGGCCGCTCATCACCTGTTCATCATACCCTCCCTCACTCTCTTACCGACCGGTCGGATTGGATCCTCCGACTCACAACCTCCAGCTCGCTGGTCTCCCGCGCGGCTTGCCCGTTGCCCGCGCGGGTCTCAGCTGTCTCCCGGGCCCATCAGCCTGTCTACGGGCCTCTCACTTGCTACTCTCCTGCCTATGCCAATCCTGATCCTTAGAAAAAAAAAATCTTTTTTTCCGCTCTATTTGTAAATCTCTTTTGTAAATAGTCTATAGGCCTCTGGTCTATAAAAGGAGGGGCTCTCCCCTGCTTTTTTTGAGAGGGGATCATCATAGAAATTGATCCATAGGGGTGTGTGCCTGTGTCCCCCATCATCGTGAAATTTAATCCTGATCCTTATCCTGGGTATATCTTTGATTGCCCCCTGATCCATTTTTGAACCTAAGTCTTTGCCCCTCTGTGGCCTGATCCTTATCACCAACCAATAGCCTTGCTGGTTGAAGAAAAATTCTGTCTGTTGGAATTTTTGAGTGTGTTATACCACTCATTGATCCCTTTCTCTGAACATACTGGTCCTGATCCCTGATCACCTTTCTGGAGCCAATAACAATTGATTGAAGAGGTCTTATTAAGCTTAAGACCTGGAGTGTTATACCTCCCTTTATTTTCTTTGGAGTTGCATTCTGCCAGCCTATTCTTGAGTCCTTTGAGAAGTGTTGAGGTTATCCTTGCTTCAAAATAAGTTACTGTTTGCTTTGAAGCTTCTTAAACATTGTGCTTTGTCTTGTACAGCCACTCTCAGTTATCTGGTACCCTTCAAGCGCTTGATTGCGGAGAGTTTGGCGTGTTCATTGAGAACCTGGAGGTTGCTTGGGTTTGAGTTGATCATCCCCAATCTTCTGCTGACAACCAGAGTTATTAGCTTGTGGGAATTGTTACATACAACAGCTTTTGTTCTTTGAACTCTAAGAGGACTTTAACTTCTTTTGTTCAAGTTTTTCCCTGCATAATCTTGTCTCAGATAGTGCTGTTCCATTGCTACCAAACTATTATCATCTTTATCCTCTACTCCTTGATTCCTCATTTACCAGGTTCTGGACCTTGATCTTGGTTACATCTAAATATTTTTGTAACACTCAGGAGGGCAGCCTAAACAGCACCTTTCCCCTCCACAGAACTGCCACGGCCTAGCACCGTTTAGAGTCTTACAGCGCAGCACAATTCCGGGTCTGTATACGCAAGTACAAGACCTGCAGAGGAAACAAAAGTTGGAGCGGAAAGCAAGACAAGGAAGCGGGATAAGGAGCGCTGAATATATATATATATATATATATATGTTTCTCTCTATCTCTTTCTCTTTCTACAGACATGCATAATGGGGCGGGAGTATGGTGGGAAAGCTTGAATTGGTGAGGGGGTTTACTAGCCGGTTCACACCCGGAATAACTAGGCACCCCAGAATTAAGTGCACGGGTTACTGTGCTGCAGTTCTTCTGGGGCGGACCAGGTACCTTCTGGGGAAAATTTGCAATTCAGGAGGCCCTGACGCGGATTTTTCTCTCACTCTCATTTTCAGCACTTTGACGCAGATCTTTCTCTCACTCACTTGCTCAGGGCGTGGGTTGTTCTCACAGTATGACTAGCTTGGAAGGGAAGGTGCGCACGGGAAGCATGTATTTCTGTATAACTAAGGAAGGTGCGGATACATGTAATGAAAAATGGAAAAAAGGGGGGCAATGCGTCTACACCATTCTCATCATCTCCTCCTTTTCTGTCTGTGACAATTCCGGTAATGCCTGGAATGTAGCCAGGAGCTCGCGTTGGGAAGCGGAGGATTGCCCTCTGAGAGCCACAAGGAAAGCTTGAAGCATTGAGGTTGAATTTTTGGAAAATCTGTCAAATTTGGCCGCCAAGAGGGCCATCATGGTGGGGATCTCCGGGATCTTGGGCGGGCTTGGCGGAGAGGAGGCTGGCGGCAAGGAAGGAACTTTGGAAGGACCACTTGGAGGGCTCAATCCAAGAGGAGGCAACAAAGCAATGACTACAGGGGATGGTGGGGGCAGAGGAGTGACACGCAGAGTTGCGGCCTTTTGTCAGAGTCCAATGAATTCCGGGAATCAGGAGTGGGAGCTGGAGTAGGAGCCAGAGCGGGAGCCAGAGTAGGAGCCAGAGCAGGAGCCAGAGTAGGAGCAGGAGCAGGAATTGGAGTGGGGGCCAGAGGAGGAGCTGGAGGGGGGGCCCCGCGTTTCCTAAGGATTTCCTCAATGCACGGATCCCTTGCGCATTGGGTAAACCGGACGCAATCCGCCTAGTATTGAAGAGAGGCCTGGTATGCAGCAAACGCTGGGAAATCCTCCTTCTGGGGCGGTCCTGCGCAGCGGAGTGTCAAGGTGGAGTTGCAGTCCTTGCTTGGAGGAGAGGGTGGAGTCCACAAATCCTCCAAAATTGTATTGTCATCCAAAACCACAAATGGATCCAGACAAGCCCTCTTGCGTGGCGGGAGGCAACAACCAGAGTGAGGAGAGGCCTGGGGCATTCCTTTTCTAAGAGAACAGCGGCTTTGGCCACAAAAACAGGCGGTGCATGCGCGGCAACCAGGGACAATTGAGCGCACATGCCTGTTTTGAGCACAGAACTTGCAGGGTATCATGGCAATGAAGGAGGAAGGGTGGTGGTAGGAGAGGAGAGCTTTCGGGAAAATGTGGTGGGTGTGGGAAGGGAGGGCAGGAGTGGTAGAGGTAGCAATTGGAAGAACTCTGGGGACAGAACTCAAGTTGGGGGGTGTTGTTATAATTTCTTGGATTGGGAACTGCGCTGGGGTTGGCGCCCTCAGCATTTGGTAGGTCAGGCTCAGCACTTGGATGGGCCCAGTCTCAGCAGTGGCCGCTGTGGGCTCAGGGATAGGCACTGCGGGGCTTGGCATACTGGGTGTGGGTTTGGCTTGATCCAATGTGGCGGGCTGCTGCCCGCTTGGACATTACAGACCCAGGAATGGAGCTGGCCCAACCAGGTTCATGGGCAGCTAGTTTGGGAGGTAGGGAAGGGCAATTGGGGATATGGGCGCGGGCAAACCTGCAGGGCAAGAAATCACGCAGCAAGCAAAGCGGATACAGAAAAGCAGGGGGCTCCAAGTATGATGTGGCGGAGGGCCGTGTCATGAGAAGGACAAACTGGATGTAAGTAACGGTAAGCGGGCAGGGAATGGGTTAAGTTTAGAGTTTCTTTTACATTTGCTGCTGGACTGTTATTGCGCTTGTACCTAGGTTAGGGTTGAGAGGGTGGGCATAAAGTCCGCTGTGGTGCCCAATCTGGGACACCTCTGGACCAGTACGGAAAAAGTAAAATTTTTATGAAATTTTCTATAGCCTCCATTTAGATCCAAAAAAAAAACTTTTTGATCCGGAATGATTCCCATATCCAGTTCCCAAACTTCCAGCTCCCACTCTCCTAGTCCTCTAGGATCATCTCTTGGGTGCCTAGCACCCGGTCCTGTGTTCAAATCCTCCCTCTCTGACGGTACTCCTTCCTTTTTTGGGCCAAGGACCGGTCATGAAAAAATTTGCTTGCTTCATCCAATGTTCATCATGACCGCACCCTCAATCATTGCCATTTGGATTGTCCAAATTTGATTGGTTCACCTCAACCAAGAATTGGCAACCAATCAAATCCAACTGATTGGTCAATGATCATCAGTCCATCCATCCTTCATCCCCCCTCTGCCTTGGCTCATCATCAACCAATACTCCAACCAATCCATCATCAACAACCGATCCGCAAGTGATTGGTCGCAATTATCAATAAACTGATCACCCTTGATTGCCTTAATGTTGCAAGGAAAATTGACCGTTGAAAAATCACTTGAGGCCGCTCTTGCTCATCTCTCCGCAACCTCAACGGCTCCTCAAGCCCCCCCACCTTGATTTGACTGATAGCCAAGCATCTCAAGACTGATTGTCTTTGGACAATCTCCAGTCCAATCCGCTCACCCATCCCATCCCCGCTGATCCACCAACTTGCTCCCATCCTTTGATTGCAACCGCGACCAAGCTAACAACAAGGATGACCAATCCTTTGATTGCAGCCCCAATCAAGCTATCAACAAGGATGACTAATCCATCAAAGGTGATTGGTCAACCTTAATCAATCAACCAATACCCCCAATTTCCTTTGGAACAATCCTCAATGGCAACCTCTTTGTATTTCCACCTTGCACCGCCCAATTGCGCAGCTGAACCTCCTCTGGCCGCAAGCTTGGTCTTGCGCAGCCATCCTTTCCTGTCCTTCATCACCAGCCGTGGCCAACTCTGGCCTCTGGCCAGCCTCTTTTTTTTGTTGTTGTTTCTTAATCCTCATTTCCTATTTATTTTTCTGTGTTCAGTTTTTTTTTATGACACATCCTGGTTGTGTTCTTTTCATCATCACTTGTTTTTTTTCTGGACCTGATCAATTATTTGAAAAAAAACTTGCTTTCCGCTCTATTTGTAGTATCTCTTGTAAATAGTCTACAGGGACCCATGGCCCATAAAAGGAGGGGCTCTCCCCTGCCTTTTTCAAAATATCCATGGGAGTGTGTGCATATTTCCCCCCCGTTATCATTGAAATCTGATCCTAATCCTCATCCTGGGTATATCTATGATTGCCCCCTGATCTATTGATCCTTAGTCTTTGCCCCTCTGTGGCCTGATCCTTATCACCAACCAATGGCCTCACTGGTTAAAGAGAATTCTGTCTGTTGGAATTCTTGATTGTGTTATACCACTCCTTGATCCCTCCTTGATCATCTTTCTGGAGCCAATCTTGATTGATTGAATAGGTCTTATTAAGCTTAAGGCCTGGAGTGTTATACCTCCCTTATTTTTTTGGATTTGCATTCTGCCAGCCTAATCTTGAGTTCCTTGAGAATTGTTGAGGTTATCCTTGCTTCAAATCAGTTACTTTTTTGCTTTAGAGCTTCTTAAACATAGTGCTTTTTCCTGTACAGCCACCCTCAGTTATCTGGTCCCCTTTAAGCGCTTGATTGCGGAGAGTTGGGCAGGTTCATTGAGAACCTGGAGGTTGGTTGGGTTTGAGTTGCTCAACCCCAATCTTCTGCTGATGACCGGAGCTATTAGCTTGTGGGCGTTGTTTACATGCAACAGCTTTGTTCTTTGAACTTTAAACAAACTTTAGCTTCTTTTGTCCAAGTTTTTCCCACATAATCTTGGCTCAGATAGTGCTGTTCCATTGCTACCGAACTACTATCATCTTTATCCTTTACTACTTGATTCCTCATTTACCAGGTTCTGGACCTTGATCTCAGTTACATTTAAATATTTTTGTAACACTCAGGAGGGCAGCCTAAACAGCACCTTTCCCCTCCACAGAACTTCCATGGCCTAGCACTGTTTGGATTCTTACAACGCACTCTCAACCCCAGCTCTTACATCTTATCTTTTTATCTTTTTATGATTGGATTGGAGAAGGAAAGGAAAAGAAAAGGAAAAGGAAAAGAGGAGAGAGGATGGATTGAGGGATGGATGGATGAAAGGATAGGGAAAGGAAAGTTAATTCATCTCTTTTTCTCCATTTTGTTCTCTCTTTACTGGAGCATCTTTACCCTTACAGATGCTAGGACCATTGATTCCAGAACTTGAGGATAACTAGGGGACTTTAACCCTCTTTTTTTCCAGAACACTGCTAGAAATTTTTCCTGGGTGAAAAACATCAGAAATAAATCTGATACAGCTGATGAGATGAAGTATTTATTCAAGAAATGGGAAAGACAAGTAGTCTTGAAGAAACTCAGAAGAGTAATAACTGATGGAGGAGGTGAATTCTTACAAAAGGAATTTGAGGATATTCTGAACAAATATGGAATAGAAAATATAACAACCACCCCTCATACCCCACAGAAAAATGGAATTGTGGAAAGAAAGAATAGGAATCCTATGGATAGATTCAGGACCATCATGATAGATGGAATCTTTCCCATGTTTTTGTGGGCTGAAATAATCTCAACAGTTAGTTATTTACATAAAATTGTTGATGAAGGAAAAGGATGTCCATATGAGATGTTTATGGAGAAAGCTCCAAATACTAAGAAGTTAAGGTTAATGGGATGTCTAGCCTATTACAGTGTGCACCATTATGGGAACTCTGGTAAATTGGATGCCAGATGTGGAAAAGGAGTTTTAGTGGGATATGATGATATGAGTACCTGCTATAGACTGTATGAAATTGAATACAGGAAGATTATTAGGACAAGGGATGCTAGATTTGAAGAAGAAGTTTTTCCTTTGAAGACAAACCATGATGGTTCTGTCCATCCCACAATTGAGAACTTGGAAAAAACCAAGTCACAAGGAGTATGCAATGAGCATAAGGGGGCAGAAGATATCAGGCATTCAGAAGAAGGCAGTAATGGGCATAAAGATCCAGAAGAGATTAAGAAATCAGAAGAGAAGCATTTAGGAAAGAACCAGTGAAGAAGAGTCTGAGGAATAATAGAAATACTGACAGATATGGTGAATGGAAGGCACATTGTACAGTTGTTGATAAAATTGAAGAAGTTGTTCAAGAAGAACAAGAGATAATGGCACTTAAGGCATCATTTGAGATGGAGAGAAATTTAGTTCCAAATAGCTTTAAGCAAACTATGAATTTTCCAGATAGGCAAAGGTGGAAGCATCCCATATTTGAGGAATTACTCATTAGAGAATAACCAAGTTTTTGAGGTTATAAGAAGAGAAGAGGGTGAAAAATAGAAAACCTTAGTTGGAACCAGCTGGATTTTAACACAGAAGTTCCTGAGTTGGGGAAAGGTAAAAAGATACAAAGCTTGGTGTGTAGCTCAAGGATTAAAAAAGAAAGAAGGAATTGATTATCAGAAAGACTTCTCCCAAAATGGAAGATCATCAACTTTAAGATATTTATTTGCATAAGAAGCTCACAGAGGTGAGAAGACAAGACAAGCAGATTTTTTCACAGCATACTTGAATGCTAGTTTAGAAGGAGATGAGAAAGTCTATATGAAAATACCAGAAGGTTTCAAGGAAGGGATTGTTTAGAAAAATCCTGAAGCATTGATAATGAAGCATATAGATGCCTTCTTTAGGGGGTATAATAAAAAGTATGTACTCAAACTCAATAAGTTATTATATGGACTTAAGCAAGCAGCAAGGGCTGTTAAAATACGGATGCACTCAGGTAATGTGCATATTTGTGTGTAATCCAAATGGGATGCACAAATGGGCCTCCATGGCCCCTTGGACATCACATGGGCCGCGTGGGCCTATGTGGATGTTATTGGTTTTGGCCATTTGTGCACCAAAACACATTTTCTAGGTCTATTGAAACATGGGCCT
The DNA here is from genome assembly GCA_025617555.3 of Puccinia polysora. Classification (NCBI taxonomy): domain Eukaryota; kingdom Fungi; phylum Basidiomycota; class Pucciniomycetes; order Pucciniales; family Pucciniaceae; genus Puccinia; species Puccinia polysora. Next base: position 51,007,366 of record CM062618.1, read on the forward strand.
TCACGGGCCTACCAGGGTGGATAGGCCACCTTAGCCAGACAGGCTTATCTGGGCATAACTGGGCCCAAGATTTATTTTGGACATACTTGGCCAGATGGGCTGGCCCCCCAAAGTATGTATTTTTTGGTCTTTGGGCCTTGACGGCCCATTGGGGCCGCCGCCCATGTTGCAGCCCACTTGGGGCCGCTTGTTTCCCTCTGAAGCCCGTTGCGGGGCCCAACAGCCCGCGCAGGGCCGTCTTATGGGGCAGGGGACTCTGTTTGGAGTCCTCCCACCCGCTGTGTGCAGGGCCGCGGCCCTGGTCACACCACCCGGCTGGTTGCAGCTGCCGGGGTGGGTTGCGGCCCCTGCCTCCCTTTCTCCCCTTGCTTGGTCATGAGGGGGAGGGAGGATGGCTGGTCCTACCCCTCATTGAGGACCAGCATGAGGTTGGTTGCATGTGGCAACCAACCAGGGTGGGGGGGAATTCATCACCCTCCCACCTGTTGGTGGTGGAGGGGCCAATGTGGTGGGGGGGACCTGATCACCCTCCCACCAAGCAAAGCAGGGTGCTCTCCCCCCCTGTTACCAAGGAAGAGGCGCCAAGGGCTGGGGGGACCTGATCCCCTTCCAGCCCATTCTTTTTGACGGATTTCCTGGGGCGAATTGCATCCCAGGCAACCAGCAGGGGATCTGACCACCCCTGCTGGTCACCTAGGTAGGAAAGAGGGGGGGAGGCGGCATGACTGCAGGTTACATCCCCCCCATGTGAGTTTGAGACTGGACCCAGGTGAGTCCTGGGTCCCACATGGCCCATATGAGGGGCCAGGGGCTGGTTGCATGAGGTAACCAGCTGGTAAGTATGGTCAGAGGGGTAACAGGGCTGGTTGTAAGAGACAACCATCCAGGGTATGAACAGCAACAAGGACTGGTTCAGCCCAGTAAGGGTGGAAACACCAAGTTTGACTGGTAAAGACTGTTCATAAGGGTTCAGGGACTAATTCCAAGTGGACTGAGTAAGCCCAAACCAATTAGCAAGGCTTGTAGAGCCTGTAGAGCCCATTTGGGGCGGAATTTGTGCCTTTTGCTTGTCATTACATGAGCTCCACATGAGCATCATCTTTTGTATTTAAGGAGCTCTTCTCCATGCTGTTTTCCATCCATTCATTCACCAATTCATTCACATTCACAAGTGTGCCATTGCCTCTGCCTCATATTAAGGATCAATCATAGGAAATTATTGTCTCAAAATTTCTTCTGCTTTAAGTACTGCTCTTTGACTAAGCTTGTGGGCCAATAATTCTCACACATTATCAGTACCATCATCATCATTACTTCCAAGCAGAATAGACCCTTCTACCTTACTCTGGAAAACCTAAAAGACCTCAAGTTTTCCACAAAGATGTCTTATATCCCAGATCCCAGCTCCACCAAGATTGTTTTGAATGGTCAAAACTATAGTGCTTGGTCTTTCTTAATGGACAGTGAGTTGGACAACATTTGTTGTGGGGAAATTATGAATGCAGATGACACTTTGATCAGTTCAGAGGTGGAGAAGAAGTCTTATCATCTCATTCTTAGGCATTTGGATGAGAGTCATATTGCATGTGTTGCTGATACTCTCAAAGAGGAACATAAGAGGATGGGGAGTGTTTTACGGAAAATTATCAAGGCAAAGTATGCTGGTGATTCTGTTCATCAGAAGGGGATTGCTTTCATTAAGCTGTTCAAGTTGAAATTTGTCAACTGCAAACAATTTGTGGTGGAGGCAAGATCAAGTATTTCTAAGTTCAAGTCATCTGGGCTGAACATGGATCCTGAGTGTTTTTCACTCTTAATTCTTCAAAAGCTACCAAAACAATATGAGTCCTTGGTTATGATTTTATATCCATTGTATCCCCTTACTGGAGAAGAGGATGTGTTTAGAAGGATTGAAAAGAATGATCTTCAATTCAAAATGAAGGAGGGCACAGTAACTGCTCTGGTGGGCAAGACAGGAAAATCTGGGAAGAAGGCAAAGGCCGAAAGGGATTTATCAAAGGTCTTGCGTTATAATTTTCAGAAGAAGGGGCACTATGCAAAGGATTGCAAGGAGGCCAAGAAGAGGAAGAAATCCAAGGAAAGTGAAAAGGAAGAAAAAGAGGTCAACCTTGCCATGGAAAATGTTACTATGGTGGCAGTGGATGCTTCAATGAAACAAGCTGTTGAGGAAAAAGTCCCCAACAAGAAGGCCAAAATTAATGAGGATCAAGAAATGGACTTGGTTGATTATGAAGTATGTAATCTTAACCTTGATGAAAAGAACTTATCAGTGGCTGATAATTCTTCTTTCCTTTTAGGAGGATTGAAGGAAGATGTTCTTTTTTTTATTGATTCTTGTTGTACAGACCACATGGTTTTTGAGCCAAATTTGTTTTCAAATCTTAGAGATTTTGATGGTGTTGTAAATATTGGCCAAAAAGGAAGAACAATTCAGATTAAAAAAATTGGAAAAGTTATTCTTGCAAATCACTTGGGTTTCAAAATATCTTTTGATAAAGCATTCTATGTACCAGATTTGCCTTATAACCTTGTGTCTCTTGGAGTTCTCTGGAAAAAAGGTTTCCAGATTTTTTATCTTAAAGGAGATAAGTTTGTTATTGATTTGGATGGGAGAACTATCCTGAGTGGAAAAGTTCAGAATAAGTTGCTCTGTTCTAACTTGTTCAAGTTTTCAGCTCTGAGCACTGTTGCTCACAATAGAAGTTGCCATAAGGTAAAGGACAGCAACTGTGAAAGTTGTACTTTAGGGGCCAAGACCAGGAATGTTTTCTCAAAGAGTAGAGATTGCACAGAAGTTCCTAGAGAGGAATTTTCCATTGATTTGGCAGGGCCATTTTCACCAGTTTCCCTTGGGGGGGAAAAGTACTTCATCAATTTGGTTGATACAGCAACTAATTATGTTTGGGTGAAACCAATAAGATCAAAAGATCAGACCGCAGAGGAGGTTTCAGTAATCTTCAAAGTCTGGAAACGTAATGGTTTGATGAGCAAGATCAAGAGGTATATTACTGATGGAGGGGGTGAGTTTGTGAGTAAAGAGTTTGAGAAAATGTTGAATGATTATGGTATCACTCACATAGTTACTACTGCAAGTACTCCACAAAACAATGGAATAGTCAAGATGATGAATAGGACTCTATTGGAAAAATTAAGAACCATCATGGCTCAATCTGAATTGCCAAAGTTTTTATGGGATGAGTTGGTGTGCAAATTGTGTCTGTTGCACAGTATTGTAAGTGTTGATGGTAAAAGTCCGCATTATTTGTTTTGGAATTTGTACCCCAAAACATCACACCTAAGAACAATTGGTTGCTTAGTGTATTATAGTGTCCACCATAATCAAATGGTTGGAAATTTATGTCCTAGAGCCAGAACAGGGGCACTTATAGGCTATGATTTAAATAAGTAAGTCATACAGGATTTATTGTCCAGGGAAAAGAAAGGTTATCCGTAATAGGGATGTAAAATTTGAAGAAAGTACCTTTCCACTCAAAAGGAGTGAAGATAGTGCTGTTCAGGAATCACAGAAGGAAATAGCATTGAAGCCTATTTCACCAGCAGATGCTGTAGAGAATATTATTAATGATGATGTTGAGATTGCAGAAGTGCCACAGGAGGGTTCAGTACCCACTTCAGGGGAGTATGTGGAATCAGAACCTGATGAGCCTCCACCTCCAGTTAGAAGGAGTGGAAGGATTAGGATACCTGTTGATAGGTATGGGGAATGGAAGTCCCATTATGCTTCTGCAGAATATGAAGAAGATACGTTTTGGGAACAATGTATGCTTAATGAGATTCTAGAGTTAAGTTCAGAAATGGGTAATAGGGTTAACCCAAATAGCTTTGGCCAAGCTATGAATTCTGATGATAGAGAAAATTGGAAGACAGCTATTTTTGAGGAATTTTATTCTCTGGAAAATAATAGTGTGTTTGAAGTGGTTAAGCAGTATTTAGTTCCAAAAGGAAAGACCATTGTTGGGTCTAGGTTAGTGTTTAATAAGAAGTTTGATAATAATGGAGTTTTGAAAAGGTTCAAAGCTAAATGCGTTGCACAAGGCTTCAAACAGAAAGAGGGTATTGATTACCAAGAAACTTGTTTGCCAACTGGAAGGCTGTCCAACTTCAGGTACATCATTGCTTTGGCAGTGGAGTTGGGTGAAGAAATCAGACAGGCTGATTTTGTGACTGCATACTTGAATGCAAAACTTGGAGAAGAGGAGACTGTTTATATGTCAATTCCTGAAAGTTTCAACGAATGGCTGGTAGAGAACAAGCCAGAAAATATTAAGAAAATCTCTGTGAGAAGTTTCCTCTTGGTGGATAAAGGGGAATATGTCCTCAAGCTGTGTATATCCCTGTATGGATTGAAGCAACCAGCTAGGCCATGGTATAACACCATGAGTAAGAAACTGATAGAGATTGGTTTCAGGAAAAGTGAAGCCAACCCTTGTCTCTTTGTGAGAAAGGATGCAATTTTGTTTTATATGGGTTGATGAAATTATCATTATTGGGAATGGTAAAGAGAGAGTCATGGAGGAACTCAAAAAGGAGTTCAAGATCAAAGATCTTGGCCTGGCACAATAGGTGCTGGGAATGAAAGTTAGTAAGAGCAATAATGGGATCAAGTTGGATCAAAACCATTATTTGTTAGCTCTACTTAAGCAGTATGGCTTAGAGGATGCAAAGTAGTTTGGTACTCCAATGCAGTCTAACATTTGGTTAGAAAAGTCTACAGATGAAGAGCATCTGGAGTTTGTCCAATCTGGGAACAATTATATGTCAGCTATTGAATTTCTAAATTATTTGGGGCAGTGTACAAGGCCAGATATTGCTTATGCAATTGGCATCCTGTCACAAAACTTAGAGAAACCAAGGATGAGGCATTGGTCTGCGTTTAAGAGAGTTATGAGATATATTAAAGGAACAAGCAGTCTGAGACTGCAGTTTTCAAAGTCAGAAAATTTTGAATTGGTTGGTTATTCTGATGCAAGTTGGGCAGAAAGTAACACTAGGGAATCAACAAGTGGTTCTGTATTCTTTTTAGGAAAGAATCTAGTGTCATGGATGTCTAAGAAGGTGTCAGCAATAATTCTTTAATCAACAGAAGCTGAGTACAGAGCGTACCTGTCAGCCTCACAGGAGGAAAAGTTGTTGAGAAAGGTCTTAGAGGATACTCATAAACCACAAGGGTTTGCGTTGCTGTATTCTGATAATCAGAGTGCCATTGCATTGGCAGAAAACCAAGTTTTCCATTCAAAAACAAAACATATTGATGTTCATTATAACTATATATGTGATGCAGTAAACTGCAGAGAGATAGTGTTAAGGTACATGCCCACTGGAGCAATGATTGCAGATATCTTAATCAAGGCATTAGATAGAAACAAAAATCAAGGTTTTGTGTCTAGTATGCGTATGGCATCCCTTTTGGATTAAGGGGGTGTGTTAAAATAGGGATGCACTCAGGTAACGTCCATATTAGTGTGTAATCCAAATGGGATGCTCAAATGGGCCTCCATGGCCCATTGGAAATCAGGTGGGCCACGTGGGCCTATGTGGATGTTATTGGTTTTGGGAATTTGTGCACCAAAACAAGTTTTCTAGGTCTATTGGGGCACGGGCCTTAACAGGCCTGCCAGGGTGGATGGGCCACCTTAGCCAGACAGGCTTATCTGGGCATAACTTGCCCCAAGATTTATTTTGGACATACTTGGCCAGATGGGCTGGCCCCCCAAAGTATGTATTTTTGGTCTTTGGGCCTTGGCGGCCCGTTGGGGCCCGTTCGGGGCTGCTTGTTTCTCTCTGGGGCCCATTGAGGTGCCCAAAGGCCCGTGCAGGGCCATCTTATGGGGAAGGGGACTCCATTTGGAGTAGTCCCACCCGCTGTGTGCAGGGCCCCGGCCCTGGTCACGCCACCCGGCTGGTTGCAGGTGCTGGGGTGGGTTGCGGCCACAGTGGCTGGTGGCCCCTGCCTCTCTACCTCCCCTTGCTTGGTTGTGAGGGGGAGGGAGGATGGCTGGTCCTCCCCCTCATTGAGGACCAGCATGAGGTTGGTTGCATGTGGCAACCAACCAGGGTGGGGGGGAATTCATCACCCTCCCACCTGTTGGTGGTGGGGGGGACCTGATCACCCTCCCACCAAGCAAAGCGGGATGCTCTCCCCCCCTGTTACCAAGGGGGAGGCACCAAGGGCTGGGGGGACCTAATCCACTTCCAGCCCATTCTTTTTGACAGATTTCCTGGGGCAAATTGTGTCCCAGGCAACCAGCGGGGGATCTGACCACCCCTGCTGGTCACCTAGGTAGGAAAGAGGGGGGGAGGCGGCATGCCCGCCGGTTAAATCCCCCCCATGTGAGTTTGAGACCGGACCCAGGTGAGTCCTGGGTCCCACCTGGCCCATATGAGGGGCCAGGGGCTGGTTGCATGAGGTAACCAGCCGTTAAATATGTTCAGAGGGGTAACAGGGCTGGTTGTAAGAGACAACCAGCCAGGGTATGAACAGCAACAAGGGCTTGTTCAGCCCAGTAAGGGTGGAAACACCAAGTTTGACTGGTAAAGACTGGTCATAAGGGTTCAGGGACTAATTCCAAATGGGCTGAGTAAGCCCAAACCAATTAACAAGGCTTGTAGAGCCTGCAGAGCTCATTTGGTGCGGAAATTTCGACTTTTGCTTGTCAGTACATGAGCTCCACATGAGCACCATCATTTGTGTTGAAGGAGCTCTTCTCCCTGATGTTTTCCATCCATTTGTTGACCAATTCATTCACATTCACAATTGTGCCATTGCCTCTCCCTCATATTAAGGATCAATCATAAGACATCATTGTCTCAGCATTTCTTTTGCTTTAATTACTTCTCTTTGACTAAGCTTGTGGGCCAATAATTCTCACAAGGGCTTGGTATAAAACCATTTCCAAGTGTTTAGATTCAAAGGTTTTTCAAAAAAGTGAAGCAGAACCATGTTTATTCATTAATAATGGCACAATTTTATTTGTGTGGGTAGATAAAATCATAGTCATTGGGCCAAAGAAGGAAGAATTGTTGAATGAGATCAAGAAGGATTTTAGAATTAAGGACTTAGGAAAGGCTCAACATGTTCTAGGAATGAAGATAACCAACAGACCAGATGGTTCAATCAGAGTAGAGAAAGAACATTATGTTAAAGGATTAATCAAGAAATACAATATTGAAGATACACAGGTTTTTGAAACACCAATCCAATATAATGTGAAGTTGGAGAAAGCTACTGAAGATGAAATTGAAGAATTTAAGAAATCAGGTCTGGACTACAAAGCAGCTGTAGTATCTTTGAATTATTTTTCTCAATGTACAAGACCATATATAACTTATACTGTAGGGATTCTCTCCCAACACTTGTGAAAATTTAAAGAGGGTGACTTTGATTTGATTGCTAACAAAGACCAATGGTCTAACAAGGTCATGCATGAAAGAAACAAAATTTAGGAGTCTCAAGTGATAAGAGAGAATGAGAAAGCAACCTTACTCGAGATCTCAAAGTCCGTTGACAAAGGACAGGAATGGGAAAGGAAAGATAAGACAAGGAGAGTGAAGACAGGTGGGGAAATTCTGTCACGATGAAACAAAGAAAATGAGAATGGCATCATAGGTACTGTAGGGGCAATAAGGAACCTCACATCTGATCAGACTTGATAGTTGTTGGATTTTGGCAAGGTCAAGTTTGAGGCAGGGAAGATTGAGGGATGAGGAGTGTGAGACTAGCACGGTCGGATTAGATTGGCAAGGTCAGATTGCAAGGAATCGGGTGAATCAAGTGAGAGAGTAAGAGATTGAAGAGATGTGAGGAAGAGGTTGAGAAAGTGGAGTGTGAATGAGAGGAGCGGAGGATAGTGGGTTGAGGAGGATAGCAGGTTGAGTGGTGTGAGGTGAGGAGAATAGCAGAGAGGGGCTAGGATGAAGGAGAGGACGGGAGGAGGATGATGGAATGTTGTGGGAGCTGAAGATACTCAGTCGTGCTGGATGATGGAATTGAGAATGGAGGTTGATGATGGTTGGAATTGTACCGTACTTCAAATTGGGAGATTTTGCACTGGGGAAGACCGGGGAGGTGACAGGCGCGTGTAGGAAAGAGAAAAAGTAATGAGAAAGGACACAAAGCAATGACAACAACTTGCAGAATTCTGGAATGCAAAATTGGAATGCATTCAAAAGGTGTGTTAGATACTTGAAAGGAACTCAAAACTTAGGTCTTGAGTTGCCTGTTGGAGGTTATTTCAACCTTGTGGGTTATTCTGAATCAAGTTTGCCAGAAGATGATTTAAAACAATCAAGTGGTTTTACCTATTTTAATGGGAATAGATTGATTTGTTGGAGATCAAAGAGGATAGCAGCAATAAGTGTATCATCAACTGGAGCTGAATACAGAGCTTACCTATCTGCAGCTCAGGAGGCAAATGGATAAGAAAAATACTAGAAGACACTTATGAACCTCAAGATTATGCTCTAATCTATTCTGATAATCAAGGTGCCATAAAGTTGGCAAGTAACCCAGTTTTTCACTCCAGAAAAAAACACATTGATGTTCATTGCAACTACATAAGAGAAGCATTAAAGTATAAGGAAGTAGCATTAGAATATGTTCCAACTGCAGATATGACTGCAGACATAGTGACTGAAGAATTGGATAGAACCAAACATAACAAAATTTCCATAGATATGAATTTACTTGCCCATACAGGATTAAAGGGGGTTGTTGAGGATCTAATCCCTGTAGAGGTAAATATTAGGGCAAATATTCCTTTTATCAATCCAACTCCATTCCCAAAGGAAAGTGTAGGAAATATTCATTATGCAATGAAGGATATCATATGCATATGAATCACATATGTGTATAGACATTACATAACCCATAACACAACCCCACACCAACACATGTTTCTCATCATATGTGTATAAATAGGGAAGTTTGAGCTCACCTTGATGTAAATCCTTGGGGGAATTTCAATACATATAAATATAATTTCCTACCTGTCTCTATAGGTTATGAGCCTGCGCCTGCCTATCATCATGCTGTAAGACTCAAAACAGTGCTGATCTGCAGGCAGTTCTGTGGAGGGGAAAGTTAATTTTTAGGATTACCTCCTGAGAATTACAAAAATATTTAAATGTAACCAGAATCTAGGTTCAGAAACTTATGAATGAGGAATCAACTGGGAGGAATAAGTTTGATTGTAATTGGTAGCAATGGAACAACACTATCTGAGGCAAGATGGTGCAGGAAAGTACTTGAACAAACAAGTTTAAGTTTTACTTAGATTTCAATAGAACAAGGGAGTTGTGAGTAACAACACCCAAAAGCTAATAAATCTGGTTTTCAGATGAAGATTACAAAAGATCAACTCAATGGCAACCAACCTCCAGGTTCTTAATGAAACTGCCCAACTCTCTGCAATGAAGAGCTTGAAGGGTACCAGATAACTGTTGGTGGCTGTAAAAAAGAAAGAAATTTTTTTATGAAGCTCTAGAAGCAAAGCAATGACAGATTTGAACAAGAGTAACCCAAACTTCTGAAGGAACTCAAGATTAGCGTGGAAAAATCCAACTTCAAGGAAATAAAGGAAGTTTTAACACTCCTGGTTTCAAGCTTAAAGAAACCTCTCAGTCAAACATGACTGATTCCAGAAATTCAATCAAAGAATGATAAAGACCAGTTTTGTCAAAAAAGGGATCAAAGAGTCGTATAACACACTCAATAATTCACTCAAATGGATTCTTCTTCAACCAGAAAGGCTATTGGTTGGTGATAATGGAAAAGTTCACAGAGAGAAAGATCAAAGATTGAGTATGGAGGCCCAAAGATCAAGGGGAAATTGTAGATATACCCAGGATAAGGATGATGAATGGCTTGGATAAAGGGGAAGGGCCCCACGGATTAATTGATTTCATACAGTGATGATGATGGGGAAAAAGGCAGGGGAGAGCACCCCTTTTATGGGCAAGAGGCCCTGTATACTATTTAAAAGGAGATAACACATATGACAGAGGATTTTTTTTTCTAATAAGAGGACCAAGGGAGTTTGGTCTTTTCTGCCAACTTTCTGTGACTGGGGTGAGAAGATCTCACCACTGTCCGTGGGATGGACAATGAGGGGCCGCAACAGGTAATGCCCACAAGCTTTCAGGTGCGCAACAGTTGCCAGGTGCAAGCTGCGGATCTGACAGCAAGGTTGCAACAGAACGCAATTGCAAGATGGATGGATGGGTAACAGCAAGCATTTGGACTGGCAGATGAGAAAAAAGGGGGGACAAATTGGTCATCCTTGCTAGAGGATACTGCTGATCCTTGGTGGTTGGAGGAGGCAATCAATTTGAGAAGGATGAGAGCAGGGAGCAGATGATTGAGGATGGTGAGTATTGCCTGCTTTTCTGTTTCCTTGGATGATGCCAAGCGCGAAATACTGAGGCCAATGTTTTCCTGGAACAATGTTGCTGTTTGTCATCTTGCTGAGGGCAAAGAAAGCAAGGTGTTGAGGTTGAGGATTGCACTGGAGCAAGATTGGATTTGGTGATGAAAGTGGCAGTTGTGGTCATTTTTTTTGGAGCAATCATCAATCCAAGATCAATGCACAAGAATTGAGTCATTGAGAAAGGGATCTGGCAACGGGGAATGGGAAATGGCTGAGTTTCAATAGAAATTTCAAGGAGGCAAGAGTTGGAGAGATGGTAGGATGATGTGCCCGTGCTTGGCCCCCCAAAAAAAGATGAGTGCGCCAAGCGTGAAGAGAAAGAATTGAAAACAGGACCTGAGGACTAAAACCACCCAGGGGTCTTTCCTAGACTACTAGGACAGTGGAAAGTTGGAAAACAGAAAAAAAGAAGGTTGCCATAGCAACAATATTTTTTTTGATTGGCTGATAAAAGATTATATATATACTTTTGTTTTAAAAATTTTCCCATTTCCTGAGGTGTCCTGAATTGTTAACCACAACTCTCCCCAACTGAAAGACTTTCCCTAGTCTGCATCTCAATTTTGAAGATATTAAGAAAAGGCGGAATAAAAAGAGATTGGGACAGAAAAATGGCCATTTCTTGATCTTGAGAGTGATTGAAAAGTTGAAAAATGTCTTGATACATCCAAAAGAGTCCTAGAAGCGGCAGGGATAAAACAAAGAGGGCATCCCAGGTGCTCATTTATGTGGAATAAGGGAAATGTTAAATTCATGGCTCATTGATCCGTGCACACAGTTTGAAAGGGGCTGTGTGGCATGCCACACAGTCCAATCCCAGCCGTGTACAACCCCCCACGGCTCAAAGAGTTGCGGGGCCAACCCAGCCTGGTCCGCCGGCGTGTGGGATTCCACACAAGTACATTCAAGACGTGTGGAGTTGTACACAGCTCAAATGCTGCAGTGTTGGATGCCACATGCCACTGGACCGCGTTGAGCAAAAAAAAAAAGGAATGAAAGGGTACTAACATAAACTTTCAAAAAAAACAGAAATCAACCAAAAAATCAAAGAATGGTCATTTTTTGGTTAAAAAAAAACAAAAAAGTAAATGAATAAATAAAAAACAAAAAAAACTGGTACTATCCAATGGACTAGCCCTAAAGTAAAAAGACCCAACAAAACACAAGTAAATGGACTAGCCCTAAACTAAAAACACCAAAAAAAAAGACAAGTAATTTGATAAGCCCTAAAGTTAAAACACCAAAAAAAAGACAAGTAACTTGACAAGCCCTAAAGTAAAAACACCAACTAAAATACAAGTAAATTGACAAGCCCTAAAGTAAGTTCAACTTGAATAGCCCTAAAGTAAAAGGGCCCAAAAATTAAAGAAGTCTTTTGAACAGCCCTGAAGTACAAGTGCCAAATTAAATACAAGTCTTTTGACCAGCCCGCCCAAAAAAATACAAGTCTTTTGACCAGCCCTAAAGTAAAAACACCAAAAAAAAACAAGTTCAACTTTTTTTAAGCTGATCCCATCCCAAGATTAAAATAAGTTAAGCTTGTGATGGAATCAGCACAACAAAAGTTGAACTGACTTACCATTAAACTCTCATTCAAAACACTCAATATAATGATGTTAACTCAAAACACTCAACATAATGATGTTCAAAAGTTGATAACCCTTTATATTTATAGAACTTGTTAGCTGAATTAGAATTACAATTTATATGAAACCCAATGATGAAATGAAGTCAAAGTCTATTAAAATCTAGAATACATTTGCAGTTGATCTTTGAGATTATCAACCAAAACAGAGGCCTTTTTAGAAATCAAGGAACGTGGTTTTTTTACAATGGGCGGGATTGGAATCATTTCTACCTCAATTACTAATGGAACCCAGTGGTTATTTTTTACAAAGGAAATGAACATTAAATCTGATTGATCAGTAACACCATTTTTTATTGGAGTATAAGTATCACATGACTCCAATGAAATGAAGCATATAGGTCTGGAATATGTGTCTGCTATGATTTGACCCATATCTAATTTAGCCAGCCATTTTGAGGAGGGAATCTTTTCATTGATGTCTTCAACATCAATTCTTTGTTTAATATTTTCAACCTCATTTGCACAACCAAGCATCTTGATGTAGCATGCTTTATTTTTCTCTAATGTTTAAATCATTTCCTTCCTAACTTTAAACCAACCATGTTTTTCATAACCAAGAGATTTAGCAATGACTCTAAATCTGCAATTCCCATCTCCAATTGGATCCCAAAAATCACCCAAGAACTTATGAAATTTCTTGGGTATTTGATTGAGTTATTCCATGTTTGGTTCCTATCATGAAAACTAAATTAGTATTTATTTCTTTAATCAGATCAATTAAATGAATACTCACCAAAGATGAGCTTCTGGTTGAGCTTTTCTGCCCGGTCTCTTCCTCTGAAGAGGATTCTGATTCAAAATTAAGTTATCCCAATTCACTTTCAGTCTCTTCCTCTGATCTATGAAATTCAGATTCAGATTCTGCCAAATTTGAATAACAATTCATCATTAGTTAGTAACTAAGTTCATTAAACAAAAAAAAATGAACATATCCCAAAAGAAAAGACTTACAATCTTTTGTCTTTTCTTGTTTGGAGCCCTTCTAGTCCTTTCCCCCCCCTTGAGTTGTATTTAAACATGCTCAAACCAAGATGGTTCTCCCCGCGTATCAGTCAGTTTGGCCTTCCCCTACTTGATTGTAAGACTTTAGGTTCAAGTCTTGGCTTCAATCAATATTTTTTAATCTTCTGAATGATATACTTCAATAGGCCGCTTTTCTCATGATCTGGAGATTCCAAGATCATTGCATTCACTTTTTTATGTAACTGAGGAATGCTTACCATTTCATTGAGATTGCACTTGAGAAATTCAAAAGGATCAACCATTAGTGAATTAGAATTCATTAATCAAAAAGCATTAATCACAAAGTGATTTGAGCAATCCAACTTAAGCCAACTTACAGAAATAGAACTTTAAGGGTAATAGTCCAACATCCACTGAGGATGAACATCTTTGGGTACCATGGATCCTCTGAATGCTAAACGGTCACCTATTTGGTGGGAGCAGGGCAAACCCATAGTCTTGGAATATGACTTGGTGCACACTTTGCCATCATGATAACCTTTGAACTTCTCAAATTGTTCCAAAATAAGCTGAATTGCCTCTAAAGACAAGTTGTAACCCAATGGCAACAGTTCAGATGGAAGAACTGTCCCTAACTTAATTCAAGATTTATAAAGTGACACATGAACCAATTTAATTTGATTCAAAACTGTTCCGTCAAGGCTTTTCCAAACATACAACATGTTTTGCAAAGATTTTGCAAGGCATTGTTTGAGAGTTGCATGGGCCCCTTCAACCAAAGATGTTGTTTGGTTTCCAAAATCTGGGTTTATACAAGTCCACGCTGTTACAAACATCTCTTTGATAGGGAAAATGTTATTTTCCATATACTCAAGTACATTCTCATAGTCTTTCAAGAAACACTATACCAGTCAAAAGGTCAGCACCCAAAAATGGGAAGAATAAGAAGCAGTGATTTGGACCTACTCTGAGTTCCGCATCATTGACCTCCGCCTCCTCCTTGGTCTTTGAGGCCCCATACTTTGCCCAAAGAGTCATAAAGCTTTCCAATCTTTCAATGTCATTAAAAAAGCGCGCTTTGCAGTTTGATTGTATTTTTTTAGACAAGTGCCAAGTGAAACATTGTCTTGATTACTCAGGGAAACTAGATTCAATAGCAAAAATCAGAGCTTTTTCACGGTCCTTCACAAACACTCTTGCAATTCTCTCAGGATCATAAGCCAACTCCTTCAATGAGTTTACAGACCAACTTTAGAACTCAAACGTTTCTTTTGTTGTAACAAAAAGAGCTTTTGTGAAAGTTTTCCAATTGGCTGTCATTCCTACAACATGCAATAGCGGGGGTTTGTACATATTTGTCTTATAATTACAATCCAACATAGCAATATGATGGAATTGTTTTGAAAGCTTTACTGCCTCAGGATGTGCTAAGTACAGGGCCTCCCAGTGACCCTCTCCACTGAAATTTGACCGGTGAATCCAATTTGTTTCTTCAAGCTGTTCATAGAGTAACTCCATAACACTTTTACCCGTTAGTTCTGCAAGCGTCACCTTCCGCTTAGTGTTATAGATTGTTTGGTCATCAACATAATCCCCTCCATCAATCTTTCCCAATTTACTGTTAAGCTGCAACGTATTGAGCCCATCATTCATGCCTTCTATTAGATTGTCTAAGGCCACCCCCAAGATTCTCCTCTGTTTAGGATGCACAGAGGGATGTTCAGATGGTTGATGGTTATGTTGGGTTTCTTTGTAGGAGAGTTGCCACAAGGGGTCTGCCTTTGTGTGACTTGCATGAATTGAAAACTTTCACCCAAACTTCCTTGTGTGAGTTTCCCTAGACCGTTTGGTAAGAAGTTTTCCTGAATAGGAACCATGGAGATCACAGGCCAAATCCACATATTTATCTTTCTTCAAGTTAAAAACCGTCAGAGAGTTACCATGCTTCATATCTCATGTTTGACAACAGTTTTGGGCCTCTTCCCTAGTAGGAAAAGTTCTCACAGGAGGTGGGTCAAGTGGATCTAGGAAACATTCATTGGTTAAGTCATAGTTTCAGTTACATGCACCCCATTAGTTTCAATCAAATTAAATCCAGCAAAGACCTCAATAACATAAAATGTTACTCACGACCAGAGGTTGCATCCCACTGTGGAACATTTTTTCCCTCAATTGTCAACCTTGATGAGGACTCAATTGGGGCTTCCAATGTTTCATTAGCCAAATCCTTTTTTTCTTTTTCCAAAGCTTTCTTGATGGCACTCCAAATTTGGGTTGAGGGAACCCAGGTTTGGTCCAGGGGGTGCCCCAAATTCTGGCACAACTTCCAGGGGGTTTTGCACCACCCAAAACAGCAGTTTTGAGCTGTGTATGGGGGTACACAGCTCCAAAAGGTGATGTTTAGGGGGTAAATGGCTCCTATACAACCCCCCGGGTGTTGCGCTTGTTTGGAAAGGCCCTTTGTAGTCATCTATGGGCCCCCACAGCTCATTTGAGCTGTGTAGGGCCCTACATGACTCCCACACAACTGGAGTTGTGAATTTAACATCACCCATTTTTTTATTTATTTTTTATTTATTTTTATTTATTTTTCATTTATTTTTATTTATTTTTCATTTATTTTTCATTTATTTTTCATTTATTTTTCATTTATTTTTCATTTATTTTTTATTTATTTATTTATTTATTTATTTATTTATTTATTTATTTATTTATTTATTTATTTATTTATTTATTTATTTATTTATTTATTTATTTATTTATTTATTTATTTATTTATTTATTTATTTATTTATTTATTTATTTATTTATTTATTTATTTATTTATTTATTTATTTATTTATTTATTTATTTATTTATTTATTTATTTATTTATTTATTTATTTATTTATTTATTTATTTATTTATTTATTTATTTATTTATTTATTTATTTATTTATTTATTTATTTATTTATTTATTTATTCATTCATTTATTTATACAAGGGCGTATCAAAGTTAGCAAAACCACCATTTTTTTTGACCAAACCCGCCATTAAAAATGGCGGGTTTCTGAAATACACATACCCCCTAACTGGTGTATTTGGAAATGGCAGGTTTCATGAAACTGGCAGATTTCAAACATCAAAACTGCCATTAAACCTGCCATTTATGCATCATCATCCATCCACCATGATGGCATGCAAAACACCCATCCACACCTCTGCATCAGCCAATCCATCCCAATCCCATCCCCATTGCTTCACACACAACTCATCCCCTTTTCCTGGACTGCCAATTCTTCTTCCACAACCCTCAAATGTTATACAAAGATTTGAATCCCTTCTTGATCCTAACCCCAATCTAAGTATACGATTGGGAGGGAACAAGATGGGAGGAGATGATTTGACAAACAATCCAACCATCTTCAATCAATGTCTCCCTCTTCCCTCTGCCTCACCTTTGATCTTTTGACTAACCCTTGACTCTTTCATCATCTTACCGGTCTTGTTCAAGTGCACTCTATCAAATTTGAATGCCCCCATCTACTTCATCCACCCTCACACTCCTTCAGGATGGTCGATCACCCTCACCCTCCCAAACGTCCCAAGCCTACTCAGCCAAACCCCTGGTCGTCCCATCAACTGAGCACCAACAAGGTATGCGTTCACAGTGACCTACTCCTCTATCCCATCTCTTCATTTGTCTCCTTTGATCTCAACCTCTGCTCAAACCAGCATGTTTGGCGCCTCCAACCCACCCTCAACGACCCTCTTTGGCGCCGCAAACCCATCAAATCCCACCGGCCTCTTCAGCTCCCCGGCCACTTTGACTTCCGCTGGTCTCTTTGGCTCCTCGACGGTGACCAGCACCCCGGCCACCCAGCCTGCTTCCACCAACCTCTTCGGCTCCTCCACCCCGCCCAGCGCCTCTCCCCAGCCCAAGCTCTTTGGGAACTCGAATCCCTCCGCCCCGGCCCAGAAACCATCCAGCAGCCTCTTTGGAACATCCAATCAAGCC
Organism: Puccinia polysora; assembly: GCA_025617555.3. Taxonomy (NCBI): domain Eukaryota; kingdom Fungi; phylum Basidiomycota; class Pucciniomycetes; order Pucciniales; family Pucciniaceae; genus Puccinia; species Puccinia polysora. The sequence continues at coordinate 51,024,441 of CM062618.1, forward strand.
TTGAACTCTCCCGGCCCATTTGGATCCCTCGGCACTAACAACCTCATCCCCACCGGTTCCCCAAGCTTGTTCGGTTCTTCTCAGCTCAGCTTGACCAACTTTGGAAACTTGTTTGCTAACAAGTCCTCCAGTGTTCCCGTCACCCCCGCATCTTTGTTGAGTCGACTTATTTTAGTTCCCCCCCAACGACTTTTGATCTTCTTGCACTCCTTGGAGCCTGTCACGGCCCATGATGTATATATTTAGCCGATTGTATTGAGAGCTTGGTTGGTTGTCTCTGGATGATTAGGACTTTTGGCAATGTTGCACCTCAGAGCAATGCAGTATTTACCTGGACAACGTGCTTCAACAATTTACCAGAAGACGCGAAGAAGCAATTGGAAGCGCTTGAGTAGGAATTCTCTTTAAACCCTTCTCATCCGTATCATGAATAAAATCTCATTTTTGCTTCTGCAAAAACTTTGACGGACTACTCAGCCAATCCGCAAACGTTCGTTCTGCTTTCACCGGTTTCAGTGCTATGATTCAGACCCAATGCCCTCATTCAGATACTCTAAAGGCCATGCTGCTTGGTACTGAGATCGCCAAGGGTGCTTCATTACTACTTCAGGTCACATCAGTACGTCCAACCCAATCAAGAACTTAGTCTCTCACAGACCAATGTGCTGAGTCCATCTGGCTCCTTTTTTACCCATTGTCTCCTTCTTTCTTCTTCTTCTTCTTCCTTCCCCCCAAGAAATGCATGCTACCTCTGCTTCTGTGACGGTGTTTTCTAACCTGCTCAAGTCAATTCGCCATGCCATCGATGCAGACGTTCCAGATTTAATCAAGTTGGCCGCAATTGTGGACGCCTATCACGCCCAGCGTCTGACTTTTTCCGTCCACAACCCCAACGAATCAACACCCAATCCCATCAAGTTTCAGTTTGAGTTCTTTTCCCAAAAGACGGCCGAGATGGAAGATTGTCTGAAGCGTTACAAACAGACGATTGAATTTGTCAAGTTACAATTAAAAGGTCTATTCAATTGCCCAAGCCCTGCTTGTAGGTCCTCTGCCCAATCCAGGCTTTTGACAAACAACCCTTGACTCGCCCACCTCATTCAACAAGCTAATTGACTACATTCCTACCATTTTCTCCTGTTTTTTTTTCTCTAGCAATTGTTACCGCTCTTAAGGCTCAGTACTCTACATTTATGGCTTTAGCCAATAAGGTAGCTCAACTGAACACTACAATTTTGACTCTCAAGAAGGATTATCGGGAGCTATGGAGACATCAAACCAGATTGGTCAGAGACCCTTTTGCGGAGATCAACCACGCCTTCGAGGTAGGTGCTCTTGCAACACATTTTCAAGCTTGTTGAGAGCCACCAATTTCAAGTAACCTAACTAATTAGCATTTGTTTCATCGCAATCAAATGAGTGAAATCTGGATGAGGACCATCCCCCTGGGGTTTTCCGCCCCCCCCCCCCTGATGCCACTGCCGTTGACATCCTCGGGGTTTGAAGACCGGGGTTTCCTACAACATTCATCGGCACAAGGCATTTCTAGCCAGGAAAGGATTATTAATTGTGTCAATTAGTCACCAGCTTCCACAATACCTCTCTATTCATTCCTGAGCGATCTTCTAGGCAGGGCACTCTCTTTTCACTGTACTCAGTTCATACCATTATGTGGTATTCAACTGAAACCTCCAGTTTGATCTTTTCCCCTGGTGTAGTAAGCAAGTGCGGAAAGAAACACCAGAATAAGCATGTAACTGGGTCCACATGGAGTCATCCAACAATTACACTAACGATACCAAGCAATCACTTTGTTCTAAAACTGCTCCCGCCCCCTCCGCTGTTGCAACGGTGTGGAGAAATGGGACAATTGTGGAAGGCAAGGTTTTAGTGCATTTAAGTAAGAGAAAAATCAAACCCTCCAACCCAAGATTGTTTTTTCTTTTTTTGTGTCTTGGGGGAAACCTTCTGGATTGATAGCTGAAGTGCTTTTCTAGGATGACTGCAATTGCAGCATGGCACCTTGATCAGTGACAATCTAGTGGATTTCTCCTGTTGATGAACCCTGTTGACAGCTAACGGCATCTCCCCCCCTAGTTTGAGTATATAAAGAAAAAAGAACAGTCAGCTTGGTAGCCAACTTGGAGAGTCAGTTCTTACAGATATAGGATAGCAATGAAGAGATGAGAGCAATAAAGTGACAAGAGTGATCATGTGACAAGAGTGATGAAGAGATGAGAGCAGTAAAGTGATGAGAGTGATGAAGTGATGAGGATAGTGATCCAATGAGAGTTAGCTGGATGTGATGAAAGTGATAAAGGGATGAGAGTGATGAAGTGATAAGGATAGTGATCCAATGAGAGTTAGCTGGATGTGATGAAAGCAATAAAGGGATGAGAGTGATGAAGTGATAAGGATAGTGATCCAATGAGAGTTACCTGGATGTGATGAAAGCAATAAAGTGATGAGAGTGATGAAGTGATGAGGATAGTGATCCAATGAGGGTTAGCTGGATGTGATGAAAGCAATAAACAGATGAGAGCAATGAAGTGATAAGGATAGTGATCCTATGAGAGTTAGCTGGATGTGATGAAAGCAATAAATGGATGAGAGCAATGATATGATAAGGATATTGATCCAATGTGAGTTAGATGGATGTGATGAAAGCAATAAATGGATGAGAGTTATGAACTGATCAGGATAGTGATCCAATGAGAGTTAGCTGGATGTGATGAAAGCAATGAAGTTATGAGAGTGATGAAGTGATGAGGATAGTGATGAAGAGATGAAGAGCAATGAATCAAATTTTTTTACAATGAGGTTGGAGGTAGAAGGAGGTGGGAAGCCCAGGGTGGATGACATGGACAGGTGGCGGAAGCCTTTAAATACTTTTATCTGAAAAAATCCACTTATTTCATGTTAACTTTGACATGTCTGATGTGAAATAAGTGGTTTTTTTGATTTTTAATGGCAGGTTTGAAATGGCAGATTTGGGTTGAAACCTGCCATTAAAAAAAGATGGTTTTGGTTAACTTTGATACACCCTATTAGGGCATATAAAAGTTAGCAAAACCGCCATTATAAACCCTCCATTTTTTTGACCAAACCCGCCTTTTTTAATGGCAGGTTTCTGAAATACACATACCCACTAACTAATGTATTTCAAAATGGTGGGTTTCATGAAAATGGCAGGTTTCAAACATGAAACCTGCCATTTCATCAATCCACCATCCATGGCATGCAAAAAACCCATCCACACCTTCAACTCATCAAATCCATAGGCATGACACACATCTCATCTCCATTGCTTCACACCTCCATCACTTGACATCTCCATTGCTTCACATCTCCATCACTTGACATCTCCATTGCTTCACATCTCCACCACTTCACATTTACATCACTTCAAATCTCCATCACTTCAAATCTCCATAAATTCACATCTCAATTGCTTCACATCTCCATTGCTTCACACACATCCCATCATCATCACATCACCATCTTTCTCAACATGTCCAATCAAAATTTCCGGCAGCAAGTTGAAAACACAAAAAAGCTGACTGAAATATTTTTATTATTAGGATTGGATTCAGAATCTGATTTGGAATCTACTTGGTTAGCTTTGAATTCTCTATTGGAAAAGAAATACATGGTTCCATAAAGACACACTCTCCACAAACCTATTTATTAAAGGCAAAAGCTTTACCTACTGCCCAACTTAAGCTTCCAGCAACTGTTCCAAACTTTATTGCCACCTTTCATGAAACTTTTGGAGATGATTGAAGACCACCACACCTTCCAGGACAATTCTTGAAAACCTCAACGCAATCAAGCTATCCAACTGGCTGTTGTTCTTTGTAGATTGGGATCAAATGGAAATGGAGCAGCAATTCATCAATTAGAAAATGTATTCTTGGTCAGTTGTGGATCCATTGTCTTATACACCAACACAGTCATGATGGCTATCCTATCTTTGCATTGCTCTTTCCTTTGTTGGCCAGCCAAAGAAGACCGCAAGGAGATATCTCAAGTAATGGAGACTGAAGGATTTCCTGGTTGCATTTGTTTTGTTGATGGAACCACTATCCCCTTGAGTCAAAAACACAACCTAGATGTCAACCATTATTTTGATTGGAAAAAAAGGCAATTGATTCATTTCCTTTCCAAAGCCTTTGATAATACACAGACCAAATTTGTTTTTTTGGTTTGTATAGATACTCTGTGGCACTACAACTTGCTTGTGATAATAACAAGAAGTTCATATCCCTCCATGCTGGTATTCTGGGTTCTTGTCATGATTCATATGTTTTCAATCGGATGAGGATTGCCCAACAACCAGATAACTAATTTGACAAAAATCAATACCTTCTGGCCAATTCAGCTTATGCTAGCGGGAAATATGTGGTTCTGGCATACCACAATGTTTCAACCAATGATCAAGCCAAAACTGATTTCAACTATCATCTTGCCCAATCACAAGTTTGGATTGAGCATGCTATAGGATCCCTGAAAGGAAGATGGGCCAGCTTATGGCAGATGCAAAACCATCTCCAATCTTCCAAAGACATGAATTTTATCATCAACTGGATTATCAGTTGTGTAATCCTTCACAACCTTCTTGCCAACATCAAAGATGAATGGGACAAAATATTCAAACAAGATATTTCTGATCCTCCTCAAGTCATCCCAGCCTCATCTTCTACCTCATCTTTGGCCATGAGAGAGCGGATTGTACCCCTCAAACTTTCTCACTTTGATGAGTAGCATTGGGTTTTCAAATAGGTAAAAAATAAAATCAAAGAATTTTTTTGGTTTTGGTTGTTTAACCAAGAATCCTAGGCTGACTCCTTTTTTTTTTTTTTTTTTTTTTTTTTTTTTTTTTTTTTTTTTTTTTTTTTTTTGGTGGACTTAGACAAAAAAAAAACTTCAAAACCACCTTACCCCACCAAACCACTGGTCCACCTTCACTGGTACACTTCCTCCTCACCCACAACCACCAACTCACCTATCACCACCACCTCCCCATCACCTTCACCTCACCACCACCTCCCCATCACCTTCACCTCACTATCACCTCCACCTAAACCACCTCACCCATCACCACCACCTGACCATCACCTCCACCTCACCATTACCTCCACCTCACTAACCACCTCCACCTCAACTCACCTCACTCACTGCCTCCCCTCCTCCTAACCCTGGTAAGCCCCCTCACCCCTCTTCCTCTTCCTGCCCCTGACCGGTTGCTGATCCTTTGATAATTCAACCTTTAGGTCCCCCCTGGATCCCCATCAAGGTGAGCCCCTCCTCCTCCTCCTCATCCTCTTCCTGCCCCTGATTGATCTTCAAGCAATCAATTGGTCCACCAGCAACAATCAATCCTGCTGGTCAATCAATCCATCAATTGACCAACCAGTGACATGCCCCCCTTCTGCTCCTCCTCCTCCTCCCAGTTCTTGAGAAGTTGACTGACATTTTTTTTTGGTAGGAAATTAATGGTAAAATTCTTCTTATTTTCTATGTTGGTTGATCATCTAAGTGGTTTATACCGGACTGATGATTGTTTTTTTATTTTTTTATTTTTTTTATTTTTTTGGTAGGAGAATTGACATTATTGTTTTTGTTATTTTCTATGTTTGTTGATCATCTAAGTGGTTTATACCTGACTAATTACCATTTGTTTTTTTGCTTTTTTTTATTCAATGAAATGCAATTGGACATTCCACTGCTTTGTCACCCTTTCTTGACGGCCCATTCTTCAGCCACCAAACTCAAAATGTTACAAATAATGGATTTCCATCTTGATCCTCACCCCAATCAAAGTATATGGTTGGGAGGGAAAAAGATGGAAGGAGATAGTTTGAAAAAAATACAGAGAAGTGGGAAGAAAAGAGCTTACTAGAGAAGGAGGGCTCAAATGCAGGATTCAGAAATTGCATTGGAAGTGACTGAGGAAACAATTAATGAAAAGGTTGTTTGGTCTTCATGCAAACTACTTCCCTTGAACCTTTATCCATTGTGATGGTTATTTATAGACACAGAGGCAAGTGGGCTCACCACTGCACATTCAACTTAGAGCAGCGCAGATGTGGGTGGAATTCTGCAGTACAATAGGCTCAGAAAAGCGCATTGGCGGACTGTCTATTCCGTAGTACAATAGCTGAGGGCTTGGAATAGGTGCGGGGCCTGCTTTTTGCAGGCAAAATTACAAGAATGGGCTGGATTTTTAGACTTTTGTGAACTTTGCGCGGTGTGGTGTCAATTTATAGACATGGATTGGGAACTGTGTTGTGGCTGCGTGCTCAGCATTGGAGGCAAGAGGGCTCAGCATTAGGGTATGCGGAGTGCTCAGCAGCGGCAGCCGCTGTTTGGCTCCGCACCTAGTGGAAGGGTTGGGCTCAGCATTGAATGCAACGTGGGCCGCAATCTGCCCCGGAGATTGGATTTGGAAGGTAGTGCGCTTGACTAGGTTCGCGGGCGTGCCGGTTCAGATACGTAGGGGCGGAGCAATCCGCGGGCTATAAAGGAACGGACGGAGCGGGAAGATCAAGCTGGATAATACTGGACACCCACAATGGGCACGGACAAACGGATACAGACAGGCGCGGGGGGCTTCGAGTAGGGCGCGGTGCAGGCACCCCGTCATGAGAAGGACAAACTGGATGGATGGAACAGCGTACGGATGTCAGGGGGAGTTTGGTACGGAGGTGGGGAGAGGAGGCTAGGGTTTCTGTTTTGGGATTGTTTTCTGTTTCTTTGTCATACTGTTATTTGCGCGTGTACTTAGGTTAGGGTTGAGAGGGAGGACTTATCCTCACTCTCAAATCCGGGTTAGGGGGGAGGGGGAGGCATGGAATCATACCATCACATCATTGGACTGGATCAATCATCTCACCAAGAGATTAAAGGAACTCATACCGGATACACATCCAGGTGGAAAGTTCTTAGGATTGAAGGATTGGCAATTTCACTCTCTCTCTACTTTTCTTTATCTCTTATCTCCTTATTTCTATTTCTCATTTAAGTGCGACTTTGGGCATCCTCATCTCCTTTCAGACGCAGGGAACCGTTAACTTCCAAACCTTGGGACAATTGTAGGGGGATAACCCTTATTCTTTCCAAAACGGGAGCAAAGGTTCTGAAAAGTGGATCTTGAGCGTCTTAAAACCAAAACAGCAAAGGAAGGAGGTGTTTCCTTGCGGAAGTTGTTTGGTGTGTATTGTTCCTCATTTGATTGCATTTTTGAAGTACCTTTTCCACAAAATAATTTTGGCAGAGCATACCGGCTCTGTCAAGAGGAACTTTATGCAGGGGCTTAGCCCTAAGTTTCACGGAAGGGTCCACAGAAAGCTTTACACCAAAGGATTAATTTGTAGGTCTTGGGACGGAGCGGTAACCCTACTTCCGGAAATGAAGGACATCCATGCGGTGGTTGTAGGAAAATTAGAATTAGCGGAACTTATTGAGGAAGACCTAAAGGGTTTGGAGAATAAGGATGTGCAGGTGAAAAGAGTAAAAGGGCCAGTAACAACAAAGGAAACTGCTGAAACAATGGAGATGTTTAAAAAAATGTGTGTTTTATGGCAGAAAGCTATTGCAAAATCAGTGGCAACAGTCCTGGAACCACAAAAAACAATGTCTTATGCACTGACTCAGGGACCATCAAGAGCTCCTCCAAGGAACAAAGGCAAGCCTTGCATCTTCCAATGCTATTACTGCTGGGAAAATGGCCATCTTAAAAGGTTGTGTAAAGATCTGAGTGCAGACATACGGGGCAAGATAGTTAAGACAGATGGAAGGGAATGCTTCTACCCTTCAGGAGAAACTATACCGGATATGCCGGATCCAGCTTTGCCACAAGATCTGGCTTGAGCGGCGGCGGAAGAAAAGAAGGAAGCTCCAGCTTCAGTGCGGTATGCTTTTCCTTTGACTTGGGAGCCCCCACAAGTTTCAGTGGAGGTTAGAGCCGTTTGCTCCAATGAAAAGCAAATGGATCTTGATGTTCCGACTCATGAAAAAGCACCAGAGCAGGAAGCTGTAGTCAAAGCAGGGGGATCCCCCAGGAGGGACAGAGAAGTAGCAAGGAGAATTTGTGGAACGGACCACCCGTTTTCACTAACTTTGAAGGAACTAGCCGCAATCTGACCAGTAATGGTGGAGAAAATGGTTGCAGTCTTCAAGCAGTTTGCGGGGAATAAGGAGGACAACCCAAAACCCAGGGAAGAGGCAAAGGTTGGTTCTCTCAACGCGGGGGGGGGACGTTTTAGGAGTTAGTGGTGCTATGATGTGCCCTTTGGGATATGTGGAAATGCAGATTGGAGGCAAACAGTGTTGGGAAATGGTTGATAGCGGTTCAATGGTGAACTTCCTTCCATTGAAATTGGCAACCAATGTGGGATTGGTTTGAAACAAGGCAAACATTGGGTTGCAGACCTTAGGAAGTTTTGAATGCATGGTCAAAGGGGTGGTGGAGAAAGAAATGATGGAAGTGGAAAAGGTATCAGCTCCGCTATCATATCTGGTAGTAAGCGGGTTGGAGGTCATACTTGGTAGGCCATTCCTTTTTGCCTTCCAGACATCTCTTGGCTTCCGTACAGATACTAGAGGGAACATTGGAAGGGCTGCCCTCTTGCGGAAGGCAGCCACAACAATTTGGTGGAGGATTTTTAAATGTTGTGTGCGGGGAAGGCTCTGTCCTCGCGCAGATGCTCAACAGACAAGGAGCAGGGAGGAGGAACCCCCGTAGCAGGGTCCAATGTGCTTTGGGCAGTATGGAGAAGAGTGGGAATTGATGCAACAATGATGGGAGCAGGGATAGGACCAAAATTTATTACTTCCTTGTATGCGCCTCCAATGGGTGTCAGCACAAGCAGCCACCCTTGTTCCACAATTGTGAGAAACCCAGATTTTGTTGCAGGTCAACAAGTACAAATAGAGGAGACAACCAAGGTATCAAAGTTGGTTGAGGTGCGGTTCTTTGTTAGCAAATACAAACCGGTTGCTAAGAAGGTCCAACCGCAGAACAAGCCAATGACCCAGGACCTCAATAAACCAATGAGGCCTACCTGTTGGTTGTGGGATCCTTATGAGTTGCCTTTGACACTTGCAATACTGGAGAGGGATGCGACAGGTTTGAAGGAGGGGCAGATGGCAGAACTCAACTTTGGGCCGGAGGGGTGGTTGCAAGAGGAGGAAGTATGATTACTCAAGGCGGTGATTGTCATTTGGAGGAGGGTGCTGTCATTTAGTCTGGAAGAGTGGGGCTTATTCAGGCATGAGATTGCAGACCCCTACCAGATACCTCTGGTGCCCCAAAACCCTTGGAAGATCAAACCCATTCCTATTCCGGTAGTGGTTAGGGATAAGTTTACAGAGTTGGTGCGGGAGCGTTTGAGGACGGGTCTGTACAAGTCTTCTTGTTCTAGTTATTCTATTCCCATTTTTGCGGTACTAGAACAGGACAGGAATAGTTTTCAGATTGTCCACAACCTGCAGAGGTTAAACTTGTTCACAATCAGAGAAGCAGGGTTGCCTCCGCAGGTGGAGGAGTTTGTGAAGAATATGACTGGAAGAGTCTGCTACTGGCTAGTAGACATTATGGGGGGGTACAATCAGCAGGAGCTACATCCAGAGTCCTGTCCTATGATGGCTTTCAAAATGCAGTTGGGGAGGCTTCCCAAGGGGGAAACTAATTTGGTACAGGTTTCCCAGGCGCAAATGATTTGGATTTTGCAGGATGATGTTCCCAAAACAGTGTGGAAATTCATCAATGATGCCTTATCAAGGGGCTACGGAGCAATTACGGCAGAGAAACTATTTCCAGAAATTTGGGAATCAGGTGGTTTGTCTGGGAGTACGCGCGGACTTTGGAGAGAATCCTGTTCTGGATTGAGGAAGCAGGTTTGACTGTTTCCAGTAAGATGTTTTCAGTGTGCTTTCCGGCCTTAGAAGTCCTTGGCCAAGAAGTTTCCGCAAAAGGCAGGAAAATAACTAAGTTAAAAGTTAACAAAGTTTTGGAATGGCATACTCCATGGAATGCTACCCACGTTTCCCAGTTTTTATGTTTATGCAGATGGGTACAGATCTTCATTGAGCGTTTTGCGGAGATAGCTAGCCTGTTGCGGAAACTGATTAGGCAGGGGGCCAAGTGGGTGTGAACAGAGGAATGTGATTGTGCAATCTGGGTTCTAAAGGAGATTTTTGGGCGGCAAATACTGTTGAAGGACCTTGACTACAAGAAAGGAGGGATCCGGCTAGCAGTGGACTCAAGCTAGTTCAGTGCAGGCGGTGTGCTGACCCAGGAAGACAAAGGGAAAGACAGGCCAGTTCTTTATGATTCAGTCACCTTTTTGGAGGTAGAATATTGGTACTTTCAGTCCAATTTGGAGTTGTGTCAAGTGACTAGGATTGTGCGGAGATTACAGCATGTGATGTGGGGGGTGTCTTTTGAACTCCTGGTGGATGCGGAAGCACTGGCCAGGATAATTAATTCCCCAACCTTGCCTCATCCTCCTATGACGCAGTGGATTGCATACTTTAAATTTTTCAATTTCATGGTCAGGCACGTTGCAGGGAAGGCATTTACAATGCCAGATGCCTTTTCACGGTATCCAGAGTTCCAGAGCGCGGTGGAAGGGGATTTGGAAGTGAAGAAGAAGCTTCTGGAGGTGGCAACTACAGCTGCAGAGGTTGAGAAACTTCCCCTGAAACAGTTTGGAATGTTTCAGGCATTGGATGAGTATCTTTGGATGCTCCTTTTACCTGAAGGTTTGTTGGCAACGGAGGTTAGATGGGTTTTGCGGAAGGTCTTGCTTTTCTTTTGCCAGGAAGGTCAGTTGTGGAAGAGGGAACTTCCAGTACCTTTGGTTTTGGTCACAAGGCGGGAGAATCAGGAGGAGTTTATGCGGAATCTTCACAATGACTTGGGCCATTGAGGAGAGGCGGAGACGCGGAGAAGAGTTAAGGCCAGGTTCTGGTGGCCTGGTCTGGGGAAAACTGTGAAAAATTGGGTGCAGAGTTGAAAAGCTTGTCAGCGGCAGAGTACCAGATTACCTAGGGAGGTGGGTATTCCAGAGGGTGAGGACACTCTTTTTGGGAGGGTCTCTCTGGACGTGGTCCATATCAAGGCAGGAAAGTTCCCTTATCTGCTTGTGGCTTGGGATGACTTGTTGGGGTGGGTGGAGGCGCATCCATTGGTTAAGCTGTCTGTGGAGAAGGTGGGGTTGTTTTTGGAGGAGGTTTTGTTTGCGCATTTTGGGTGTTTATGGCTCATCACAGTGGATGGCAGATTGGAGTTTTGGGGTGATCTTTGGATGCTGGTCAAATTTTGCAGTGCAAAGTTTGGGAAAGTTATGGAATATTATCCAGAGGGAGCGGGGTCAATAGAAAGGGGTCATCAGCCAATTAAAGAGGCAATGGTCAAGATCTGCGGAAGTAACAGGAAAAAGTGGCAGGAAACGCTGCCAGTTGTGCTGTTTGCGGATTGGATATTGGTCAAGCGGGGGATGGGTTATTTGCCTTACAAGCTCTTGTATGGGTGGCATGCAGTGCTTTTGGTAGATATCAAAACCTTGACTTACCTCTCTATTGACTGGTGGAAGGTTAAGTTCATGGAGGATCTAGTTGTGGCAAGGGTGGAAGGAAATGGTGGCAAAGGCGGCAAAGAGGCTTTGGGAAAGTTAGGCTAAGTTGGTTTGGTACTGGTACAAGTGTTTTGCCGATTGCTTGGGGGACCCTTTGTGGAGAGTCAACCTGTTTCTCCTTTATAATTGGAGCTTGGAGATTCAGTAGGGCAAGCTTTTTTTGGATTTCTGGAACAGTCCTTATTGGGTTGTTAGTCAGTTTCTGGGTGGGAGTTATCAGTGGGAGGAATTGGATGGCACTTGGCTCAAGCGGAAGGCAGGGGCAGCTCATGTGAAGAAGTTCCAAGTGTGGGGAACTACCAATTTTGACAAAACAGCGGGTTCAGGAGATGAAAATCAAGAGATTCCCAAAGTAAGTGAGCCAGCTGCGGAGGAGAGGGATTCTTTGGAGGAGGAGTCCTTGGAGTAATGAATGTTTGGGTCAGCCTTCAAGTTTTGGGTATGGGGAGGTTCAGATCACTGGAGCAGCATGGAAGGTCTAGTCTTAGAGGCCTTTGTCTGGGGTGGTCCGGGTCCCTTAGGCAATATTTATTTGCAGATTTTGGATTTTTTTCTTTGTCTTAGTTTTTTTATTTTTATTCTCAGATTCGGAGGGGTTCTCACAGAGGGGTTCTCACTAGGGGTTGTGGAGTTTCTTTTGTTTGTGTGTCTCATTTTGTAGGATGGTACGGGGAATCAAGAGGATTCCTTTCTGGGCTGGGCCAGGCATCATATTTATTTCTTTAGCTATGTACAAGATTTAGGGGTCATGGCAATAATTCAAGAGGAGGGAGAAATATAGGGAAGAAAGATGAAGCGGAAGAGCCTGCAGTGGAGCTCACCACTGGCACAATGATGCTTGTGGAGGAGCTTGCAACGCTCCGCGGCTGGGATCCCAACCAAACGTTGGAGGATGGCCAGTATTTGCTCATCCAATTTGCGGAGGTACCTGTTGATTTTGGCTTCCTCAATTCCTTGTCCGCCTTCTTTTCCATTGCTTTGGATGGCCGCGTGGTACGGAGAGACAAGGTGGAATGGGGTCAACCTAGAAGGGCAGGATTTGGAGGTCTGTGAGAAGATCTGAGGAGACGGTGTCCAGATGAAAGACAAGCAACACAGAAATCTTTGGAATGGCAATGGAGGCAACAGTGATTCAGCTTGAGGCGCGGGATCTGTGTGAGTATGAGGAGGGGTCAATAATAATAATAATAATAAAACTCACAAGGTACAGGCGGCAAATAAGAGCTAATTGCAATAACCAAGCCCAGGGACTAAACCTCTGCAGGAGGTGTTGTGGTTGGAGTGGTGGACACTGGAGGAGTGGGTGATGGCAGATGGAATAGTGGGACATTGTGCGCTGTTGGAGGGGTTATCAGAGGCGTCACTACTTGGACAAAGAAAGGAGCTTTGTTGGGTACGCGTGGTACTTGGCCAAGTCCAACATTCAGGTTATGGCGTTGGCTCCAGTCTAGGGTAGCATCTCCCCAGGCTGGGGCAGTAGGGAAGTCTGCACGTTGAGGAGGGGGGAAAGATGGTTGGTGTGTTAGAATTTTGGTCTACTCTTAGTGTTTCCTGAATCTTGAGTGCAACCTGTGTTGTGGTCCTCCAAAAATGTCCGTTCTCTAATGGCCAGTATTGAATATTTCTTATTCATTTCTACCTATTTTTTCAACCACTTGTCAGCGTCTTTTGTAATTAGTCTACTTAAGTCTGCTGAACTTCAAGTGAATTAATCCATCATCCATCCTTCCTCACTTTGAACTGGAGTTCTCCCCTTCCTGACTCCTTGGATCCACCCTCCTCTTGGCAACACAACAAATCTCCTCATCCTCTCTTAAACTCTTTTAACCAGAGCCTAAGCTCCAAAACCTCACACCATGGCCTCCGCAACAGGCAACAATGAGGCGGCATGGTCCAGCTCTGGCGTCCAATCTTGGGTCTCAATTGACTTGCCATCATCCACTACTAAGTTGGCCATTGGTCTGGGGCAGCGGTGTTTGCAAAAAGATCCCAAGGAAGAGAAAGTCTGCATGGATCCAGGGGTTGGAGCAACAAATGAGCACCTGTGGTGACCTAGACAACAGGTGTTGCAGGCCGGGCTACCGGTGTTTTGGGTGCATGTTCTCTGTGTCTTTGCACAGTATTTGCACGTTTCAATGGTGGGATTTTTTTTCTTTTTTGCGGAATTTGGAGGGTGTTAGGAGTTGGGGTTTAATGGGTTTGGCTGATGCTCTGGTGTTGTGGAGTGCGGGAATCCTGGGGACAGAATTCAAGTTGTGGGGGGATGTGGTGGTTATTTATAGACATGGAGGCAAGTGGGCTCACCACTGGACATTTGACTTAGAGCAGCTCAGCTGTGGGTGGATGTCCGCAGTAAAATAGGCTCAGAAAAGCGTGTTGGCGGACTGTCTATTGCAGAGTATAATAGCTGGGGGCTTGGAATTGGTGCGACGCACACTTTTTGCAGGCACAATGACACAAACAGGCCCAATTTTTTGCCTTTTGCAGACTTTGCCTGGTCTAACATAACTTTCCCTCTGCGGCGGTGGGTTTAATAATGCAGAAGCAATTGATCAAGACTAAGTAGCACGGATTAGGCCAATTATGGGATATGCACTGACATTGGGGAGCACTGTGTGGCAATGAAAGCTAAAGTTGAGGAGGCGTCATGCTGATTTTTGGGGATTTGTAGTTATGCCACATTAGTTATGCCACATGCGGGATTGGGAGTGATCTGCTAGGGAGCATTGAAGGGGATCTGTCATTAGTAATGCATTGGCGCAACTCAACTGTTAGGGGGAATTGGAAACAGGATCCTCTAATCTACTGCAAATCATTGGATTGGGTAAGGATTGGACTATTGGTAAGGAGGATCAGTGAAAACGCATGGAGGCAGTGGGAAAAGGGGTCATTCATTAGCATTCACATTCCTTTTTTGGAGTAGCAAAGGCGTTTCAGTGCGGAATGCACAGAGAAAAGGGGGGTCTTTCATTTGCAGCTTGCATTCTTTGGTTTTATATATAAGGAAGCTTTTCTTTAGTTGTAGGGGAGGAGAAGGAAGGGAGAGAGTTTATGATCATCAGAGTTTACCTTTATTGGAGATTATCATGAAAAATTATAGTGTTTTTTCTTTTCTTCTGTTACTTCAGAGTGTAGTTACAAGCAAGAGTTCTTGGAGGTTGTATATAGGGAAATATTTCAAGTGTGGAGCTCATTGGGGAGTCTGTCTTGTTTATTTACTATTATTTCATTGCAAGTTAGCTTGAGTGGTTTACAGCTTGATTGCAGACACGGATTTCAATTAAGAATTGCAGAGGTACATGAGTGCAACTCAAGGGCTAGTGGGATTTCTGGAAATTGGAGCAAGATTGTTGTGGAGAACTTTATATTGTTGCCGGGAATTTAATGAACACACAATCTCTTTTAACACCATCCATTGTCAAGAAAAGTCAAAAACACACCCCTGAAGAGTTGGAACAGGCCAAACCCAAAAAGAAGATTAAACCATTCCATTTCTTCAGCTCTGGGAAAGTATATGTTCAAGATTGATTAGATCATGAGGCTATGGTTTCCATCATCCAATTTATCCCTTTGAATGAACTCTCTGAGCAAGAGAAGAAGGACATCAACTCAGTAATAAAATTACTTCACCAATCAAAACAATTTGTCAACACTGTTGGTCCCTCAAGATCTTGGGGTGGGAAAATGTGGGTGAGTGGATGGCAAAAATTGATGGACCCTTCTGAAGTATTTGGACAATATTTGAAGAAAGATGCTGTCAAATCCTCCCCTAAAGAGTATCATTTTTTGAAACTTAGGTCTGACAAGGTCTCTCAAATAATGGGCCAAATGTTTCAAAAATTAGCCAAACTTGCGTTTTCTTCCAACCATGAAGCTTCAATGGACAACAACATCCTTTCCTTCTCCTCATTGGAATTTGGATCTGGCCTTAATGCTTTTGACTGCTCACCTCACATCACCTTCACCTCAGACTCTTTTTACAACTCACCGCATATTGACCCAGGTGATGTCTCTGCCTATTCCTTTTTACTTGTGGTCCCAACCAAAAAATGGAATGGACAACTTATCAACAACAAGGATGAATATCAAGTATCTGAAAGCCAGTTTTTGTTCCCAGACTTGGGTTTCTGGGATTGATTTCAAACAAAAGGGTATTGTGAAAATGGTTTGGGCAGCAAACAAGTAAAAACACTGTACTTTTCCTGCAGCGGATACTGCCACCAATACTAGGATGGAAATGTCCATGCAAATCAATAGAACAAATCAAAACACTAGCAACGACTTGGCCAGTGGCAAAATATATCTTAGGAAAAAAAAATAAAGATAAAGATAAAAAAGATTTGTTCATTAGTGGCGTTAAAAATACTCTCAAACCTTGTTGAAATCAAAAATAATCTTTTTTTTTTATTTTAAAAATTTTCCTCAAAATAAATATATTTACAAACCAAGCAATCAAGTAATTTCCTTTATTTCATCCACATTTCTACTGATACCAATGCATGCCATGGCTAAAAATAACCTATCTTTCTTTTCTGTGGCTAGACTTTCCCTCTCCTTTTTAATTTGGTCTTGCTCTTGATCCTTCTCCTTTTCCTATTTTTGAAACTCCAGCTTGGCCTGTTTGATTTGCCACTCAGCATTCAACTGGTGTTGATGAGCCAAGTGCTCATCTTTCCACTTTTGACAATCCATAGCCAGTTCACAATCCCACTTCTCCTTTTAAATTGAATTTTTTTGGATTCTATTTGTGATTTCACTGTTTTTTTGAGGAGAATAGGAATGAGCTTGATTTTGAAAGCAAGTACAATCAATCAGTGAGCTTACTTGAATCTTGCTTCTCCATGATATCCTCAAAGCCAGAAAAATTTGAAGTGTTTCTCCGCTTTTGATGGCTATTAGTTGAGGTTGATGGAATTGGAGGCCTTTTGCTTTCCCTTTGCAGAGGAGGTTTGTGTGGGAACCTCATTGCTCTCATTTGAAGGGGATGTGGGAGGCACCATTGGCTTGAGTATTTGGCCATTCAGGAACGGATGAGCCTGTTCTTTTACAATCTAAATCAGTCAGGATTAACCAGAAAGAAGAGAAATGGTCTTGGTTCCTAACTTGAGCAGATGATTCCAATGGTGGTGATACAGGAATAAATTGCCCCTCATTGGCCAAGTTGTTAATTTTTTCAACCCCAAGAAGATAGAAATCCAAAGAAGGAAGTGAGTGGTCTAAGGAAGGGTTTGAATTGTTAGTTGAAATAAATGAGACAAATACAGTTTCTTTGCTTTCCTTCTACTCTCTTCTTCTCTTTTGCTGAAACAAATTAAACATAAACACAGCTTTCTCTACTCTTCCTTTCTTTTTCTATTCACCTTCAATCCTTCACCTTATTCTTTCTTTTCTCCTCATTGCAAGTCCGTCCCGCATTGCTTTCCTGATCCGCGCACTGCGCTCCTCCAAAAATCTTGTACTGCGCTCCTCTGAAGTCGCGCGCTACCCCTCGCTCATTTCCAAACCTTCTTTATCATCTTATTGAACCTAACAATCCTGAAGATCCTCAAGGTTCTTCTCCAGACCCCGATCTTGAACCTTACAGCTCAACCTTGACTGCTTCAACATCAAGACCTTCAGACTCATCTCTCAACTGCTCGACCGCTACAAACTGAATCTCTTGCAATCAAGACCTTCAGACTTATCCTCGAGGCTAATTTGGTGCAAAGATTGGTTCTGCTTAACTCTGGAGGGATTCCTCCCTCAATACTTGTCTCTTACTCTTTTCTATTGACTCTTCTCCATAGGCGTGCTTATTCAAGTCTTTCATCTCTTGAGTCTCCCTATCTCTCCTGTAACTGTCCTCCTGTCTGGTATGCGTACTCTATGTGTCTTTTTTTTTGATCAGTTGTCTGTCCCTCTTATGCTCCACGCTCATCTTTTTTTTTTAGTTCTGGTTTTTCTTGCTCAGAAATTCATCACGATTAACAGTCAAAATATTGCTACCACTCAATCGCTCTCCCTTGACTAAGAACCAGAACAGCTGCGCATCATGAGCAACAGTTTCCAATCCACTATTGCCAAAGGAGCTCTGGAAGCCATTCCTCTGTTGACTCTCGACAATTTTTCCTTATGGAGATCCAGGACCACCAACCTCCTCAAGATTCAATCTGTTTGGGAACCCTTGATCTCTGACTCAGCATCACTCAATCCTGCTGTTAACATCCAACTCGTCATGCTTCTTACCGCAAAACTTGATGCTTCCATCCATCGTAATGTCATAAAGCAAACCAACAAGAGTGATGCCAAACTCATCTGGAAGTCAATCAATCACTACTTTGCCTCCTGCAATGCCTCGAATCGCGCCAGAGTCTTCAACAAATTCTGCGCTATCCAGTTCAATCCACATTAAATCCAACTCTTCATCACTCAAATCAGGGCCTCAATCACCAAATTTGTCTAAACTGGTATATCTATCCCTCTTGACATCATTGCCTACTCCATTCTTCAAAAACTTCCTCCCTCTCTTGATCATCTGAAGAGCCAAATCACTCATTCAGACAAAGATGTGGTTCCTGACATGGTTCTGGACCATCTCAGAGTCCACTTCAATAACCTTCAGCTCCGCCCATCAGTCTCCTCTTCCAAGGAAACTCCCACCGCTCTGGTCACCTCCAAATCCACAAAATGTAGACGCGGATGGCACAATCCCTACGCTCCTCACCCCGAAGCCAAATGCTGGCTCCTTCATCCTCACCTTTGCCCTTGTCCTCCCTCTCAAGCTGCTAAGACCGAGAATAATGTCAGCAATTTAACCTCTAAATTCCAAGACCCCTCCATCTTTATCCTAGACTCCTGATCCTCCGCTCATATGATATAAAATTCCAAACTCTTCTTTGCTCTCTCCACAGAAGAAGAAGGAATAGTGCGCACCGGATCTGGAAACAAAAATCTTCCCATAAAAGGGAGAGGTTCTGTCAAAATCACCAACAAGCATGGCAATCTTGTCCTTAATAACGCGCTCTATGTTCCAAATTTGACTGTCAACCTACTTTCTGTTTGATTTCTGCTCCTTGAAAAATTCTCCATCTCCTTTGAAATTAATTCTTTCCACCTCTACAAAGACAATTCCCTAGTTGCCACCGGTCACTACTACAATAACTTACCCAGCCTCAAGTTCCACTCTCTTGATCAGATCTCTCTCCTGACCTCTGCTGAGCTCTTACACAAATCATTAGGCCACGTCAGCTACCACCAAATCAGGCACAAGCTTGGCATTCCAGTCAATGCATCTCAGAAGTGTGAAGCTTGCTCCATCTCAAAAATCACCAGGGCCAGCTTCAAGAGAACTCACACTCCTGCCTCCAGGCCCTTTGAAGAACTCCATCTGGACATCATTGGCCCCATCTCTCCTCCATCTCATGACGGACGCCAATACCTACTCACCGTAGTTGACAGCAACACCAGATATTGCGCTGCTCTTCCCCTGAAGAATAAGAGTGACGTACCTGAGATACTGAGCAATGTCCTGAATCACAAAGCAAAGCGTTTTGGGTACTTTCCTTCCATTCTTCATTCCAACCGTGGCGGCGAGTTCATCAATAATGAACTTTCCCAATTCTGTAAAGATCATCTCATTAAAACCAGACACTCTGACCCATACACTCCGCAGCAAAACGGTCTGGCTGAAAGATTCAACCGCTCTATCCTTGAATCCATTCGATCCATATTTACTGACTCTGCTCTGAATTGCTGCTACTGGCATGAAGTTGCATTGGCGGCCACTCTCACCCTTAATCAAATCCCTGCTCACAAATCCAAGAAATCGCCCTACAAACTCTACAAAAACCATACTCTACCCCTCAGCTACTTCCGTCCTATAGGCAACAGAGTATCCTATTTGAATTTTCCTACTAAACCTGCCTCCAAACTTCTCCCTAAGGGATCAATAGGAACTCTTATTGGCTATAACGATGAACTCCAATCTTACCGCATCCTTGGGGAGCTTGGAAATATCATCAATACAAAACACGTTCAATTCCTAGACTTCAATCCCTCCGTCCAAAGATCCTCCCTGATCTGGTCTGATTTGGATCTCTCCTACAACTTTCCTTCCAACAAGCCTCTCAACGATCTCTCAATAAATCCTCTTGTCAACTCTCCCCTCAAATCTCCGTCTCCCACATCTCAAAATGCTGAAACTGTTCCCGAAGTCGAATCCTCTGAAGACAGCAACAATGAATCAGAAGCCATTGAATCTTCTCTGCTACCTACCGGTGATACTCCAAGATACGAGCTGAGAACTCAAACTTCAAGAATAAAACCTGACAAATACTCCTGTTTCTCCTCCAATATCATGTCCTTTATCTCCAAGGCCGAAAAATGGAAAGAACCCATGGATGACAAACTCAACAGTATTGAAGAGATGGATGTGTAGGAAGATTGTGACTTTTTCCCCAAATCCTACCTCCGCTCCACATGGGTTCTTAAGACCAAACCAGCTACCGCCTCGTCTGCCTAAAGAAAGAAAGCTCGCTTGTGCATACAAGGCTTTCTGCAAACACTGGGAATTGACTATAACAATACCTTCGCTCCAACCGGAAAGTTTCCTTCCCTTCTCTCCCTTCTCACTCTCTCCATTGACAAGAAGCTACCCATCAGACAATTCGACGTAAAGAGCGCCTTTATCTACGCTCCTCTATCTGAAGACATCTACATAGCCACTCCCAAAGGATCCAAGCGCAAAACTCCCTTTCTTAAACTCAAAAAGTCCCTTTATGGACTCAAGCAGGCTCCTGCCAACTGGTACAACGCCATCACCAAGTGGTTTGAAGAAATCAACTTTTGCCAATCATCCGTTGACCCCTGCCTCTACATACACAACGATGAAAACATGTTCATCTTTTTCCATGTGGACAATCTAGTTGTCGTTGGTAACGTTGATGGCTTCAAGACTCTTTTTCTCAATTGCTTTCCTAACTCATCAGCTCATGAACCTGACACTCTTCTCGGCATGGACCTTCATCTATCTCCCAGTTGGATCACACTCAACCAAAACAAACTGATTAAAAAAGGATTAGAACTCCTTGGAATCAGTGACTGCAAACCAGTAAAGATGCCTCTGTCCCCCGGAGTTCAGCTTTGAGAAGCCTCTGAAGAAGATGTACTGGAGTTTGGAAAACTCAAACACAACTATTGCCAATTCACTGGCATACTGAACTACTTGTCGTGCTGCTCTTGCCCAGACCTCGCCCCTGCTGTGTCAATCCTATCACGCTTCAATCACCTTCCTGGACTCTCTCACTGGAAAGAAGTTGTCCACTGCTTCAAATACCTAAAAGGGTCCCTATCCTTATGCCTGGCGCTGGAGCCCTCGCCCAATCATCCCTCCAACGGTCTTGAGTACTACTCTGACGCGACCTGGGCGGATGACCATGAAACCAGACTCTCTCAGAGCGGCTCTCTCTGCCTATGGAAGGGTGTTCCGTTGTTGTGGTCCAGCAAGAAGCAGAAGAGCATAACACTGTCCTCCACTGAAGCTGAGCTGACTTCCCTCTTGGACGCAGTTCAGGAGGACCAGTGGCTACGAGCTCTCATCAGCAAACTCTGGAAAACCAAACTAGAAAATACTATCTTCCGCATTGACAACAAAGGTCTCCTTGAGAAGATCAACCATTTTGGCTCAAACTCGAAGACAAAGCACCTCAACATAAAAATAAAATGGCTGCGTGATCTCCTCAGAAAAGGACTGCTTGACATGAGATTGATATTGACAGACGACATGATTGCTGATGCCCTCACAAAGGCGTGCAACCATTCTTCTCTTCAGAGGCTGCTGAGTACCTGTTTTCAACCTCTCTTCGCATCAAATTAATGGGGGTGTTGAAATAAATGAGACAAATACAGTTTCTTTGCTTTCCTTCTACTCTCTTCTTCTCTTTTTCTGAAACAAATAAAACATAAACACAGCTTTCTCTACTCTTCCTTTCTTTTTCTATTCACCTTCAATCCTTCACCTTATTCTTTCTTTTCTCCTCATTGCAAGTCCGTCCCGCGTTCCTTTCCTGATCCGCGCACTGCGCTCCTCCAAAAATCTTGTACTGCGCTCCTCTGCAGTCGCGCGCTACCCCTCGCTCATTTCCAAACCTTCTTTATCATCTTATTGAACCTAAAGATCCTGAAGATCCTCAAGGTTCTTCTCCAGACCCCGATCTTGAACCTTACGGCTCAACCTCGACTGCTTCAACATCAAGACCTTCAGACTCATCTCTCAACTGCTCAACCGCTACGAACTGAATCTCTTGCAATCAAGACCTTCAGACTTATCCTTGAGGCTAATTTGGTGCAAAGATTGGTTCTGCTTAACTCTGGAGGGATTCCTCCCTCCACACTTTTCTCTTACTCTTTTCTATTGACTCTTCTCCATAGGCGTGCTTATTCAAGTCTTTCATCTCTTGAGTCTCCCTATCTCTCCTGTAACTATCCTCCTGTCTGGTATGCGTACTCTATGTGTCTTTTTTTTTGATCAGTTGTCTGTCCCTCTTATGCTCCATGCTCATCTTTTTTTTTTAGTTCTGGTTTTTCTTGCTCAGAAATTCATCATTGTTGATCAATGCTGATGTGGAAGTGATAGGAGCTGAGTTTGTTGGAATATCCTCCTCCACATCAGATTTGGGCCACTCATGGGTTTCATTGTAATCATCATTGCTAGGCCAAGCATTGACAGCCATGTCCTCAGCACTAACTGAATCTGATTTTTGGGCATCAAAATTGGCTAAAGGGGTGATATTGCCCTTTGTTCCAAAGATTTAATCCATTTGAACATAAAAAGGACAAATGGAGTCCAACTTATCAACCAACAAGTTGATTCTCTTTGCTTTATTGGAGTTGGTGATACCAAAGCCGGTGGAGATTGACATTGAGTGGGCTTTTTTGTACTTGGTTAAATAGTTATTGAATTGCTCCTGCATCTTTTTGGATGAAAGATACAGCCTAACTTTGGTTTTATTCTTGAGTTGATTGGCCATCAGTAGATAACCATTAACCTTCAAGGATGGAGATTGGCCAACTTGTGTTTCATTGTTGGATCAAAAGCAAGCATTGTAGTTGGAAGGAATTTCGAGCCAGTTTATCAGGATGATGTGATCAGCTCTCTTGAGCTGACTTGAGCCTTTGGAAGATGATGGGGGAGGATATTTGGATTTTGAGTTCCTGCGGGATGTTTGCTTTGGTTTAGTGGACTTTCAGGGGGAGTGTTGCAGAGGGGCCATTTAAAAAGAGTAAGTGGGATGAAGTGATGAAGCAATAAAGCAATGACAGTCAGGATGTGATGAAAGGGGAGATGTATTGATGAATCAATGAACCAATTAGAGGATGGATGTGATGAAGGAAATAAAGTGATGACAGTGATAAAGCAAGGTGAGAGTGATGAAGTGATGAAGCCCAATGAAGCAATGAGAGTGATCAAGTGATGAGGATAGCAATGAAGCAATGAGAGTGATGAAGTGATGAGGATAGCAATGAATCAATGAGAGTGATGAATTGATGAATTGATGAGGATAGAAATGAAGCAATGAGAGTGATGAATTGATTAGAATAGCAATGAAGCAATGAGAGTGATGAAGGGATGAGGATAGCAATGAAGTGATGAGAGTGATGAAGTGATGAGGATATCAATGAAGCAATGAGAGTGATTAAGTGATGAGGATAGCAATGAAGCAACAAGAGTGATGAAGTGATGAGGATAGAAATGAAGCAATGAGGATAGCAATGAATGAGATTGATGAAGTGTTCCAATAAGGTTGGAGGATTAAACCAGGGGTGATGATTGCCTGGTTGCACTGTTGTAGGCCTTTATATACTTTATTTGAAAAAAAACATTTATTTTCAGGTAAATTTGACATGTCTGATGTGAAATAAGTGGGTTTTTTTGATTTTTAATGGTGGGTTTGAAATGGTGGATTTGGGTTGAAACCCACCATTAAAAAATAGCAGGTTTTCTTAACTTTGATATTCTTTGGTGCTCCAAAACCTAACCTATAGCCATTGGACTCACTTTTCTAGTATAATGACAGCTCCAATCATCAAAAAGACCTCAAAATTGGATTTTACACCAAAAATAACCCCTATTAACTCAGCCAAAGTACCCCTCTATCTCTCATGGTTTAGAAGATACAGATCAAATCAACCCTGGCCTACTCATCCCCCTACCAGGTGTCACAGATCAGTGAAATTTCATGGACATACTCTAGATGCCTTCAAGTACATACAACATACATTAAAACCCATACAGCACCAAACAAATCACCACACCTGTATACACAGCAATATATGCAAGGCACTGCATGCAGCACCAAACAACAGCTGTATACAGAAGAAAATATATGCAAGGCACTGCATGCAGCACCAAAAAAACAGCTGTATACAGAAGAATTATATGCAAGGAAATGCATGAATAGCCAAAAAAATAACCAACCACCACTATAAAGAAGATAATTTATGCAGGGGGCACCTGTATCAATGCAGCACAGCAATGCATGCAAGGGTGTACATGCATGTAGATCCTGCACAGCCTCCTCCTGTGACCTGCCAAAATGCCTCATGAACTGTATTCACTGTACTAGGGAGACCCTCAGGGGAAGCCCTGAGGGCAGGATTTTCTATAAATAGAGGGCCTCTCTCCCCCATCCAGGTCCCATCAGATCCCCCCATCCTCCCCTCCAGGGATCACCATGCCTCCTAGGCACCATTAACCCATACTTGGCCATCCTCAAACCATTATCCCATAGCCCATACTGTGACCATCTCTAATCCCTTATCCCATACCAACAACATCACCATCACCATCAGCATCATCATCAATCATCATTGTCAACACACACTTTTGACCATGAGCCAACCCAATAACCCATACTTTTGACCATCCACCACCACCATTATTCACCCAATACCCCATACCTTTGAACATCACCTCCATTTCCCCATAAATTGAAAATCACCAAGCATCAAACATAACTTGGCCATCATCATCATCATCCATCATTCACCTACCTCAACCATCATCATCAACCATCATCATCATCATCATCCAACCATCATCACGTGCATTCATCATCACTATCATCCATCATCACCCTAATCCATCACCTACCTCAAACATCATCATCATCCATCACCATCATCAAAAATCATCATCACCTCCCTCATT
This sequence comes from Puccinia polysora, assembly GCA_025617555.3. NCBI lineage: Eukaryota > Fungi > Basidiomycota > Pucciniomycetes > Pucciniales > Pucciniaceae > Puccinia > Puccinia polysora. Next base: position 51,049,269 of record CM062618.1, read on the forward strand.
CATCATCAACATAATCTGTCAACATAATCATCATCAACCATTCATCATCAGTTGTCAAGTATAGTCTCAACCATTTCAACATTATTCAGTCATCAACTGTAAAATCAAAGAATTATCAATCAGTAACCAATAAAACAAGATAAAATAAATAAAGGATTAAGACTGGATAAAGGATTCTTCCCTTACTCAGCTTATATCCTCCAAGTCACTATCTGTTCCACCACTTTTCCTTATCAAGCTTGAATAAATTGATCCTAGGTCTGATAGAGACTACTATAGTAGCAAATCTATTTGAAAATCAGCAAGCAATCTCTTTTCTTTTATTGTTGTGAGAATAATATAGTAACTTGAGGGGCAGTCAATTAAAAACCACCCTTAGTCTTCATCTATCTTATTTGTAGTTGTAGTAATAAATTCCCCATCAAGTGACTTCCAGCAAGCTATTTGCTAACTTTTTTACCCAATCCAAAAGGAGTCTCCACAACACCCTAATCTAGTTACTTCATTTGTCTATCACCCTAATAAAAAGCCTTCTGAAAATATAAATCTTATTGAAATTTCCCTGAATTGCCACACAGAATTCATTTGTAATCTTACAGAAACAAAAATTGGAGTCCCAGAAACAAACATTCAAGGTTATCATTCAGGTTACAGAAATTATAGACCCATTTTCAAAACCAGGAACCAGTTTTAGGCAACAAGACTTGTATTAGAAAGATTTAGATACAAAAAATAATGCAGTTGGCCATCAGGAACATGATATTAGCAATATTATTGAAATTTTTGTGAATGGTAACATGGAATTCATTTCACATTTGGAAGCAACAGATTCTTGGGTTATTGGAGTTAATATTCTTGTTGAAAATGGAAGCTATCATGATGGAAAATTCTCAATGGAAGCACTGATCTGAAAAATTCTCAATGGAAGCCCTGATCTGGAAAATTATCAATGGAAGCCCTGATCCATTCATCATATTGGTGCTGTTGTCTACTGATAGTGGTGGATTATTGTATAATGGGTAGGTGGAAGAGGATTGGTTATGGGTATCATCTTCATTGTTGTTGTAGCTTATAGACAATCAATTGGTATTCAAAGTTGAGCTAGGTGTTTTCTTTTTCTTTTTCTTTTGTTTTATTTAAATGGACTTTTAGGATAGGACAATGATGATCAATTGGGATATTCAAAACATTTTTGGTGATAAGAGACCACAAAGAGGAAGATTAGAATCAAATTAAAAGTTGAATTGGGATTTTGTAGGATTATTTGATGGCTGGATTGGATTTTGGGCTTGGAGATGGTGCAGAAACAGTGCAGTTGCATGTGGTGCCCTGTTTTATTCTTGAATTCATATAATATATTGAAATAACCCACTTATTATTTTGGTAAATCTGAAAAACCTCTTGTGAAATAAGTGATTTTTTCATTTCTTATTTGCAGGTTTTAAATGGTGGATTTGGCTTTGAACCCCCCCCTTTGAAAAATGGTGAGTTTTCTAACTGAAATATACCCTATTGGACATTTCTATTTGCAATTTCCATATTTTTTTCATGCTTTTCAAAATAATGATTGAAATCCATTAGGAATCTTTGTTTCTATTTGAACAGATAAATTCTTTATTTCTTTGGTAATTTTTCATGATATTTTGATTTCTATTGTTCAGTAGGTTTTTTTTCTAAAAAAAATCATGTGGTTTGACTTTTGGTGAAAAGATATTCACCTTCTATGATAGATATCAGTTTTTATTCAAATAAATCAATTTTTTGTTGGTAAATGTTAAATTCACGGCTCATTGAGCCGTGCACACAGTTCCAAAGGGGATGTGTGGCACGCCACATGGTATAATCCAAGACATTTACCACCCCGCACGGCTCAAAGAGTTGGGCGGCTGACCCAGCCTGGTTGGCTGGCATGTTGAATCCCACACCCCACTGGACCGCGGTCAGCCAAAAAAAAAAAAAAAAGGAATGAAAGTGCACTAACATAAACCATGAATCAAATAAGCCTTCCAAAAAACAGGAATCAACCAAAAAATCAAAGAAATCAAAATATGTTGATTTTCTGGTTTAAAAAAAACAAAAAAATTAATAAATAAATAAATAAAAAAAAAAAAAACAAGAAAAATTGGGACTATCCAATGGACTAGCCCTAAAGTAAAAAGACCAAAAAAAACACAGGTAACTGGACTAGCCCTAAACTAAAAACACCAAAAAAAAGACAAGTAACTTGACAAGCCCTGAAGTAAAAACACCAAAAAAAATACAAGTAACTTGAAAATCCCTAAAGTAAGTTCAAATTGACTATCCCTAAATTCAAAGGGCCCAAAAATTGTAGAAGTATTTTGACCAGCCCTAAAGTAAAAGTGCCAAAAAAAATACAAGTCTTTTGATCAGCCCTAAAGTAAAAACACAAAAAAAAAAAGTTCAACTTGTGTTAAGATGATCCCATCCCAAGTTGAAAACACTCAATAGGGCATATCAGAGTTAGCAAAACCCCCATTTTTGATGGCAGGTTTCTGAAATACACATACCCCCTAACTGGTGTATTTTGAAATGGCAGGTTTCATGAAAATGGCGGATTTCAAACATCAAAACCGCCATTAAACCCGCCATTTATGCATCATAATCCATCCACCATCCATCACATCTAAAACACTATCAACATCAGCAAATCCATACCGGTCCCATCTCCATCACATCACACACATCTCATCTCCATTGCTTCAAATCTCCATCACTTCACATCTCTATTGCTTCACATCTCTATTGCTTCACTTCTCTATTGCTTCACATCTCAATCTTCACAAAAATCCCCATCATCATCTCATCACCCCGCATCAAATCACCATCTTTCTCAACATGTCCAATCAAACTTCTTGGAAGCAAGTTGAAAATGCAAAAAAGCTGACTGAACTTTTGTTAGTATTTGACTTCCATTCAGACTCTGATTCAGACTCCAATTTGGAATCAACTTAGTTGGCTTTAAATGCTCTATTACAAAAGCAATACATGGCTCCAAGAAGAAAAAATCTCCACAAACCTATGTATGAAAGGCAAAAGCTTCATCCCCTCCCCAACCTAAGCTTCCAGAAACTGTTCCAAACTCTATTGCCTTCATTCATAAAACTTTTGTGGATGATTGAACACCACCACATCTTCCAGAAAAATTCTTGGAATCCTCAACGTGATCCAGCTATGAAACTGGCTGTTGCTCTTTGTAGATTGGGATCAAATGAAAATGGAGCAGCAATTCATCAATTGGAAAATCTATTTTCATTTGGATATGGAACCATTGACTCATACACCAAAAGAGTCATGGTTGCTATCCTATCTTTCCATTGCTCAGTTCTTTCTTGGCCAACAAAAGAAGAACTCAAGGAGATCTCTCAAGTAATGGAAACCAAAGGATTTCCTGGTTGCATTGGTTTTGTTGATGGAACCACCATCCCCTTGAGTCAAAAACCCAAGCTAGATGGCAACCACTATTTTGATCAGAAAAAAGGCAATTGATTCATATCTTTTCCAATCACTTTGATAAAACCGTTGATTACACACAGACCAAATATGTTTTTTCTTTTTTTTAGATACTCTGTGGCACTACAACTTGTTTGTGATAACAACAAGAAGTTCAAATCCCTCCATGCTGGCCTTCTAGGTTCTTGTAATGATTCATATGTGTTCAATTGGATGCAGATTGTCCAACGAACAGAGAACTACTTTTACCACGGTCAATACCTTCTGGTCAATTCAGCTTATGCTACTTGGAAATATGTGGTTCCAGCATACCAGAATGTTTTTTCCAACAATCAAGGAAAAACCAATTACAACTATCATCTTGCCCAATCACAAGTTCAGATTGAGCATGCCATAGGAGTCCTGAAAGGAAGATGTGCAAGCTTAAGGGAAATACAAAACCAGCTTCAAAACCTCAAAGACATGAAGTTCCTCATAAACTGGATTATCACTTGTGTAATCCTTCACAATCTCTTGGCTGACATCAAAGATGAATGGGACAAAATATTTGAAGATGATATTCCTGATCCTCCTCAAGTCATCCCCATCTCATTTTCTACCTCATCTTTGGCCATGAGAGATTGGATTCTATCCCTCACATTTGCTCACTTTGATGTGTAGCATTTGGTTTTTAAATAGGTGCAATATTTTTTTGGTTTTAGTTGTTCAACCAAGCATCCAAGGCTGACTTTGTTTTTTTTTTTTTTTTTTTTTTTTTTTTTTTTTTTTTTTTTTTTTTTTTTTTTTTTTTTTTGGTGGACTTAGACAAAAACAGAACAAAAACTTCCAAACCACCAAACTCACCCCACCAAACCACTGGTCCACTCTCCTCCTCACCCACCAACGGTCCACTCTCCACCTCACCCTCCACCTCCACCTCACCCACCACTCACCCCCCCCCCCCTGGTAAGCTCCTGCCCCTCCTCCTCATAATCCCCATCATTGGATGCTGATACAACTCTCCACCCACCTTTAGGTCCCCCCCACCTCCTTGAATCTTTCCTCAGGTAAGCTCCCCCCCCTCCTCCTCATCACCCTTTCCCCACCCCTCTCACCCCCTCTCCCTTACTCCCCACTAATGCCCCCCCCTTGCCCCCCCACCACCCTTGCTTTGGTTGGCCCCACCACCCTTGCTCAGAAGCCCACCCCCCCACCTCCCTACACCCGCACGGCGACCCCACCACCCTTGGACCCCCCACCTCCCTCCACCCTTGGCCCCCCCACCTCCCTCCACCCGGCCCCCCCACCACCCTTGCAAACCTACCTTGGCCGCCCCCCTCCTCCCTCTGCCAGCCCAGCCCCCCCACCGCTCTTGTCAACCTCCCTTGGCTGGCCCCCCCACCGCCCTTGTCAACCTCCCTTGGCTGGCCCCTCCACCTCCCTCCGCCGGCCCGACCATCCCACTGGGCCCCCCCACTGCCCTCCCAAACCTACCTCGGCCAGCCCCCCCACCACCCTCAGCCCCCCTTGGCCGGCCGCCCAGCGGCTCCCTCCGCCCGCCCGGGCCCCCCCACGCAAGCCCGCCCCCCCCCTTGACCACAAACGGCTGCCCCCCCCTCCTTCTGTTGCTTGGCCCAACCCAAAGCCCAACATGAAGGGCCGGCCCAATTCCCTCACCCCCCATATTTTTTTTTTTTTTTTTTTGGGTGCTGATATCTTTTTTTTTTTTTTTTTTTTTGGTGATCCCATTTCTGGTGAATTTGGGATCAATTCCAGGTTGGGTTTCATTTTCTTTGATCCAATCTTGTTTCACCAACGATGCCCGTTTGACTGACTGTTTTTTTTTTTTTGGTTTTTTTTCAATTGTTCAAATGCTATTGGTGATTGTCCAATTCTTCTCCCACCCCCTCAAAATGTTACACAAACATCCAAATCTATTCTTGTTCCTTAACCCAATCTAAGTATAGGATTGGGAGGAAAAAAGATGGAAGGAGATGGCTTGAATAACATACAGACAGGTGGGAAGGGTAGGGCTGCTCACCAGAAGAGGAATGAAATGAGAGATTCCAAAATATCTTTGGAGGTTTCTGAGGAAGGTATTAATGCAAAGATGGTCTGGTTGGGTTGGAAACGGCCTTGTTTGAATCTGTACCCTTCAATGGTTGCCAAAAATAAAAATAATAGTAAAACCAACCCAGGAAGAGTTTGAGCAAGCAAAACAAACAATCAAATGGTTCCATTTCTTCCACCGTTGAAAAGAAATTGCCCTTGATTGATCTGATCATCAAGCCCTGGTTGAAATAATAAAATTTTTCCCATTGGAGAAACGTTCTGACCAAGAAAAGAAGGACATCAACTTTGTGACAACTTTCCTTCACCAGTCAAAAAAATTTGTCAACCCTGTTTGTCCTTCAAGATCTTGGGGTGAAAAAATGTGGGGAGTTGGATGGCAAAAATTGATGCAGCCTTCAGAGTTGTTTGGACGTTGTGTGAAGAAATTATCTATTAGATATTCTTCTCAAGAGTATGCTTTCCTCAACCTTAAGGCAAACAAAGTATCCCAAATTCTAGGACAAATGTTTTGCAATTTGGCCAAAGTTTCCTTTGAAGCAAACTATGATGACATGAAGGACAACAACATACCCTCTTTCTCTTTTTTGGAATTTGGTTCCAAGCCTACACCTTTTGATTTCTCCCCACACATCAATTTCACCTCTGATTCTTTTTACAACTCTCCTCATATTGACAAAGGCAACATCTCTGGTTACTCCTTTTTACTCGTGGTTTCAACCAAGAAATAAAATGGTTGACTTATTGAAAATACAGAAAAATATCAAGTAGTGGATGGCCAATTTGTTTTTCTGACCTTGGCTTTGGAATTGATTTCAAGCAAAAAGGTATAGTCAAAATGGTTTGGGCAGCTGATAAGTACAAGCACTGCATCTTTCCTGCTGTGGACACAGCAACCCATACCAGAATGTCCATGTCACTTCAAATTAATAAAACAACTAGAAACCCTTTTAGGGACTTGAATAATGGCCAAATTTACTCTAGAAAAAAAAATAAAAACAAAAAACAAAAAAAATTTGTGTGTTGGTGGGGTTAAGAATGCTCTCAAACATTTCAATCAAAAATAATTTTTTTGTTTTTCTTTCACCCATGCAAATATATTTACAAGCCCAGCATTTGAGTTATCTGCTGTATTTCATCAACTGTTCTACTGCTACAAATGCAAGCCAAGGCTAATGATACCTTATCCTTTTTTTTTGGTTGCAAGTTGTTCCCTCTCCTTTTCTGGTTGGGCTTGCTGTTGATCCTTCTCCTTCTCCTCTTTTTGAAACTCTAGCTCAGCCTGTTTCAACTTCCACTCAGCATCCCATTTTGGTTGATGAGCCAAAATCTTGGCTTTCTGCTTTTGAAAATCCATGGCCAGTTGACGATCCCACTTTTGCTTTTCAACCTCAAGTTTTTTGGATTCAATTTGTGATTTGACTGTTTTTTGCAGGGGAAAAGCAATTAGCATGATTTTGAAAGAAAGGATATTCAACCAATGGACTTACATGAATCTTGCTTCTCCATTATTTCTTCAAAGCCTGAAAAACTGGAAGTCTTTCTTCTCTTTTGATGACTTTTGGGGTTGATATTGATGGAATTGGAGGCCTTTTGCTTACCCTTGGCAGAGGAGGTTTGAGTCTGAAAGTTGTCACTATTGTTTGAAGGCAATGTGGGAGGCCCCATTGGCTTGAGGCTTTGGCCATGCTGGAATGGATGAGCCTGTTTTTCTACCATCTAAATCAGTCAGGATTAAACAGACAGAAGAGAAAATAGCTTGGTTGCTTACTTGAACAAATGTTGAGGGTAATGGATCCTGAGGAGTATCTTGTTCTGCATCAGCAACGTTGATTAGATTTGCCAACAGAGGAAGAGAGCAATCCAAAGGAGAAGGGGAGGGGTCCCAGGTATGGTTTGACTCCTCAATCAATGCAGAGGTAGACGTGATTGGAGCTGGTTGCGTTTGAATATCCTCCTCGCATTGGATGAGGGCCACTCATAGGTTTCTTTGGGATCACCATTTCTAGGCTGAGCATCCCCAGCCAAGTCCTCAGCGTCAACTGAATCTGATTTTTGGGAATCAAAAGCAGCTAGGGGGGCTATCTTGGCCTTCTTTCCAAAGATTTCATCCATTTCAATATAAAAAGGACAAATGGAGTCCTACTTATCAACCACCAAGTTGATTCCCTTGGCTTTGTCAGAGTTGGTGATACCAAAGCCAGTGGAGATTGACATGAAGTGGGCCTTTTTGTACTTGTCTTGAGAATTCTTGAATTGCTCCTTCATCTGTTTGGATGACAGATCCAGACTACCTTTTGTTTTGTTCATGAGTTCATTGGCCATCAGGAGATAACCATTGACCTTAGAGGATGGAGGTTGGCCAACGCATGTTTCATTGTCCAATCCTAAGTTGGCATCTTAGTTGGAGGGAATTTTGAGCCAGTTTACCAGGATGATGTGATCAGCTTTCTTGAGCTGACTTGAGCCCTTGGAAGCTGATGGGGGAGGATTCTTTGTTGTGGAGTTCCTTGGCAATCTTTGCTTTGTTCTGTTGGACTTTTGTGTTGACTTGCGGGGGGAGGTTTGCTGAGGGGCCATTTAGAAAGAGTAAAGGCAATAAGGTGATGAGAGGGATAAAGTGACAAGCAATCTAAATTTATGAGAGATATCAAGTGATGAGAGCAATAAAGTGACAAGAGCAATAAAACAATGATTGGATTCTTTGGATGAGGTTGGAGGTACAAGTTCTCGTTGGAGGTAGAGTGATGAGAGTGATGAAGCAATGAGACCAATGAAGTGATCAGAGCAATGAAGCGATGATAGCATTGAAGCAATGAGAGCAATAAATTGATGAGAGCGATGAAGCAATGAGAGCAAAAAATTTGTGAGTGATCAAGTGATGAGGGTGATAAATTGATGAGAGTGATGATGAGAGTGATAAAGTGATGAGAGTGGTGAATCTTTTTATGATGAGGCTAGAGATTAAAAAATTTGCAATGAGGTCAGAGGTGGAAGGAGGTGGGAGGCCAGGGGTGGATGAAATGGAAAGGTGGTGGAAGCCTTTAAATACTTTATTTGAAAAAACCCACTTATTTCCAGGTAACTCTGACACGTCTGATGTGAAATAAGTGGGTTTTTTTGATTTTGAATGATGGGTTTGAAATGGTGGATTTGTTTTGTAACCCGCCATAAAAAAATGGCGGGTTTTCTTAACTCTGATAAGCCCTAATATAATGATGTTAACTCAAAACACTCAAAATAATGATGTTCAAAATGTGATAACCCTTCATATTAATAAAACTTGTTAGCTACATTAGAATCACAATTTATATGAAACGCAATGATGAAATGAAGTCAAATTCTATAATCTCTATAATCTAGAGTACATTTGAAGTTGATCTTTGAGATGATCAACCTAACCAGAGGCTTTTTTATAAATCAAGGAATGTGGTTTTGCTAAAATGGGGGGGGATTGGAATCATTTCTCCCTCAAGTACTAATGGAACCCAGTGGTCATTGTTTAAAAAGAAAATGAACATTAAATCTGATTGATCAGTAACACCATTTTTCATTGGAGTATAAGTATCAAAAGACTCCAATGAAATGAAACATATAGGTCTGGAATATGTGTCTGCTATGATTTGACCCATATCTAATTTAGCCAGCCATTTTGAGGAGGGAATCTTTTCATTTATGTCTTCAACATCAAGTCTTTGTTTAATCTTTTCCGTCCCCTTTGCACCACCAAGCATCTTAATGTAGCATGCTTTATGTTTTTGTAATTTTTCAATCATTTCCTTCCTAACTTTAAACCAACCATGTTATTCATAACCAAGAGATTTAGAAATGACTCTAAATCCGCAATTCCCATCTCCAATTGGATCCCAAAAATAACCCAAGAACTTATGAAATTTCTTGGGTATTTGAATAAGGTATTTTACATTTGGTTCCTATCATGAAAACTAACTTAGTATTAATTGCTTTAATCAGATCAATTAAATGAATAATCACCAAAGATAAGCTTCTGGATGAGCTTTGCTGCACATTCTCTTCCTCTGAAGAGGATTCTGATTCCAAATTAAGTGATCCAAATTCACTTTCAGTATCTTCCTCTGAACTATGAAATTCAAATTCAGATTCTTCCAACTTTGACTAAGAATTCATCATTAGTTAGTAACTAAGTTCATTAAACCAAAAAAAATGAACATATCCCAAAAGAAAAGACTTACAATCTTTCTTCTTTTCTTATTTGGAGCCCTTCCAGTCCTTTTTTCCCCCTTGAGTTGTTTTTCAAAATGCTCAAACCAAGATTCTTCTTGCCGCATATCTGTCAATTTTGGCCTGCCCCTGCTTCATTGTAAGACTTTAGGTTCAAGTCTTGGCTTTGATCAATATTTTTTAATATTCTGAATGATATACTTTAATAGCCCACTTTGCTCATGATCTGGAGATTCCAAGATCATTGCATTCACTTTTTCATGTAACTGAGGAATGCTTAGCATTTCATTGAAATTTCACTTGAAAAATTCAAAAGGATCAACCATTAGTGAATTATTTATTAATCAATAAGCATGAATGACATAGTGATTTGAAGAATCCAACTTGAAAAATCTAACTTAAGCCAACTTATAGAACTAGAACTGCATGGGTCATAGTCCAACCTCCACTGAGGATGAAAGTCTTTGGGTACCACAGATCCTCTGAATGCTACATGGTGACCTATTTGGTGGGAACAGGGCAAACCCATAGTCTTCAAATATGACTTGGTGCACACTTTGCCATCATTATCAAGTTTGAATTTCTCAAATTGTTCCCTAATAAGATGAATGGTCTCTAAAGACAATTTGTAACTCAATGGTAACAGTTCATGTGGAAGAACTGTCCCTAACTTAATTCAAGATTTATAAAGTGACGCATGAACCAATTTAATTTGATTCAAAACTGTTCTGTCAAGGCTTTTCCGAACATCCAACATGTTTCCCAAAGATTTTGCAAGGAATTATTTGAGAGTTGCATGGGCCCCTCAACCCAAGATGTTGTTTTGTTTCCAAAATCTGGGTTTATACAAGTCCACGCTGTTACAAAAGTCTCTTTGATAGGGAAAATTTTATTTTTGATATACTCAAGTACATCCTCATAGTCTTTCAAGAAACACTATACAAGTCAAAAGGTCAGAACTTAAAACCAGGAAGAATAAGAAGCAGTGATTCGGACCTACTCTGAGTTCTGCATCATTGACCTCCGCCTCCTCCTTGGTCTTTGAGGCCCCATACTTTGCCCACAGAGTCATAAATCTTTCCATCCTTCAAAGTCATTAACAAAGCGCGCTTTACAGTTTGCTTGTATGTTTTTAGACAAGTGCCAAGTGCAACATTGTCTTGATGACTCAGGGAAACTAGATTCAATAGCACAAATCAGAGCTTTTTCACGGTCCTTCACAAAGACTTTTGGAAGTCTCTCAGGATCATAAGTCAACTGGTTTAATGCATTTACAGACCAACTTTAGAACTCAAAGGTTTCTTGTGTTATAAAAACAAAAGCCTTTGTGAAAGTTTTCCAATTGGCCGTCATTCCTACAACCTGCAATAGCAGTTTTTTGTACTTATTTGTCTTATAAGTACAATCCAACATAGCAATATGACAGAATTGTTTTAAAAGCTTTACTCCCCCAGGATGTGTTTTAAAAGCTTTACTCCCCCAGGATGTGCTAAGTTCATAGAGTACCTCCATAAAACCTTTCCCCTTTAGTTCTGCAAGCATTACCTTCCACTTATTTTTATAGGTTGTTTGGTCATCAACATAATCCCACCCATCAATCTTTCTCAATTTTCTCTCAAGTTGTAACGTATTGAGCCCATCTTTCATGCCTTCCTTAAGTAGATCCAAGGCTTTCCAAGAGATTCTCCTCAGTTTAGGATGCCTAGAGGTATTTTCAGATGGTTGATGGTTATGTTGGGTTTCTTTATAGGAGATTTGCCACAAGTGGTCTGCCTTTGTGCAACTTGCATGGGTTAAAAACTTGCACCCAACCTTTTTTGTGTGAGTTTTTCTAGACCGTTTGGTAAGAATTTTTCCTGAATAGGAAACATGGAAATCACAGGCTAAATCCACATATTTATCTTTCTTTGAGTTAAAAACCATCAGAGTGTAACCATGCTTCATAGCCCATGTTTGACAACATTTTTCTGCCTCTTCCCTACCAAGAAAAGGTCTCACAGGAGGTGGGTCAAGTGGATCTGTAATAAATACATAGTTATATTGATGGCATGAACTCCATCACTTTCAATCAAATTAAATATGGCAAAAACCAGTAACATAAAATGTTACTCTGAACCAGAGGTCAAATCTCACTGTGAAACATTTTGTTCCTCAATTGTCACCCTTGATGAGGATGCAATCAGAGCTTCCAATGTTCCATTACCCAAATCCTTTTTCTCTTTTTACAAAGATTTGTTGATGGCACTATCAATGTAGAAATTCCACGCAGCCATTTACAAAGAAGGAGGGCTTGCCACTGTTCCCATGCAAAAAAATGCAATGGTATACTTCTATATTCAATCCAACTTTCAATTGAACAGACAAATTTTGCTCACTTTTGAGTTGAGAAAGAATTGTTTGCAGATTTTTATATGATTTATATTTTCACTTTACTTTCAATTTGGTTTCACTTTAAAGTCAATTTGGAATCACTAGGTGTGGAGCAATACTCCCAAAAAGTATGCATTGATCCCAAATTTGGGTTGAAAGGACACAAGTGTGGTCCAGGGGTGCCCAAAATTCTCCCACAACTTCCAGGGGGTCCTGCACCCCCAAACACGGCGGTTTTGAGCCATGTACGGGGGTACAAGGCTTGAAATTGCCGTGTTTGGGGGTAAAAGGCTCCTACAAAACCCCCCGGGGGTTGCACATGTTTGAAACAGCCCTTTGTAGTCATCTATGGGCCCCCAAGGCTCATTTGAGCCGTGTAGGGCCCTACACAACTACCACACAGTTGGAGCTATGAATTTAACATCACCCTTTTTGGCTTTATAATAGTAATAATGTTAGTGCATGAATTTCCTTTTTGTAACATTTTGAATTATTTTGATTCTCCCCATAAAATAGTTATGTGTATAATTTATATATGTATTGTTATTTTTGGAATAGTGCCTATCAAAGTTAACCAAACCTGCCATTTTTTCATGGTGGGTTTTAAACCAATTCCGCTGTTTCAAACCCACCAATGAAAATCAAAAAAACCCACTTACTTCACATCAGATGTTTCAAAGTGAACATGAAATAAGTGGGTTTTTGAAAATCAAGTATTTAAAGGCCTCCGCCACCTGTCCACCTCATCCACCCCTGGCGTCTCACCTCCTTCTACCTCTGACCTCATTCCAATTTTTTTTACCTACAGCCTCATCATAAAATGATTCACCACTCTCATCATCAATCTCATCAATTTATCAACCTCATCACTTGATCACTCACCACTTTATTGCTCTCATTGCTTCATTTCTCTCATTGCTTCATTTCTCTCATTGCTTCATTGCTCTCATTGCTTCATTGCTCTCATGGCTTCATTGCTCTCATTGCTTCATTGCTCTCATTGCTTCATTGCTCTCATGGCTTCATTGCTCTCATTGCTTCATTGCTCTCATTGCTTCATTGCTCTCATGGCTCCATTGCTCTCATTGCTTCATTGCTCTCATTGCTTCATTTCTCTCATTGATTCATTTCTCTCATTGCTTCATTGCTCTCATTGCTTCATCACTCTCATCACTCTACCTCCAACCTCATCTAAAGAATCCAACCATTGTTTTATTGCTCTTGTCACTTTATCGCTCTCATCACTTCATATCTCTCATCAATTTATCTTGCTGGTATTCTTGTTCCTCAACACAATCTAAGTATAGGATTGGGAGGGAACAAGGTGGAAGGAGATGGCTTGAAAAACATACAGAGAGGTGGAAAGGGTAGGGCTGCTCACCAAAAGAGGAATCAAATGAGAGATTCCAAAATATCTTTGGAGGTTTCTGAGGAAGGTCTTAATGAAAAGGTGGTCTGGTTGGTTCAGAAACAGCGTCCTTTGGATATGTACCCTTTAATTGTTGCAAAAAAGAAAAAGAAGAGTCAAAATCAACCCAGGAAGAGTTTGAGCAAGCAAAACAAACAATCAAACGGTTTAATTTCTTCCAATGTGGAAACTTAATTGTCCCCAATCAACCCAATCATCAAGCCCTGGTTGAAATAATTGAATTTGTCCCATTGGAGAAACATTCTGACCAAGACAATAAGGACATCAACTTTGTGATAAATTTCCTTCACCAGTCAAAAAAATTTGTCATCCTGGTTGGTCCATCAAGATCTTGGGATTGAGACATGTGGGCAGTTGGATGGACAAAATTAATGCAGCCTTCAGATTTATTTGGACTTTATGTGAAGAAATGTTCCATTAGATCTTCTCCTTAAGAGTATGTTTTCCTCAACCTTAAGGCTGACAAAGTATCCCAAATTCTAGGATAAATGTTTTGCAATTTGGCCCAACTTTCCTTTGAAGCAAACCGTGATGCCATGAAGGACAGAACCCTTTTATTGTTTGTTTTGCTTGCTCAAACTCTTTCTTGGTTGGTTTTTGACTATTCTTTTTGTTTTAGGAAAAAATTGAAGGGTAAAGATCCAACGGACGCAGTTTCCAATATGACCAGACCACCTTTTCATTAATAAGTTCCTCAGAAAACTACAAAGATATTTGGGAATCTCTCATTTGATTCCTCTTTTGGTGAGCAGCCCTACGCTTCCCACCTCTCTGTATGTTTTTCAAGCCATCTCCTTCCATCTTGTTCCCTTCCAATCCTATACTTAGATTGGGGTGAGGAACAAGAATAGAGTTGGATGTTTGTGTAACATGTTGAGGGGGTGGGAGAAGACTGGGATTTTCCCCAAAAGAGGTCAAATTTTATCCAAAAAAAAATTTCAGTCCAATGGACGTCATTGGTGAAACATGATTGAATAAAAAAAAAAGCAACCAAACCTGGACTTGAACCTTGGGACACCAGAAGCTGAACCCCCCTAAAAAATAATTGGAATGACTGACCCATGCAACACACCAACAAGCAATGTTATCAAAAAAATTAAAAAAAATAATAACATACCTTCCATGGCAAGGAACACCTGAAATAATCAACAAAGAACCTTTTGGCTTCTTGAGCAGTCCAGAGACACCTAGAAAGACAAAAAAAAAAAAAAGCGGAGGTCAGCACCAAGGAACACTCCAAAATAAGATGGAGGAGAAGACCAAAACAATTGCTGAATTGCTTGCAAAATGATAAATTGATTGCTCCCAAAACAATCAATTGATTGCTTGCAAAATGATTGATTGATTGCCCAAAAACAATAGATTGATTGATTGATCAAAAATCAATTACTTGATCAATTTGAAATCAATTGATCAATTGATCTGGTTTCAATAAATTGATCAATACCAAATTGATCAATTGATTGAAACCAAATTGATCAATCAATCAATTTGGTTTTGATTGATCAATTGAAACCAGATTGCTTGGTTGATTGATTCCTAATTGATTGATCAGGATTCAATTGGTCAATTGAATCCTAATTGATTGGGGGGGGGGGGGGTAGGTGGTCAAGCAAGGCAGGAGGAGGAGGAGGAAGGGGGGAGAAAGAGAAGGGAGTGGCTTACCAGATGAGGAGGGGGATGCAATTGAGATGAGGTTGCACTGAGAGAGAAGACCTGGGGGGAGTTCAAAATAGAGGTAAGCAAGGGTTGATTAGTGAGTGGAAAGAAAGAGGGAAGGGGACTGACTAAGTCTGTTGGTGAGTTGGATGGTGGAGTTTTTGGGGAGCTTGGTGAGGTTGATGAGGCTGGTGAGGTTGGAATGGTTGCTGAGGTGAAGGAGGTGATTTGATGAGGAGTAGGATGGAAGGTGACCGGTGTTTGAGTGGGGTGAGGTGGAAGTGTTGGAGCGGTGAGGTGGAGGGGAGAGGTGGATGGGCTGGCAAGGGGTGGGGAATGAGGTGGAGATATATTTTGATTTTGTCTAAGTCCACAAAAAAAAAAAAAAAAAAAAAAAAAAAAAAAAAAAAAAAAAAAAAAAAAAAAAAAAAAAACAACTCAGCCTGGATCCTTGGGTGAACAACCAAAAAAAAATAAATTACTGTGAAGTTATTTTCACCTATTTAAAAATCAAACATTAATCATCAAAACAAGCAAGGGTGAGAGGAAGAATCTGCTCTCTCCTAGAAGAAGATGAGGGAAAAGATGAGGCAGGGATGACTTGAGGTGGGTCGGGAATATCATCTTCAAATATTTTGTTCAATTCATCTTTGATTTTGGCAAAAAGATTGTGAAGGATTACACAATTGATAATCCAGTTGATGAGGATCTTCATGTCTTTAGGGTTTTGAAGCTGGTTTTTCATTTCCCTTAAGCTGGCCCATCTTCCTTTCAGGACTCCTATGGCAGGCTCAATCCAAACCCGTGATTGGGAAGGATGATAGTTGAAATTGGTTTTTCCTTGATTGTTAAATGAAAAATTCCGGTATGCTGGAACCACATATTTGCCACTAGCATAAGCTGAAACGGCCAGAAGGTATTGATTGTGGTCAAAGTTGTTCTCTGGTTGTTGGGCAATCCACATCCAATTGAACACGTATGAATCATGAAAAGAACCTGGAAGGCCAGCATGGAGGGATATGAACTTCTTGTTGTTATCACAAACAAGTTGTAGGGCCACAGAGTATTATGACTTTGATTGATGATTGAAACAGAAAGCTATGACATATGTAAATGAATGAGAATCAGGAATAACAAAGATAGAAAATAAACATATAAAGAGACACAGAAAGATTGAGAAAACCAACACAGTGAGGAAGTTTCCCAAGTAGCCTATGACTATATGAGAGAGTATGAGAAACACATGACAAGACTGAATCAAGATCACAGATTCCAATGAGTTACTTTCAGAATGATCTTCAGTTAGAAATTGTCTTACCAATTAAAGAAGATGTGTACTCTTGATGGTTAAGACACAGATGATTGGGATGTTTGAGGATGAGCATCAGGTCTAGGTTGAAAGTTTTGATGACCGTTGAGGAAGATGTTTGTCCAACACTTTTGAGGAAAAAGTAAAATAGAAGAAGGAAGAAAATAAAAACTAAAGAAAATAGAAAATCATGAAGAATAGAAAAGAACCAGAAACAAAATCAGAAAAATCAAATCTTCAATCCACAAGTTGTTGAGTTCCTTAAGTTTTCCAGTTGGTTTTCATTCCCATTTTCCCTAGCAATCATGAGTGAAATTTTAAATCCTCGTGAGAGCACCGGCTGGAGTTGTGAGCCTCAGAGTACTGTGAGAGCACCGGCTGGATTTGTGAACAATGTGAGAGTACCCGCGAGAACAATGAACCTGTCACAGCTGTGGGTGCAACAGTGTGGGTGTCACCATCCCTGAGATTCACGCATATATCTTTACACTCCCCTTAACTGGAGATCAGTCTTGTTTGAGTTGAAAGATTAGACTGGTGAATTTCTCCAATTGCCGTAGGTTGACTGCCTTTGTCAGAGGATCAGCAATCATTTCTCCGGTATCTACTAGATGGATGAGGAGTGACCCTTCTTTCAGTCCTTCCCTCAGCCCTTTGGTTTTGAGATCCATATTACAAGTCTTGGCATTAGATCCGAATTTTTTTAGTTTTTGGTCCACGCCTTTATTGTCAATGTAGTGTTTTGAAGATGACAGATTGGATTGGAAAACTTCTCCCAGAAAATGAAGTACCCAATTGCTCTCAAGATACAAATCCAGCAGCAAATTGAGCTCCGCCTCTGTGGATGAATACGCTATGTTTCTTTGTTTATAACTGTTCCACAAAATGCGGCTGCCAAAGGACATACACAAGTGACCTGATTGAGATTTGTGACTGGCTGGGTCTTCAGCCCAGGAGGCGTCACTTTAGTACCCAATGGGTCCTTTTGATTCATTGTATGAAAGTTTGAGTTTCCAATCCTTGGTGTGATTCAGGTATTTCCAGGTTCTCTTAAGTTCCCTCCAGTGAGTGAGACCGGGCTTATTCTGGAATGGTGCCAAGCTGGAGACTGAGTAACTGATGTCAGGAAAAGTCCGGCTTGCAATATAGTTCAGGAGTCCAAACGCTAATTTGTAATTTATGTTGAGTTTCTTGAAACCTTCAAAGTCTTTGTCCAGAGCCTCAGTCAACTGAAGATGTGGTGTTAAAGGAGTGGATGATTGCCTAGATTCTAGCAGGCCAAGTTCTTCTAAGCCATGCACAATGTGCCTGGGTTGACTAAGTAAAATGCTATCAGGAGTTTGTTTGAACTTCATACCCTGAATCGTGTCTGGTTCATGAGCTTGAGAGCCTTTGAAATTTGTCTTAAATTTGTTGTCAAAATTATTGCCCTCACCAACAAGAATCACATCATCCACTGGAAGAAAAGAAAGTACTTGTTGTCCTTTGATCTATACAGGCAGGGGTCACTGTCTGATTCTTTGAACCCTACAGACTTGATCCATTCCGTAAAGGTGCCATACCAATTTTTTGGAGACTGCTTGAGTCTGTATAGTCTTTTCTTGAGTCTCAAGTATTGGCACGTCCATGGAAATCCCTGCGGTGTTCTAATGATGACTTCTTCATCTATGGGAGCATGCAGAAAGGCCACCTTTAAATTTTACTGTCTGATTTTCAGTTGATTCTTCAGGGCAAATAACAGAATTGCTCTCAGAGAGGCTATTTTACTGGTTGGAGCAAAGGTTTCATTGAAATCTAGACTGTGAACTTGATTGAACCCCTTGACACAAATCTGGGCCTTGTGAATGATGGTTTCATTGTGAGCGTTTTCCTTGATCTTGAATATCCACTTTGTATCCAATGGGTTCAGTGGAGTCTCACCCGTGTAGTCTTCCCATACTTCAAGTAATTCACATTGACCCATTTCTTTTTTTATTGCTCCACCCCATTTAGGACCGTCTGCACACTTTCTAGCTTGATCAATTTTTTTTGGTTTTAAATAGTGATGAAAATCATATCATTGAGGAGGTCTGAAGGAAGATCTATCACGGAGAGTTCTTTGGATTGGTCTTTTGGCTATCTTGGAAGTTCTAGATTCTTCATATGTTTTGACTGCTTGGTAGAGATTTCCACTTGATTTTTCCTCTCAGCTCAACTCTGACTCAGTGATGCTTGACACATCTTTGTCAGAAGAGTTCACTTAGCTGGCAGATTGCAGTAGTTCATCCAACAAGGAATGGTCTCAACAGTCTCTTCAGTTATTGACGGACCCTCATCTATTGCTTCTTTGGTATTGAAGTCAAGATCCATGGTTGATTTGATTCCCAACTGCTCCACCAAATGCTTGAGAAAACAAACATTTTTAGATTGGAGAATCAGGCCATTGGGGATGAGAATCCGGTACAAAAGTAATTCGGGGTTGTATCCAACAACTTTTCCTTCTCTTCCCTTTGGCTTGAATTTCGCACCTTTTATTCTCTTTTGATTCAGCACTACTGTAGTAACCCCAATTGGTTGAAGATATTTGGGGGCAGTTTGTTATTCTTGATGAGTTCCCAGGGAGACTGATCCCAACCGTCCTTGGGAATTTGGTTGAGACTGAGGCAGCAAGCTTTGAGCACTTCCAACCAGTATTTTTGAGGTAAGTGAGCAGAGCTCAAGGTTGACCTCACGCTCTCAATAATTGTCCGATTGGCCCTTTCAGCGCTGCAGTTGTTTTTGGGATGATATGGTTCAGTTAACAACTGATTGATGTATTTCTCCTTGAAATACTTTGCTAACCTGGTTTTGACGAATTCTGATCGCCCATCCAAACAAACCATAGAGGGGTAATACCCACAAATGTTCTTCTGCTTCTCTATGACTTCAATTGGTACTGGAGTTATGTTGTCCTTTCTATGAAGAGGAATGCCAGAGATATAACCGGAATAATTGTCCATGACAGTCAGTATGTACTTATCATGTCTGTGTGATTCCGGCGTGATTGGTTTAATGATGTCAAGATGCATCTTTTCAAATGGTTTGGAAGCTGAGGTGGAGGTTGCTTTGAAAGGACTCTTAGTTATCTTGCAAATTAAACAGTCCTTGCATTCAAATTTTTCCTTCTCAGAGGTGTTGAGTTGCATCCCCTTGATCTTAGCTAGGCGGCCAAGCAAGGCATGACCATAGGAAAGATGAAGATCTTTCAAATTCCTTGGTTCTTCATGGGTAGTCCAATAACACTTGTTTTTGCCAATTTCGCGCGGTTGGTCTAGGACAAAGAGGTTACTGGTGATCAAGCCTTGAAAAATCTTTTTGTCGTTCTTGTTTAGCTTGAAATGACCCAATCTAGCCTTCAAGGTACATCCTTGATCCAGAAGCTTTCCTGGGCTTATCAGGTTGACTACAATATCAGGAACAAACAGACAGTTTGACAACGTGATTGTTTGATCCTTCCAAACCAATCTAACCATTCCTAGACCCAGGATGGGTAAGTTTGCTCCAGCTTTTCCCATATTTATGTGTTCTCCCATGTAATCTTTGAGCATGGTGAAGAACCGTTTATTGTTGAAGATATGGGCAGTTGCACCACTATCAATCAATATGTTCTTCTCCTCACCAATTTTGGATTCAATCCACCTTTTGAAAAACGCGTGAAAGTGCGCTGATTCCTGGTTCCTCTTTTGCTTCTCCTTCCATTTGTTTTGATTTCCCCTCCACCACTTGGGGGCCTTTTCGGGATGGAGGTGGAAACATTCAGATTCTGAGTGATTTTTATCTGTCTTGGATTATGATAGCCTTCTATGAATTTGCTAGATAGAGCGTTCTTTGTCTTGGTTCTCATAGTGGTCAAGGTGGTTTCAGAAGTTCCTTGCACAGTGCCTTTCTTGGAGCTTTTGGCCTTAACCTTGCTATGATATTGAAAAAGGTGGTTGCATACAAATTCCACGGAGATCTTTTTGTCGGAATGCACGAGTTGACGCTTCAGATCTTGAAGGTTCAACGGAAATTTGAAAATGGTTAGGTAGGCAAGGATTTCATCAGGTAAATCTATACCTATGTTGATCATCTTTTTGATGGATGTTTTGATGTTTGTAACAAAGTTTAGTATCTTGTCTTCTTTGAATGAGAGATGAAGAAAGTTATCAAAGATTCTTTCTCAATTGGATGCTTGAGAGGATGAGAATCACTCCTTGATTGCCTTCCAGATGTCCTTGGCATAGTTGATGTTGACTGCACTAATGACATTATTGTGTGTAATGGAGTCTACCTTGGAGATGAGTAAAAGTTGGATTTCATTGTTATCTTGAGTGGACAGTGATTGGGAGGTTGATTTGAGTGTGTCTAGTACTCCTCTGAGTTTGATCAAGGCCTTCATTTTATCTTTCCATATCCCATAATTCTCTTCCATCAGGAGGGGGGTTTTCTCAAGAGCCATTTTGAGCATAGCCTGTTGGAATGAATCCATTGAGAATGCCAATCCTGTAGCCATAGTCCTATGTCTTGCTGGTTGAGGAGAGCTTGTGCTTTTAAAAGTATTACTTTGATTGATGATTGAAACAGCAAGCTATGACATACAGAAATGAATGAGAATGAGGAATAAAAAAGATAGAAAATAAACATATAAAGAGATGCAGAAAGATTGAGAAAACCAACACAGTGAGGAAGTTTCCCAAGTATCCTATGACTATATGAGAGAGTATGAGAAACAAATGACAAGACTGAATCAAGATCACAGATTCCAATGAGTTACTTTCAGAATGATCTTCAGTTAGAAATTGTCTTACCAATTAAAGAAGATGTGTACTCTTGATGGTTAAGACTCAGATGATTGGGATGCTTGAGGATGAGCATTGGGTCTAGTTTGAAAGTTTTCATGACTGTTGAGGAAGATGTTTGTCAGAAAATTTTGAGGAAACAGTAAAATAGAATAAGAAAGGAAATAAAAACTAAAGAAAATAGAGAATAATGAAGAATAGAAAAGAACCTAAAACAAAATACAAAAAATCAAATCTTCAATTGACGAGTTGTTGAGTTCCTTAAGTTGTCCAGTTGGTTTTCATTCCTATTTTCCCTAGCAATCATGAGTGAAATTTTAAATCCTTGTGAGAGCACCCGCTGGAGTTATGAGCGTCAGAGTACAGTGAGAGCAATGGCTGGATTTGTGAACAACATGAGAGTACCCGCGGGAACAATGAACCTGTCACAGCCGTGGGTGAAACAGTGTGCGTGTCACCACCTGTGAGATTCACGCATCTATCTTTACAAGTATCTAAACAAAAAGTTGAAACATATTTGGTCAGTGGTGTGATCAAAGGTTTTATCAAAGTCATTGGAAAAGAAATGAATCAGTTGCTTTTTTTTGCAATCAAAATAGTGGTTGCCATCTAGCTTGGTTTTTTGACTCAAGGGGATGGTGGTTCCATCAACAAACCCAATGCAACCAGGAAATCCTTTGGTCTCCATTACTTGAGATAAGTAATTGCATTCTTCTTTGGTTGGCAAAGAAAGGACTGAGCAACCGACAGATAGGATAGCAATCAATACTCTTTGGGTGTATAAGTCAATGCTTCCATCACTGACTGAGAATAGATTTTCCAATTGAGGGATTGCTGCTCCATTTCCATTTGATCCCAATCTACAAAAAGAAACAGCCAGTTGGATAGCTGGATTTCATTGAGGATTCCAAGAACTATTCTGGAAGATGTGGTGGTCTTCAATCATCTCCAAAAGTTTCATGAATGAAGGCAATAGAGTTTGGAATAGTTGCTGGAAGCTTAAGTCGGGGATGAGATGAAGCTTTTGCCTTTCATAAATAGGGTTGTGTAGGGCGTGTATTCTTGGAACCATGTATTGCTTTTCCAAAAGAGAATTGAAAGCCAACTGAGTTGATTCCAAATCTGAGTCTGAATCAGAGTCTGAATGGGAGTCAAACAGAAGCAAAAGTTCAGTCAGATTCTTTGTTTTGTCAACTTGCAGGCGGGAAATTTGATTGGACATGTTGAGAAAGATGGTGATTTGATGTGGGATGATGAGATGATGGGACTTGTGTGAAGATGGAGATGTGAAAATCAATAGAGATGTGAAGCAATGCAGATGAGATGTCTGTGATGCAATGGAGATGCAACCGGTATGTATTTGCTGATCTGGATGGGTGTTTTAGATGTGATGGATGGTGGATGGATGATGATGCATAAATGGAGGGTTTAATGGCGGGTTTGATGTTTGAAATCTTCCATTTTCATGAAACCTGCCATTTTGAAATACACCAGTTAGGGGGTATGTGTATTTCAGAAACCCACCATTAAAAATGGCGGTTTTGGTCACTTTGATACGCCCTAATGAGTTCTTTAAATCCCACTTTAATTTTTTCATATTTTTTTTATTTTTAATTTTTTTACCTGATGAAGATTTTTTTCAAATAGTTCAGCCTATTTCAATTTTCCTCATGAAACAAATATGTATCATTTTCCTATTTTGTTTCTTTTTTCTGTTTGGTACAAAGTTTGTTACATTCTATGAGAAGTCTGAGCTTTTCTTCAAAAAAATACATTTTCAATTTCTGGAATATTTATTTTTTTTAATTTATAATTTTTTGGGGAAATATTAAAAAAGAAATTAATTACCAGAATTGAATAGTTATATTTAAAATTTTTCCATACTTTTTTTTGTACAAATGTATTTAAATTCCAATTTAAATATTGCATTTCATGTAAGGACACTGAAATCATATGAGTTTTCTCATTTTTATCATTATTGATATTTTTTTAAGAAATCTGAGTTAATATTTGAGTTTCCTGCAAAAAAATGATCTTTATTGGATTTTTAAAACTCACATCAATTCAAGTGGTGTCCATAATTGAATTCTCTAAAATATTCTGCTGCATACATATCCAAAGGGAGTCTGCAGGCCTTAATACAGCCCCCCAAGGCCTCATTGAATTTTGAAAGTTCTTGGCAAGGCCAAATCTCCCTACAAGGCCATTTTCTACCACACCAGGCACTCTGCAAAACCTTGAAAGGTGTGGAAAATCTTGAATGTCTAAAATCACACCTTTTTTGTATTAGAACATCTTTTGGAGGCTCACATGCCTGCCTGGGGTGCAAAAACACACCAGGAGGCATTCATATAGTTCAATACTTAGTAAAACCTTTCAAACAACACATTATGGAATGATTTTAGCAAAAAAAACTCTAAAATGACACCTTTTGAAAAAAAGGTATCATTTTAGTAATTTTTTTGGTGTGAATTCTGTGTGAGCCTTATTTATAATTTTCAAGAAGAATTTATTGTTCAATAGTAAGTTAATTCAGTTCCTACAGGATATAATCTTATCATATAAATATTTTAAGATAATCTTGGATAAAATATAGGTTTTTTTAAGATCAAGTAGAAAAAAGATAAGTAAATTCATGTGTAAAAGTTCAGAAAACTATTATTGAACATTTTTTCCTCAAAATATGTGATCCAACATTTTAAATTTTGCAAGATTCTTTAGTTTTAAATTCATTCCTGGCCAGATGCCAAATTCTGAGATAAATAGATTACCGGACCCTTGAAATCCTTCAGCTATTTGAGTTAATGGATTTTTAATAAATATATCATTTGAAATGCTTCTGAAATGATCAATAGATATATGGAAAATGCAAATGCAAGGAGGATGAAAGATTGATTGACTAAAAAATTCATAATTAATTTCATTGAAAGAGGGAAAATATTTTAAAATATGGATCTTTAAAACTTTGAATCATGAAATTAAAGCGATAATGTGAGCACATGGGACCTTGGAACCTTTGAATAAAGGAATTATAATACAGAAAGTATGTGTTTTGGCTGTGCCTGGGTGGAAAAACATAAAAATAATAATTTAAATCAATTTTTGACTTTTTTAAAACAGGATTAACTGCAATAAAATTAATAAAGGGTGAGCTGGGAGCCTATTGAGATTCTTTGAGGACTTACCACAGCACAGAAGTTGAGTTATAAGGGCTGGAATGTTTGAAAAAAGGGAGTAAATCCATTGACCACTTATTTATTCTTATATGCATTAAATTCCTTTGTGACATGGTTTCTGAATTCATAATAATCAGTCTCTGGGAGATGTAAAGCCTAAATCCTGTATTTATCTCACTTCAGTTTATCAGATGTTGCATTTTGGTTGTTGGAATGTCACTCTTGTCTCTCTCATTTTTCTCTTCCTCTTTTTTTTTGTCTCCTTATCATCATCTAATTTATTAAAATTTTATTCTCTGTCTTTTTATTTTCCTCCTAAAATTTGTGTTTCATTCTGATTTCCTCTGCCTTGCACATCATTTGTCAGTCTCCAATTTCTGTTTTATCCTCTCAAACCTTTTTTATTTCACTGTATGTGTGAAACTCACTGACTTTCATCTACCAGAGGAAAGAGCTTGAGGTACACAGAAGAATTACTTTCTCATCCTTCTTTCCCTGTCTGTCTCTCCAATTATCCTCAGTTAGGCTTTTTTACCCTTCTATTCTCATACACTTAACACCTTTTTCCCATCCCTGATGCAATCTCATCTGATACTTCTGTCTCTTTCTCTCTCTCTGAGTATCCTCAAGTTGTTACACTCCCCAGGTTATGAGCCCAGACTCAAAAACACCCATCTACTAACCTCAGAAGGATCAATCATATTTTTCTCTGCTTTCCAAACAGCAAACATGGAAGAATCACCCATCTCACATTTGGTACTGAAAACACCAACTGTCATTCCTCTCAGCTCCTGAGTCTCAGATTCCAACTACCTTGATTGGGCCATGGTCCTGAGAAATCACTTCTGAGCTTCTGGCGTTGGATATCTTCTCAACAACCTCAACAAGATTAATCAAGAAACCTGTTACAAGGAAAATCTGGCAGTATGCTTGGTCATCTCACAATCCATCAAACCATCTAACTTCCAGTACATAAAAAAGCATGAAGAAAGCTCTCTTGGCATGTGAAAATCTCTGAAGGAAGCTCATCAAGATAACTCTTCCAGCCGCTGCATTTATTGGCTTCAAAAACCCCTCCTGACCAAACTTAAAAACAAAGAAATTACCACCCGCCTCTTGTAAATCATCTCATATGGAGAGAAACTCTCCCCTCTAATCACACCAGAAAACCCTTTGATTGCAGACAATCTTCAATCCACAGCAATACTCCTCTCACTACCAGAAAACTGGCTTGGATTTATCTCCAGAATGATGAATAAGGACTCAGGTCCCTCCTCAAAAATCATCACAGCTCTAAAACAAGAAATCTTGAGAAGAAAAAACCTTAACAAGGAAGTCATGGTCAACCTAACCAAAATTCAATCACACAGCAGTCAAACCTTGGTCAGAGGACATCAATTTTCTCAAGGATTTAGAGGACCCTCCAGTATCTATTTCTGCACCAACTCACAAACTGAAGGCCACTCCTTCTCCCAATGCCCGGAGGTCATTGAGGGCTTGGAGAAACCCAAAAGAAATGCACAACAAGGGAATTATCGCAGCAGCAGACCCACAAAACCAGACAAAGCAAATCTTGGCAAGGTTTCTGTCAAATGCCACTTGGAAGAGGATGACTCAGACAACTTCTCAGACTCCCAAATAATTGTACAAGTTTTATCAACAACTTGCAATCTTACTCACTCAAATCAAAAAATCAGAAGAGAATTCAACTTGGATTCAGGATTGTCTGTATTGATTACTCTGTACGCTTACCAACTGGGAAACAGGAAACCTAATCTCATGCCATTTCAACTTTCTGATGGATTAACTATCACCTCTACAGAAGAAGGACTGTTGAACCTCCCATTCTGAAAGACACAGTCCCTTTGGGTCCCTAAGCTTAAAAAAACTCTACTTTCAGTCTTAAGCCTGTGCAATGCTGGATTTTTTGGTGGTTTTCTCAAAGGAAAAATGTGGCCTTTACAACTGTAACACACAGAACCTGAACAAAGCTGCCCTACAATCAGGATACTGTAATGGCAACCTATACTACCTTCCTCAAGAAGATGTAAGAAGCCAACTCCTATGCAACACAACCATCTCACAGACTCCTGAAAACATTCTTTATGGATATCACTGTAAGCTGTCTCACTTGAACCTGAAATACCTAACAAAAGTCCTCAATTTCAAAAAATACTCACCCATCCCCACAAAAAACTCAAAGTTCAACAGTGTCAGATGTGTTTCAAGTCAAAGATGACCAGAACCCCAGTCCATGCTTTCCTGAGCCA
This sequence comes from Puccinia polysora, assembly GCA_025617555.3. Lineage (NCBI taxonomy): Eukaryota > Fungi > Basidiomycota > Pucciniomycetes > Pucciniales > Pucciniaceae > Puccinia > Puccinia polysora. Next base: position 51,075,998 of record CM062618.1, read on the forward strand.
CTGTTCAAACTGTTGCAGTCAACTCATAAACTCTGATGTCTGCAGCTTTGAGACCCAGTCAAGAGAAGGATAAAAATACTTTGTCACCTTCATAGATGGCTTCTCCAAAGCACTTTTTGCATACCCTATATGTCTCAAATCAGATGTTCTCCAATGAAAAAAAGTATTCATACCCTTTTTTTGAAAACCAATACCAACACCAAGTCTCCTCTATTTGCACCAACAATGGAGGCAAATATGTAAACAAACTCATGCAAGACTTTCTCTCCTCAAAAGGGATTGTGAACAAGCCTGGTCCACCCCACTCTCCCTAGCTTAATGGTTTTGCAGAGTGCTTGGACAGGAAAATCACTAATCTGATTTGAACTAAACTAAGCTCCTAAAATCTTCTAAAATCCTTCTGGTTCAATTCCCTCCAACAACCTCTCTTCTCTTTTAATTTCTTTCCATGAAAAAATCCTCAAGGGTTTGTCTCACCTAACTCCATTCTTTTTCAAAATGACAATCCCATCTCCAACCTCCACACGTTCAGGTGTCTGACATGACATAATGTTCCCAAACCTAATTGTTGTCTTTTTGATGTTCAAATTCTGTAACTAACAAATTTAGTTACCTTATTGCTATCTTACTGTTTTCATTATTTCATTACCCATGTCTTAGGTCCCCTCTGGGGCTCTCTAGTTAACTCTAACCTGCTGCCTTAGGCCCCCTTTGGGGTTCTCTAGTTGTCCATAAATACTGGTCCTTCCCTTGGAAAATGAATGAAAATCATCTGATTACCAGAAAACTAAACCGGAGTGCCCCTTCCTCCTCTTCAGATCAGTTCCACTTGACTATACAAGTATTTTCCCCTTTCACTTGGCTCTTTGAAGCCTTGTCATTACTTCTCATTTGGCTCTTCTGTAGCCTACCATACTCCTTCCTTCTCCAAATAACCTTGCTCTTCATGATAATCTTTTCACGGTTAAAAGCCAAAAGCTCATCCCACTAATTCATCCGGTCAACTTCATTGTTCCAACTGGTTGTCTCATTGCCAATCTCATCAATTCTCACAATCCAATTTTGTCCCTCCTCTTCATCCCTTCTTTCATGATCTCCAAACATCCCTATTCCTTCAAACCCTTACTCTCTTCTCTCCACTCCCACTCCCACACTCCCACTCATCCATTCCCCCTCTCTCCTTTCTAATCCTCTCTTCCACTCTCTCCTTCCCTTCCCTTCCCTGCCCTTCCCTACCTCAGCCATCAGCTCTGAGGGTGAAACGTGGCGTCCTACATTTCTTGTGAATCTCCAGACAAGGTCCTCCTACCTCCTTTGTTCAGTCTCCTCACTTGGTTCACCCCTAAGATGGCTTGGCTTCAGTCCATCACCCATTGGATCCCCTGGTTCATTCATACACCTTCCATTGCATTAATAGGCCCAGATTGTTTGTTATACGGATCTGATCTATAACATCCAACTGGACCAGATCCAATGTCTCAAGTTTGGTATCTCAAGATTCCTCAGTCTGGCAATTGTCTTTGGTAGTGGGATTGTAAAGGTGCCCCAGATCATCAAGATCCTAAGATCTAAATCCACAAGAGGTCTCAGCCTAACCAGCTTCTTACTCAATTCATTGGCCCTTGTCATCATTGTCTCCTACAACTATTGTCACGATTTCCCCTTCTCAACTTATGGTAGTCCACAGGCAAAATTTTCCTTCTCCTCATCAAAAACACCATCATTCTCTTATCAGGACACCCTCAAGCAAGGCTATTGTCACTCTTGTCCCTCTAAACTCCTGCCACCCTCCTTGCGCTTTCCTTGGTCTCCAACTCAACCGTGCCTTAAAGTCTCTTACAAGCCCTCTTGACACTCTTGATCCCATTATCACTCAGTTCCAAGATCCCACAGATCATGATCAACCACGAGAAAAAGTCAACCAGTCAACTCTCAAGCTTCTTGATCTTCAGCTCCTTCTTAGGTTGTCTCACCAGATTGTTTACGACAATGACCCAGATGGGTTACCTGACATTGATTATAAACTTTGGTTGTGGATTGATCCTCAATGGGATCCCAAGCTTACAAATTGTGAGCTATTGGAAAAAACATCTCAACCATCAGAATCCTCATTCAAACCTCAAACCATTGTGGTGTCAATTTATAGACACCGATTGGGGACTGCATCGCGGCTGCGTGCTCAGCATTAGGGTATGCGGAGTGCTCAGCAGCGGCAGCTGCTGTTTGGCTCCGCACCTGGTGGATGGGTCAGGCTCAGCATTGAATGCGGCGTGGGCGGCAATCTGCCCCAGTGATTGGATTCGGAAGGTAGTGCGCTTGACTAGGTTCGCAGGCGCGCCGGTTTGGATACGTAGGGGCGGAGCAATTGGCGGGCTATGAAGGAGCGGATGGAGCGCGCGTGCAAGCGCGCGGATCATGCCGGATATTACCAAACACCCACAACGGGCGGGGACAAACGGATACAGACAGGCGTGGGGGGCTCCAAGTAGGGCGCGGTGCAAGGACCACGTCATGAGAAGGACAAACCGGATGGACGGAACGGCGTACAGACAACGGGGGGAGTTTGGTACGGAGGAGGTGGGGAGAGGAGGCTAGGGTTTCTGTTTTGAGATTGTTTCCTGTTTCTTTTTCATACTTTCATTTGCGCGTGTACTTAGGTTAGGTTTGAGGGGGAGGACTTATCCTCACTCTCAACTCCGGGTTAGGAGAGGGGGCATGCAGGGAAGGAGAAAAGGGAATAATCACATCACATCATTGGATTGAATTGCCCATCTCACCAAGAGATTAAAGGAACTCATACCGGATACACATCCAGGTGGACAGTTCTTAGGATTGAAGTATCAACAATTTCTCTCTCTCTCTACTTTTCTTTATCTCTTTATCTCCTTATTTCTATTTCTCATTTAAGTGCTACTTTGGACATCCTCATCTCCTTTCAAACGCAGGGAACCGTTAACTTCCAAACCTTGGGACAATTATAGGGGGATAAACTTTATTCTTTCCACATCTGGGGGTCTGGCCGGGAAGTAACCTTCCGTTTCTTGTCTTTCGAAGGTAACCAGGTGCGATGTCCTATTCATACCTTCCTACAGTCGCTCCTTCTTCTTCTTGTTCTTCTCCTTCCGTCCCTGGGTCCGCTACTCTGACCCCACTCTTGTCTTCCATCCCTCCTCCTCCCCCTCTCTCCGCTTGAACCAGTACAAGCTACGCCATTCCCCCATTGGTCTCCAGTGACCATGAACCCACTTGTCCGGTTTGCATCAGGCCGCGCGACTACCCTCACATCCAATTCAACACTGCGGATGTGGAGCAATTCATCTCAAGATACAAAGGTATTGCAGATGCAGAAGGTGCGTTGGACGCCAATAAGGCCTGGCTTGTTGTCCTGTTCATTATGGACAAAGAGAAGCTCCGGGATGTGGGGGAAATGGAAGGCTACGAGAATCAAGATTGGCCAAAACTGAAGGCGGAGATCCTAACGCGGTGGGGTAGGCGCGAACCTCGATTCCGGGAAAGCAATTTTGACCGCGTGGCCTCGGAGGCGAGCGCGCGCGGAGGAGTCAGAACGCGGGTGGAGCTGGCGGAGTACACCTTGACATTTGATTGGATCTATTGGTACTTTTCAAAGAACAAGGTGGTGGCGGGACAGACAGGGGCCATGAAACGCGCGTTTCTGGGCAGTTTAGGCGCTCAACTCCGGCCAAGGGTGCAGCGGCATCTTTACAATCACAACTTGGTAAAGCAGTCATTGGACGGGAGCATTGCGCTCCTGCCGGAGTTGGCTGTCATTTTCCAGGCTGTGGAGAGTGAGCTTGACTTAGAAGAGCTTATTGAGGACACCGCTAAGTCCTTCCCAGCGGGACAAAAGAAATCTGCCCCCCAGGTTCCGGCTCTGGCGCAATTTCTGGTCCCAGTTCCACCTACTTCCACGCGTTTTCCGGTTCCTCAACCTGCGCCCGCCCCTCCGGTAAGCAAATTGACGGAACTGATGAAGGATTTGAAGATCTGCATGAGCCGTATGGGCCAGCAGCAGCCGCGAGGGCCTCCACCTCACATGGTGGAAGGGTTTTGGCCACCCGGTACCTTTGTGCCAAGGGGGTGCTTGTACTGCGGGGCAAACAGTCATTGGCAATCGGCATGCAAGGAGCTTACGAAGGATCTCAGCGCGGGGTTTGGTTTGAACGGCGGGGATGGGGTACATGTTTACAACGGGCGAACAGATTCCAATGGAGCCAAGCCAGCCAACCACAATGCAGCAGGTGCACAAACGGGGTCAGGAGGCGGGAACAATGGCGCAAGCGTCACTGGACATTGTTACCGGTCCCGGATTGTGGCAACCACCTTGGGTGGAAGCTGAGGTAAGGGTAGTGGCAACGGAAGAAAAGGTGGCGGTCTCCAATAAAATGGAGGTGGACGCGAAGGAGCAACCCCCATTGGCTGTTCCAAAACCGGCCGCGCGTGTGCCCAGAACCAAGGCGCCGGCAGCAAATCCTGTAGGGAAGAAGAAAGCAGCGGACATTGTGCAAAGGGTGATGGGTAACAAGACTCCGGTTCATCTGACCTTGCGGGAACTGGCGGCCGTGTCTCTGGTGGTGGTAGACAAGATGGTTCAGGCGTTGCGGGATTGCGGTCAGGGCCGGGTACCTCAGACGGTGCTGCGGGTTCATGTGGCGCGGAAGGAGGAGGGGCGTGGGGAGTGCGAGTTGAAATCGGTTTTGACTCCGCTTGCTTACGTTCCGATGGTCATAGCAGGAAGGGAGGTGTGGGCTATGGTGGACAGCGGTTCAATGGTGAACCTGCTGCCATTGCGGATGGTGGATGATTTGGGGTTGGTTTGGCGGAAATGGGCGATGGGTCTCCGCGCGCTTAATGGAGGGGAGTGTTGTGTGGATGGGGTAGTCAAGGAGGAGGAGGTCAAGGTTGCAAGGGTCCGTAGGCCTCTTTCTTTTCTTTTGGTTGATTGTGGGGATGTGATTTTGGGAAGGCCGTTCATGTTTGGGTTTTGAGCACAAATGGTTTTTGATCTGGAGGCGGGAACAGAGGCGTTGACGGTGAGGGATTTGTCCGGCGGAAGGTTTGAGACGACTTTGCGATCACGGGCAAGGGAAGCGGAGGAGAGTGTTGGAGTATGAGGAGGAACCAGACGCGGAGTTGGTCTGCAATGGGCGACCTTCAGAGGATTTTTCCTAGTCAACCAAGGAGACCGCACGGAACAAGCTCCGCTTTCGCGTGGGCGGTTGACTAATGAGGAGCAGGGAGGGGGAGGAAGGAAAGTGCAGGGCGCGCACATTGCAGAATTAAGTCCCTTTTCTCAGTATGCATTGCCCAAGGGTACTACGCTTTGAAAACCCTATCAATCGTGCCACATTTGTGAGCAAAGGCAAAAGCCGCGGTTCCGTTCTGTGGAGGACTTACAGCAAAGGATGCGTGCGGATGATGCGGTGCAACGCGGGCAAGTACAAGCCGGTGTCACGGAAGGTCCGACCAAGGAATGAGCCAATGCCCCAGGAATTGAACGGACCGCTTTGACCAATTGCTTGGTCGCAGGACCCTTGGGTCACGCCGCTTAAGACTTCGGGGTGGGTTACTAGTTTGGGGCGGATCACGGAGGAGCAGATTGCAGCTTTGAATTTTGGCCCAATGGGATGGTTGAGTAGGGAGGAGCGTGAGTTGCTTATTTTGGTTCTGGTTCTTCGGGAAAGAGCGCTCGCGTTTGGACCGGAAGAGCAGGGGCTCCTGAAAAACAATATCATTGACCCCTATGTAATCTCCACTGTCAATCACAAGCCGTGGCAGATCAAGCCAATTCCAATACCGCGGGCGGTCCGGGAGCAGTTTCTGGAGTTGGTGCGGGAGCGGGTGAAGACTGGCCTTTACGAACAGTCAACGTCTAGTTACTCAAGTCCAATCTTTGCAGTGGTTAAGCAAGACGGAAAGCCGTTGAGGATTGTTCATGATCTACAGCGGCTCAACTCCTTTACAATCCGGGACGCAGGACGGCCCCCTTGCATTGACGAGTTCCTTGAGTCAATGGCGGGGCGCGCTTGTTATAGTTTAGTGGATGTGATGGGGGGATACAACCAGCGCGATTTGGATCCTTGCTTGCGGCCTCTAACGGCATTTTAGACTGGGTTGGGAAGAATGCAGCCAACTCGGCTCCCGCAAGGCGCGACCAATGCCGTGGCGGTGTACCAGGCGCAAATGGCTCGGATCCTGAAGGATGATCTTCCGGAGGGAGTTCAAATCTTCATCAATGACGCGGGCATCAAAGGTCTGAAATCCGATTACGGGGGAGCGGAGCTGGTTGAAGTTCCCGGCGTCCAACGTTTTGTGTGGGAATATGCGCAGACGTTGGAACGCATCCTGTTTTGCATCAAGGAGGCAGGACTGACAGTGTTGGGGAAGAAGTTGGCGGTTTGTGTCCCGGTGCTCAAAGTTCTTGGCCATTATTTTGCTTCCGACAGCCGGCGCATTGCAGAGAAAAAGCGGAACAAGGTCCTCGAATGGCCAACCCGGCGGACGGTGTTGCATATCCTTCAGTTCTTGGCTTTATGTAGCTATGTCCGTATGTTCATCGAGAGGTTTGCGGAGGTGGCAAGCCGGCTCCAATCACTAATGCAGAAAGGCGCCGAGTGGAAGTGGGGGGAAGAATGCAATCGCGCATTCCAGAAGCTCAAGGAGATTTTGGGACGTGACATTGTGCTCCGCAACCTTGACTAAAACGCAGGAGGAATTAGGCTAGCGGTCAATTCCAGCGAATTTGGCGCGGGGGGGTTCTCACTCAAGAGGACAACAGCAAGGATAGGCCAGTATTTTACGAGTTGGTCACCTTCACTCCAACAGAAAGCCGGTACTCCCAGCCAAAGTTGGAGTTGTGCGGGGTCACCAAGATTGTGCGGCCGCTCCAGGATATTTTGTGGGGGGTTCACTTTGAGCTTTTGGTGGATGCAGAGGCACTGGCGCGGATGATCAATTCCCCGGCGTTGCCCAACGCTCCCATGACCAGGTGGGTGGCGTTTCTTCAACTTTTCTCCTTTGCTGTCGTTCATGTTCCGGGGAAAGCGTTCACTATGCTGGACGCGTTGTCGCAGTATCCAAGGGACAACCCGTTTGAGGACGCGGAACTGCTCAATGTAGAGACCCCGGTTGTCAAGGTAGGGGTTGTGGAGACGGGCGTTCATCTGCCGCTCCGGCAGACTGGGTGGTACGCGATTCTTTGCAATTACTTGCAGGACCTTTGTTTCCCCAATGGAGCTACGGAGAAGGACATGCAATGGGCAAAGCGGCAAGCGGGGAATTTCTACGTGCAGGAGGGGCAGCTTTGGCGGTGGAAGACTCGGGTTCCTCTTGTGGTTACCACTTCAAGGGCGGATCGGGAAGCTATCCTCCGGAGCCTTCACAACGATCTTGGTCATTGAGGAGAGGTCAAAACGCAGAGGTGGGTGAAGGAGCGGTTCTGGTGGCTGGGGGTAGTGCGTGCAGTGCGGGAATGGCTGGCGTCCTGCAAAGCCTGTCAACGGCGGAGCGCGAGATTGCCCAAGGAAGTTGGAAACCCCACAGGGGAAGACGCCCTCTTTGGTCAAGTCTCGCTTGATGTTGTCCACATCAAGGCCGGTAAGTTTGCCTATCTGCTTGTCGCGGGGGAAGACCTGTCCGGTTGGGCGGAAGCGTGTCTGTTGGTCAATCTCTTGGCAGAAAAAGTTGCTCTATTTCTGGAGGAAGATTGGTTCGGGCGGTATGGGTTGCTTTTTCTGCTTACAGTGGACGGAGGGGCTGAGTTTTGCAGCCGTTTGGTCAAGTTGGTGAGGAGTTGCGGAGCAAAGTTTGGCCAGGTAACGGAGTACTATCCCAAGGGGGCCGGCATGATCAAACGCGGGCATTAACAAATCAAGTACGCCCTGGTCAAGATGTGCGGGGAAGACGGGAAGCACTGGCAGGAGACCCTCCCGATGGTTCTGTTTGCGGATTGGATTTTGGTGAAGCGGTCAACAGGCTACTCGCCGTACAAGTTACTTTTCCAACAGCAGCCCGTGCTTCCGGTGGACATTGAGTTGGAGACGTTCCTGGGGGTTGACTTGTGGAAGGTGAAGACTTCCGCCAAATTTCTTGAGGCTTGAGCCAAACAGCTCCTTCAACGGGACAGAATGCTTGCAAAGGCTGCGGACCGGCTGAAGAAGACTCGGATGGCATTGGTGCGCTATTGGGACAAGCGCTGCTTGCATCATCTCCGGGATCCCTTGCAGAAGGGGGATTTGGTGCTCCTGTACAACCAAAGTCTGGAGTCTCAGTGGGGGAAGTTGTTTGCTAACCGGTGGAAAGGCCCATTACGCGTGTCGTCCAAGTTAAAGGGCGGCAGCTATCAGTTGGAGGAATTAGACGGTGCTCCGCTGAAACGGAAGGCGGCAGCTTTGCATGTCAAGCGCTTCCTTGCGCAAGGATCTACCTCGTTTGATGAAACAGCGGAAGGGGGTGAAGGATCTGACAAGGGGAGTGTGGAGCGCGGTGATGGTTTAGGAATGCAATCCGGGGATTTGTCTTTGGGAGGAGAAGCAGAAACCGTGCCGTTGCGACAGAGTAGGCGGTTGCAACCAGCTGGGGACAGTGGCCAAGTTGGGGGGGGAGGTAGAGGGGGTAGGGGATAAGTTTTGATTTGGTGAGGGGGTGCTCTAGCTGGTTCACAGCCGGAACAACTAGACACCTCAGAATGTTTGTTTCTCTATGTTTCTTTCTTACCTGGATTGTGGGGTCTTTGCTGGCTTGGGTTTTTTTTTGCAGGAAAAGCGGGCGCGGCACAAAGCCAGGTCCGTAAACGCGAGGACAAGCCCCGCGGAACCGGGACGCGTGGGCAATCCTGCGGATGGGTGAAGCGGGACAAAGAGCAATTTGCGGGAGGTCTACGGACGTTGTGCAAAAAAAAAAAGTGTTCTTTTCTGTTTTTCTTCTCTGTTGTTTTCTTTTTTTCTCTTTTTCTTTTCTCTCAGGATATCTCGAGGATGGGTGGTTGGTATGGGACTAAGCTTGATTTGGTGAGGGGGTGCTCTAGCCGGTTCACAGCCGGGACAACTAGACACCCCAGAATGTCTGTTCTCTTACTCTCTCTCTCTCTTCCCTTACGGTGGCGCGCGGTGGTGTTTTGGTTGTTGTGTTTGTTACAGGAAGGGTACAGGGAACTGTGTGGCACTTTGTCTGGGGCGGTCCAGGTGCCTCTTTTGGAACGGCTAGTCACTTACGGTCGCTCACAAAGCAAGTGCGTGGGCGCGGACTCAATCTCAAGCTCACTCTCAAGAAGCGCGGTCGGGCACTTTTTCTCAGAAGGTTAGGACCTCGCGCGGATACATGTATTTTCTTAATGGAAAGGGAAGCGCGGTACAAACAACAAGAAGAGAAGAAGTAGAGGAAAGGAAGAAGGGGAAAAGGGGGGGCAATGCGCCTAAGCCATCTTCATAATTTCATCCATTTCCGCCCTTGAGGAAGCCAGTAAAGCCCAGAAAGACGCCAGGAGTTTGTGCTGGGATTCCGAGGATTGTGCGCCGGGGATCGCTAGGAAATTTGGGAGCATCGTGGTTGACCTTTCCGCAAAAGCCTCAAAGCCGGCCGCCGGGAGCGCCATTACAATTGGAATCTCCGGGATCTTTGGAGGGCTGGGGGGAGGAGCGGCTGGTGAAGATGGGGCCTCTGGGGAACCAACAGGGGGGCTTGGTCCAGCTGGAGGCAATTACGGGACAACTATAGGTGACGGAGGCAGAGGGACATTGGGGGTTGTAGGCCTCTCATCCGAGGACGCTGGTGGCGCAGGCGGTGTCCGTGGTCGGGGAGGAGGAGGAGGAGGTGCTGGCGCGGCCCCGGTGTAAGACTCCAAACGGTGCTAAGCCGTGGAAGTTCTGTGGAGGGGAAAGGTGCTGTTTAGGCTGCCCTCCTAGGAGTTACAATAATATTTAAATGTAACCGGAATCAAGGTCCAGAACCTTATGGATGAGAAATCAAAGTAAGGGAAGAGGATAAGAGTTGTTGGTAGCGATGGAAACAACACTATCTGAGGCAAGATTGTTCAGGTAAAGACTTGAACAAAGAAGTCAAGGTTTGTTCAGAGTTCAATAGAACAAGGCAGTTGTAAGTAACAACGCCCACAAGCTAATAACTCTGGTCGTCAGCGGCTGATTAGGAAAGATCAACTCAATCCCAACCAACCTCCAGGTTCTCAATGAACCTGCCCAACTCTCCGCAATCAAGCGCTTGAAGGGTACCAGATAACTGTGGGAGGCTGAAAAAAACAAAAGCAATTCGTTTATGAAGCTCTAGAAGCAAATCAATAACGAATTCAAGCAAGAATATCCCAACACTTCTCAAGGGACTCAAGAATAGCGTGGCAAAATTCAACCTTAAAGAAGAAGGGAGGTATAACACTCCAGGTTCTAAGCTTAATAAAACCTCTTCAATCAAACGTGATTGGCTCCAGAAAGATGATCAAGGAGAGATCAAGACCAGTATGGTCGGAAAAAGGGATCAGAGTGGTATAACACACCCAAGAATTCAGACAGGAATTCTTCTTCAACCAGAAAGGCTATTGGTTGGTGATAAGGATCAAGGTCACAAGGGACAGAGTTTGAGTACGGAGGCTCAAAGGATCAAGGGGCAATCATGGATATACCCGGATAAGTTGCTCAGATAAGTGGGGAAGGATGCCCACGGATAAGTTGATTATAATGATGGGGGGAAACAGATGAGATGAGATGATGATGGTCTCATGGGATCCTGGGCCAAAAGGCAGGGGAGAGCCCCTCCTTTTATAGACATGAGGCCCTGTATACTATGTACAAGAGATACTACAAATAGGTGCGGTAAAATGAAAAAATAAAAAAAAAGATGACATGAGAGGAAAAAAAAAAGAAATGTCCCCAGCATCAAGAATGACCGCGGGCAACCAGATGGACATTATGGTTTGAAGGATGGGATGAATGATGAGGATCTGAACTCGGATGAGCAGGGTTGAGTTTGGGAGGATCTGATGAACCCAAGGGAGCCGGGGATTCCGAGTGAGATGAGTCATTGATGATGATAATCTCTGGCTCCGGTTGAGGCAATGAATGTCTAGCCAAGGGGTTCACGAACGAGAGGTGTGAAGGATGATGGTGGGGTTGAGTGGAAGGGTGAACAAGGGTCGAGTGAGGATTGGGGCTAGGGATGATGGTTTGGTCTGGACGGCTGATCAAGCGACCGGAGGATGGATGACAACTATCAGACCCACTACTGCCGGTTCCATCAATAGAGGCCTGAAGATCATCATGGGATGGGTCGGAGGAATTGTGAGAATCGGTGGGAGGGATGATGAGGTCATCTTCGTTGGTAGGAGTACTACCAATACCCTCTTCACTCAAGATGGGTTGGGTTGAGAGAATGGAACGAGTGGTGGAATGATTGGGTTGGTCGGGGGCAATGATCGATCAAATGATAGTTGACAACCGTTGCAACAAGCGACGGCGTCGGTTGGATGAGAGGATTGGGAAGGATCAAAGGGATCGTCAAAGGTGCTTCAACAATCGCTTGCGTCTCAAAAAGTCAGGGCCACGAGAGCGACAAGTAGGAGTTGAACATAGAAGGGGGGGATCAAAGCGGAGAGACAGGCAAGAGGCCTGTCCTAGACCGCTAGGACAGGTAGAAGTTGAGAGATGGGGGGAAATGAAGGTACCCATAGGGGTACAACCAAAAAAAATATATATTTTTTTTTCCGTGGTGTCCTGGATTGGTCACCACATCTCTCCCCAATTTACAGACTGTCCCTAGTCTGCATCTAAAATTTGAAGGGATTTCAAAAAAAGGCAGGGAACAAAGAAATTGAAGCAAAGATTGGCCATTTCTTGATCTTGAGAGCAATTGAAGAGTTGAGGAAAATATCTTGATTCTTCCAAATGAGCCCTAGAAGCGGCAGGAATAGAACAAGGAGGGCGTCCCAGGTGCTCACATATGTGGCATACAGTAGAGTTTTACAACAAAAACGCAGCAAATGACCCTGGTGGTGCACAATTGGGAGGACTTACTTCTGAGATAAGTTGCCCCCACAACAATGAAACTTCTTGACTTGATCAGCAGAGAACCTTCTGGCCAACCAAGTACCATCCAGCTCCTCCAAAACATAAGATCCACCTCTAACTTGATGAACCACTTGATAAGGGCCATTCCAACGATTAGAGAAAAGCTTGCCCCACTGGGTCTCCAAAGATCAATTATAAGCTAAAACTAGGTCACCAGGGTTCAAGGGCTCCCTGATTTGATTAGAGTGATTGTCCTCCCAATACTGGACGGATTTTGCTCTGGACTCCATCATCTTTTGATAAGCTTCATCACGAACTTCTTCTCTTTGCTCCAGTTGCTTGGATCTAGCAACTAACAGATCAGTGGTTGAGGACACCTCTTCCCAAGAAATACCCAAGAAAGATTCCATTTCCAGATCCAAAGGAAGGACTGCTCTTTGACCAAAGATGATTTCATAAGGTGAGTAGCAAGTAGTCCTTTTGGTTGAGATTTGATCAGAGAAGAGAACAAGAGGAAGGAATTTGCAACAATTCTTGCCACTTTCACCAGCCAGTTTAACAAGTGCAGCCTTCAAAGGGGCATGGCCTCGTTCCACCATGCCTTGGCCTTCAGGATAATAAGGATTAGTAACTCTATGTTGTCCAGGAAGGGATCAGATCATTTCAGCAAGCTTGCCCCCAAATTCAGAGCCACCATCAGTAGAGTAAGATCAAGCCAGGCCATAACGCATTTTCCAGGTCTCGTAGAGGAAAGCTGCCACTGATTTAGAGCTAAGGTTCTTAAGAAATTTTGCTTCAACCCATCCGGAAAAATCATCTCTAGCCACAATGAGATACTTAGCACCACCTGCCTTAATATGAACCACATCCATAGCAATCCTTCCAAAGACAGTGGACTCCCCAGTAGGATAACAAATTTCAGCTGGGCGCCTAGGATCACGTTTTTGACAAACTTCACAACTCTTGCACCATTGGGAGACGGATTTCTTCAAAGATGGCCACCAGAATTGTTCAGATAGTCGTCAATAAGTTTTGGTTTCCCCACAATGACCAAGGCCTTCATGGAGACTTTCAAGGATAGAATCTTGTTTAGAGGGAATAGTAACAACAATAAGAGCACAAGGATTGCCTCTCTTCATAAGTCTAGAGCCTTGAACAAAAAAATTAGAAGACTTTTGTTTAAGAGATCAAAATTCTTTAGCAGAGAGATCAGGAGGTTTTTGAAGAGTTGGAAGGTACTGCTCTAATTTAAGCCAGAAGCCTTGTTGAAAGCCAGAATAATTTTGAGAAGAAAAAGAGAAAATAGGTTGGATTAAAGGTTCCTCTTCATTGAAATCGGTTCCAACATCAGATTTGTTGTCCCCAAGAGGTCGTAGAGATAAACCGTCAGGCATGGTGAAAGATTTCCCCAGCCTGTGAACAATATCAAAAGAGAAAAGCTGGATAAAGGCCACCCAACGAGTCATAGGAGCATTGGGAAGACTGGGAGCGTTGATCATTTCAATGATGGATCAAGCATCAACTTGCAATTCAAAATGTTGGCCCCAGAGAACGGTTTGAAGTTTCTTCATCATTCGAGCCACACCACAGAGTTCCAGTTTGGGCTGGGAGTACCTAGATTCTACATCTGAAAACAACAAAAATTCATAAAGAGCAGGACGGTCCCAACCATTTTCATCTTCCTGAGTAAGGACGGCCCCAACAGATTGATAACTAGAATCAACAGTCAGCTTGATCTTGCCAGCTCCAGGTCCATAAGAGATCTTTTTCAAAACTATGTCTTTACCAACTATCCTTTTGAGTAGCTGGAAAGCACATTTGCAATCTTGGGTCCAAATCCATTCAGCATCTTTTCTGGTTAGATAACGCAAGGGTGCACAGATTTTGGATAAAGATGGGATAAAGATTCTAACATAAGTGACAACACCTAGAAAGCCCCTAACTTCAGTTGGATTGATTGGGGTAGGCCAAGAGATGATCTTGTTGACTTTGGCTGGTGCCATCCTTCTTCCTTCCTTGCAGACCACATGACCAACAATTTCCAGAGCAGGGACACAAGCCGCCAGTTTGGATCCAGAGAAAGTAAGGCCAGATTCCTTGATTCGAAACAGAATCCTCTCCAAGGTAGTAGCATATTCCCAGATAAAACAACAAATTCCTGAATGCCAAGGTAAGAGCTCATTATCATAGTCAGATACTGGACCTTTAATTCCTCCATCGTCAATAAAGATTCCAGCATGATCAGGGATTTCATCCTGGAGGATCCACATCATCTGAGCCTGATAGACTGCAACCAAGTTGGTGGCTCCTTGAGGCAATTGAGTAAGTTGAAACCAACCAAGAGGAGTATTGAAAGTAGTGAGAGGACGAGAAATAGGATGTAAGGATTGTTTGTCATAGCCACCCATAATATCCCCTAGACCATAGCAAGCTCTCCCCGCGAAGGATTCAACAAATTCTTCAGTAGAAGGAGGGATACCAGAGTCTTTAATAGTAACTTTATTAAGAGGTTGAAGATCATGAACTATTCTAAGTTTACCATTACTCTTGAGGACACAGAAGACGGGGCTGGAGTAACTAGAAGTTGACTGTTCATACAGGCCAGTTTGAACTTGTTCCCGGACCAACTTGATGAATTCGTCAACTTTAGCAGCAGGGATAGGGATCTTTTTCTTTTGCCAAGGATCATGTTCAACTACAGGGATGATATAAGGGAGGCCATAGGATTCCCGCAAGAGACCTCTCTCTTCTTCACAGAAAGCAATAGATTTTTCCCTTAGAGATAAGACATTTTTGATTAAATTTAACTCATCAGGAAGAAGCCATCCATCTGGACCAAAGTTGACCACCTTCAGACGTTCTTCAGTGACCCGTCCATTAGGCACAAAGGGACCAGTAAGAGATTGAGGAAGACCACAGTAAGGATTGCGAGATAGAGGAGGACGCATAAGGGGAGGGTTGAGGTTGAGAGGCATAGGCTGGTTGACTGGTTGGATCTTCTTAGCAACTGGTTTATACTTAGTGGCAAAAGAGAGAAGTTCTTGTTTCCTCCAAGAGTTGACCAGAGAGACTTGATTATGAAAGCTGAGTCCAAGTTCCAACATCTTCCAAGTCCGATGTTCTGCAATATCCTTGAAGGGTGCCTTTTCCATAAAAGGAGAACCAGGAGATAATACGTTTCTCACATGTGTTGCACAAGGTAGGGTTTCAAAAATGATGGTAGAAGATTGCCCTGGCAGTGCACAATTGGGAGGACTTACTTGTACCCCAAATTGCCTCCACTGAAGCCCATATTCCTTCATACCAAAATCACCAAAAACGGAATTGCAATTAGGATCTAGTTTAGACTCATTGCGGAGATTCAAACCGGAACTGAGAGAAGATTGATCAGACTCAAAAGTAGAAGGAAAAGAAGACACAACAGATCCAGAGAGAGAAGGAGATGGAGAAGAAATATTTTTGGATTTTTCTATTTTGATATGTTTTTGTTTTTTAATATTCTTGAGCTCAGAAGAGAATGATGAAAGGAATGAAAAATAAGCCTGAGGGATGGGAGTTGACCCTTGAGTTGCAGTCTGAGGCTGAAAAGAACTACAACTATTAGTAGGATCAACTATTCCCCTAAAAAATGAGAGGAACTAGAGTTATCCTTCTGCTTCCCCTTAAAAGATGATTTGGGAGAATGACCAGGAAAATCTCTTTCCCAACAACCAGAATCCAAAGAGCAAAGAGGAACTTCAATTTTCCTGCCATCAGCATCAGGGAGAAGAATTCTCTCCCCAACTTGATCAGAAAACATCAGGGTTGCACCAAAGTCCATTAAGAAGGGTCGTCCCAAGATCATAGGACTGTCCAAACGAGTGATCCAAAAGTGGCAGGTTCCAACAATATTTCAACCAATCCTGACTGGTACATCTTCAGCAATACCAACCAGTCCACAAGCTTGATTTCCTATCCCATACACTGCAGAGTTGAAGCTGACCCTAGGACTAAGTTTGAGCTTGCAGGCCATAGCATCCAAGATTAAGTTAAGCTGAGATCCAGAATCCACAAGAGGAGAAACAGTTTTAGCTGAGTCACCCAGATAACAAGGAAGGAAGCCAAGGGGACAGGAATAAAGGTTGGAGTCTAAAGAAGGACTGGTTCCACCAGAGTCCTCCATTAAAGTGCCAGAGGAGACTTTGAGTTCTTCAGGGCCAATTTCCACACGTCGACAAGAGACCCATTTCTTCATTCCTTCAGCAACAGATGGAGAGATCGATAGGAGTTCAGCCACAGATAGATCAGGAATTTTGAGATCAGAAATTTTCTTTAATACTCCCTCCACAGCATTGGGGTGATCCTTGGAGATGCCCCTTTCAAATCAAACTTTGGGCTGGGTGGAGGGAGGAAGTTCAGGTGACGCAGAATCTAAGATAGGATTAGAAGGTTGAGGTGAGGGAGAAGG
This sequence comes from Puccinia polysora, assembly GCA_025617555.3. Taxonomy (NCBI): domain Eukaryota; kingdom Fungi; phylum Basidiomycota; class Pucciniomycetes; order Pucciniales; family Pucciniaceae; genus Puccinia; species Puccinia polysora. Next base: position 51,092,474 of record CM062618.1, read on the forward strand.
ATCAGGGTGATCTGGGAACTTTTCCATGAGTGGTTCCTTTTCCACCTCCATGTCTTCTACATCAGAGGAAGGAGGCTCAAGTGATGATCGACGTTTAACGGGTTTTTGAAGGATTGAAGTTGGCAAGGAAGGAGCCTTATGAGGTTTAGGTTCCTCATGTCGTTTCCTGGCTGGATCAGATTGATAAGTAGTCCCAGCAAGACTAGAGGAAGAAATAGCTGGAGGATACCAAGGTTGAAGGGTACCATAGGATGATCAAAATTCAAAGGAAGCAAGAGATGCTTTCACAGGAGGTGATGGCTGGTAAGAGGCCACCACATGTCGGATAGGACGAGACGAGTCAAAAGGGATTAGGGCACCATTAGGGAGGAAGTAATTGTTCCCCCTCTGCTCTACCAACTTTTCCTTTAGGTCCTTCTGAAGTTCTTGGCATCGTCCGGTTCCATGGCCTTCCCTATGACAGTAGTAACAGACCAGAGTTGATTTGGGGACAGAAGAAGGAGTTTTAGGAGTAGCTAGCAAAGAAATCTTTTGATCTATTTTGTTCTCAAAGGCTCTAAGTAACTTGGTGATTTCATCTATAGTAGTAGGTTCTCAATTGGAATTAGGATCTGCTTTAGGCCTAAGATCTGCCTCCATTTTAATCATAATATTGTTTGACTCTTTAAAAGAAGGAGCATGGACCGGTTCAGTAGTTCTAGGCTTTTCAAAGGTAAGAGCAGTTTGACCTTTCATGACTTTATCCACAGTACTCCTAAGGGTGAGAAAAACAGGGAGCTTGAATTGATTATCCCTGGTGGTAATCATGGATCAAGATTTGACCAGTTCTTCTTTAATCCTTTCCTGCACAGCCAACGAAAAAGATTGGAAGAACTTTGCTCGAATTTTGTCCACTGTGTCAATGTGATCGTTTTGGATAAGATAGTTTTGAATGGGATCCCAAGACTTCCTAAAAATCTGATAGTCAGAGGCTGAAGAGATACCACCATTGGAGATCCACTGAGAAACCAGAGCATCCAAATCCTGCAGAGTAAACCTAGCCACATCTATTTTACCCCATTATGCCAACATAGCCTTCCTGAGAAGCGTCCAGTTATGGGATTCAAATCCCTCAAAAGACTCGATTACCTCCATAACTTGATCAGAGGAGATAAAGAATCGCAACTGATAAGCCATATCAAATTCACTAGCTCCATCCACTTCAGCAGCCATTTCGTAGGAGTCCAAGAATTGCTTGACATTTGTACCGTTGAAGCCTAAGTTCTTGTTCTGAGGTTTGATCTTTACCATCTTAGGTTGGACAGAGGTGGTTGGAGTAGCGGAAGATGCCATATTGAATAACAGAGTTCCTAGGGGATCCAAAGAGCAGATTTCCAAAGTGGCTCACAAGTGTGGCAAGAGTAGGGTTTCACCAAAAACAACAAGTATCTGGCCCAAGCGGTGCACAAATTGGGAGGACTTACTTCTAGGATAAGTTGCCTCCATGGATCAGATTTGAGAAGAGAAAAAATAGGAAAAAAAAAAAGATCGGATTTCGAGGTTAATTTTAAATGTCTTGGGACTGTAAATCCCAAGGTTGCTGGTTCGATCCCGGCCCGGGGGACCAAATGTAAGACTCCAAATGGTGCTAAGCCATGGAAGTTCTGTGGAGGGGAAAGGTGCTGTTTAGGCTGCCCTCCTAGGAGTTACAATAATATTTAAATGTAACCGGAATCAAGGTCCAGAACCTTATGGATGAGAAATCAAAGTAAGGGAAGAGGATAAGAGTTGTCGGTAGCAATGGAAACAACACTATCTGAGGCAAGATGGTGCAGGTAAAGACTTGAACAAAGAAGTCAAGGTTTGTTCAGAGTTCAATAGAACAAGGCAGTTGTAAGTAACAATGCCCACAAGCTAATAAATCTGGTCATCAGCAGCTGATTAGGAAAGATCAACTCAATCCCAACTAACCTCCAGGTTCTCAATGAACCTGCCCAACTCTCCGCAATCAAGCGCTTGAAGGGTACCAGATAACTGTGGGAGGCTGAACAAAACAAAAGCAATTTGTTTATGAAGCTCTAGAAGCAAATCAATAACGAATTTGAGCAAGAATATCCCAACACTTCTCAAGGGACTCAAGAATAGCGTGGCAAAATTCAACCTTAAAGAAGAAGGGAGGTATAACACTCCAGGTTCTAAGCTTAATAAAACCTCTTCAATCAAACGTGGTTGGCTCCAGAAAGATGATCAAGGAGAGATCAAGACCAGTATGGTCGGAAAAAGGGATCAGAGTGGTATAACACACCCAAGAATTCAGACAGGAATTCTTCTTCAACCAGCAAGGCTATTGGTTGGTGATAAGGATCAAGGTCACAAGGGACAGAGTTTGAGTATGGAGGCTCAAAGGATCAAGGGGCAATCATGGATATACCCGGATAAGTTGCTCAGATAAGTGGGGAAGGATGCCCACGGATAAGTTGATTATAATGATGGGGGGAAACAGATGAGATGAGATGATGATGGTCTCATGGGATCCTGGGCCAAAAGGCAGGGGAGAGCCCCTCCTTTTATAGACATGAGGCCCTGTATACTATGTACAAGAGATACTACAAATAGGTGCGGGAAAATGAAAACATAAAAAAAAAGATGACATGAGAGGAAAAAAGAAAAGAAATGTCGCCCGCATTGAGAATGACCGCGGGCAACCAGATGGACATTATGGTTTGAAGGATGGGATGAATGATGAGGATCTGAACTCAGATGAGCAGGGTTGAGTTTGGGAGGATCTGATGAACCCAAGGGAGCCGGGGATTCCGAGTGAGATGAGTCATCGATGATGATAATCTCTGGCTCCGGTTGAGGCAATGAATGTCTAGCCAAGGGGTTCACAAACAAGAGGTGTGAAGGATGATGGTGGGGTTGAGTGGAAGGGTGAACGAGGGTCAAGTGAGGATCGGGGCTAGGGATGATGGTTTGGTCTGGACGGCTGATCAAGCGACCGGAGGATGGATGACGACTATCAGACCCACTACTGCCGGTTCCATCAATAGAGGCCTGAAGATCATGGGATGGGTTGGAGGAATTGTGAGAATCGGTGGGAGGGATGATGAGGTCATCTTTGTTGGTAGGAGTACTACCGATACCCTCTTCACTTGAGATGGGTTGGGTTGAGAGAATGGAACAAGTGGTGGAATGATTGGGTTGGTTGGGGGCGATGATCGATTGAATGATAGTTGACGACCGTTGCAACAAGCAACGGCGTCGGTTGGATGAGAGGATCGGGAAGGATCAAAGGGATCGTCAAAGGTGGTTCAACGATCGCTCGCGTTGCCAAAAGTCAGGGCCGCAAGAGGGACAAGTAGGAGTTGAACATAGAAGGGGGGGATTGAAGTGGAGAGACAGGCAAGAGGCCTGTCGTAGACCGCTAGGACAGGGAGAAGTTGAGAGATGGGGGAAATGAAGGTACCCATAGGGGTACAACCAAAAAAAAAATATATATATATATATATATATATTTTTTCCGTGGTGTCCCGGATTGGTCACCACAGCGGGCCTTCCAAAAAGTCTCAGGTCTGGTACCGTTTGGTTCACGCCAACAGCGGCGGCCCAAGCGCGGGTCGCCGCGTGCCATTCCTCCAAGGTTTTGTATTTGCCCCGTTGCAGAGTCCCGCCCAGCGGAGAGGTGATGTCAAGTTGCGGCTCATGTGCAAGGTGGTGGGTGACAGAGATTGGGGGCGGCGGGATGGAGGTGAACAAGGGGGTGTCCACGAGCCTTCCGAGATCAAGTCGTTGTCCAAAACCACAAACGGGTCCGGACAAGCCCTCTTGCGCGGCCTGGGGCGAGAGCTGGATTGGGGGGGAGCTCAAGGGATGCTGTCGCTAAGCAAGCAGAAACAATGGCCGCGAGGGCAAGCAACACAGGCCCGTCGACTGGGGATGATTGAACACGCGTGCCCATTCCGGGCGCAGAACTTGCATGGGAGCATGATGGAGATGGAGAGGGAGGAAGACGGGGGGAGGTGGTAGTGGGAGTGGTGGGGGTGGAGTGGAAGTAGCGGAGGTGGTGGTATGGTGAAGCAATGGGAAACTTCTGGGGACAGAACTCAAGTTGGGGGGGGATGTGGTGTCAATTTATAGACACGGATTGGGGACTGCGTCACAGCTGCGCGCTCAGCATTGGAGGCAAGCGGGCTCAGCATTAGGGTATGCGGAGTGCTCAGCAGCGGCAGCTGCTGGATCAGCAGAAGCCGCTGTTTGGCTCCGCACCTGGTGGACGGGTTGGGCTCAGCATTGAATGAGGCGTGGGCAGAGATCCTCCCCAGTGATCGGATTTGGAAGGTAGTGCGCTCAACTAGGTTGGCGGGCGCGCCGGTTCGGATACGTAGGGGCGGAGCAATCTGCGGGCTATGAAGGAGCGGATGGAGCGTGCGTGCAAGCGCGCGGATCATGCCGGATATTACCAAACACCCAGGACGGGCGCGGACAAACGGATACCGACAGGCGCGGGGGGCTCTGAGTAGGGCGCGGTGCAAGGACCGCGTCATGAGAAGGACAAACCGGATGCACGGAACGGCGTACGGACGACGGGGGGAGTTTGGTACGGAGGAGGTGGGGAGAGGAGGCTAGGGTTTCTGTTTTGAGATTGTTTTCTGTTTCTTTGTCATACTGTCATTTGCGCGTGTACTTAGGTTAGGGTTGAGGGGGAGGACTTATCCTCACTCTCAACTCCGGGTTAGGAGAGGGGGCATGCAGGGAAGGAGAAAAGGGAATCATCACATCACATCATTGGATTGGATTACTCATCTCACCAAGAGATTAAAGGAACTCATACCGGATACACATCCAGGTGGACAGTTCTTAGGATTGAAGGATCAACAATTTCTCTCTCTCTACTTTTCTTTATCTCTTTATCTCCTTCTTTCTATTTCTGATTTAAGTGCAACTTTGGACATCCTCATCTCCTTTCAAACGCAGGGAACCGTTAACTTCCGAACCTTGGGACAATTATAGGGGGATAACCTTTATTCTTTCCACACTGTCCAACGGGACCAATCATTATCATCATCATCATCATCCTAGCACTCTTGAGTCTTCCAAAAATCACTCCGCTCATCATTTTTTTCCTAACGGTGTTCTTTCTTGGACGACAACACCCAATAAAGTCAAACATGGTCTATCCCAGGAATGGAACGTTTTTGAATTGAGCAAACTGATCCACAAGACCCCTCGGTCTTTGAACTCTAACAATTTCAACCTAGGTCCCTGTTCATTTTCTCCACCTTGCTATGCCACTCATCACTCTCAATATCAAATTCTGCCACCATCTCTTCCACCAATTGCTCATCTCTTCAACTCATCAATCTACAGCCATCATTCATGGGGTGGTCCATTTGTTTGGCCTGTCCTTCCGCTTTTCATTCTTCTCATTGCTCCATCTCAACCACTTGCTTGCTACCATCCATCTCCTCCGCTTTATGTGCTACATCACCACATTGCTCCATTGCTTGCTTCCTCCCTGGCGACCTTGCTCTTCCACCTCTCAATCTTGCTTGTTGCTTCTCATCCCCATATTGCTCCATTGCTCCATCTCAACCGCTTGCTTTCTCCCAATCATCTCCTCTGCTCCACCTGTTACACCACTTGCTCCATCTCCTTCATCTCATTGCTCCATTAACTACACCTAAACTTGCTCCATCTCCTCCATCAATTTACCCATCAACCTCAATTACCATCACTCCATCTCTAACATTGCATACTACTCTACAACAACAACTCACCAATCAACCTCAACAACATATCAACCTCCCTTCCATCCAGTATTGAAAAGGCTGGTGTGTTGGGATCCTTTCCTCCTTTTGTTCAATACTGTCTCTATATCTCCAGCTCCCCACCCTCTATCTTTAATATATCCACATTCCTTATCATGCTATACTGTCATCCACCACCATTATCCTATAACTGTCACCACTCCATTCCAACTTCATCTCTAAAAACATCACCATCACCATCACCATTACCATTACCATTACCATCACCATCACCATATCATTCTTCCCCATTAAGCTAGGCAACTATGCCTGAGGTCCTTTTTGCTCCTCTTAAAATAGGCTATCATTCCCCATATCATTCTAGGCAACTATGCCTGAGGTCCTTGTTGCTCCTCTTAAAATAGGCTATCATTTCCCCATCTCATATCCTGACAAGGTGGTGTCTTGTCATTTATTACTCAACTCTCATATCTCTATCATTCTCATATTCTCCTCTCATTTCTCATGAATCTCTGGAATGCTTGCTGGTCTTAAATTGGTTCCTAAATTTGTCATTTAAGGTGGTGTGTTGTCTTTTTGATGTTCAAATTCTGTAACTAATAAATTTAGTTACCTTATTGCTATCTTACTGTTTTCATTATCTCATTACCCATGTCTTAGGCCCCCTCTGGGGATCTCTAGTTGTCTCTAAACTGCTGCCTTAGGTCCCCTTTGGGGTTCTCTAGTTGTCCATAAATAATGGTCCTTCCCTTGGACCATGAATAAAAATCATCTGATTACCAGACAACTAAACCGGAGTGCCCCTTCCTCCTCTTCAGATCAGTTCCACTTGACTATACAAGTATTTTCCCCTTTCCCTTGGCTCTTTGAAGCCTTTTCATTACTTCTCATTTGGCTCTTCTGTAGCCTACCATACTCCTTCCTTCCCCAAATAACCTTGCTCCTCATGATAATCATTTTGCTAATTGTGCCAAGCTGGACAACAAAGCAAAACTGGAAATTCCCCTTTCCTATTTTAATCAAGGAAAGAGTTACTGCCTGCTCAATTTGAAAAGCTGCACCACTATCAAATCACATCAATTCATCTTCAATGACCCTTTTTTCCCTTACACTGACTCTTCAACTATCCCTCCTCTCCATCCAACCTGAGGAATCAGCTTGCCCTGCAAAAATCTCTCTGCCCCATCCCCCCAGCTTTCACCTGAATCCTCCCCCCTGCTCCCCCTCTTCTCCTCTTCCCGCTCCTCATCTGAATCTGACTCATGCCCCTCCCTTGGCCATCTCCCCATCCCAATTTTTCCCTCTCCCACTTCTTCTCCCCCCCCCTTCCAACTCTCTTGCCCTTGCTCCACCAGCATCCACTCCTCTGGATTGGACTGGCTTCTGTCTCCTCCAAAAATCTCCCATCCTCTCCTCACCAGCCCTCCCAACTTGCTGCTGCCACCATTTTTTCATCCCTCAGCATTCACTCCATCCAATCCCAACTTCCCCATGGGACCGGCTGTGGTTTTCCTCCTCTCCCTGCCACATGTTTGTTTCTCCTGCAGGAATTGATGCCCACCCACTTTTTTTGGAAACTACTCCCAATCCATGTCCATTAAGGATGACCTCACCGCACCCAAGACATGGAAGCAACTCCTCAAATACCCTCACCGCAGTCAATGGGTCCTATTATCTCAGGAAGAAATTTCCTCCATTTTGGGCATGAAGACTTGGACTCTTGTCCCCCCTCCAAAAGGCTGCAAGATTATACAATGAAAGTGGGTTTTTAAAATGAAACACCAAGAAGATGGTTCCATCATCAAGCTGAAGGCAAGGTTGGTTGCAATGGGCTTTTCCAAAATTCAAGGATTGTATTTCTCTGGAGTCATTGTTCCCAACCTTCCTCTTGAGACTCTCTGCCTTCTTCTCTTGCTCCTGGGTCAAAAGAATTGGATTGGCTGCCAAATTTAATTCAAAACTTCTTTTCTCAACAGCCCAGTCTACATTTCCCAACCTTCCTTCTTCAAAGACCCTGACCATCCTGAGTGGGTCTGCAAGGTCACCCAGGTTATTTATGACCTGAAAAAATCACCTCACCAGTGGAACCTCAAGTTGGATGTTGCTCTTGCCTCCCTCCACCTGACCCAATTGTCCCACAAACCCTCCCTCTATCTCAGGCTTGAGGGGGGCATACTCATGGGGGCCATCACTGCCCATGTCAAAAAATGTCCATTGTGTGGGACCTCTTTTTTTTTCTGGAATTTTGTGAGGAAAATTGGTTCCAAATTCAAGATTGGTGCATATGAGGATCTCCACCTTTTCCTTTTGATCTCCATATAACACAATCTATCTTCCCAGTAAGTCTCTCTCAGCCAGTCCCACTAGATTGAATCTGTCTGTTCCTTGTTTCTTCCTGCATACGCCTTCAAAACTTTCCACTGCCCAACAGATGGTCATTT
>CM062618.1:51100761-51288261 GCA_025617555.3 Puccinia polysora
ACCCTGTGTTATTGCCATGTAATTGCTTGGATGTGGCTTTGTGCAGGAATTTGAGATCCTGGGGCTGCATGTGGCTCTTATGGCTGTATTATTTATAACAGCTATGTGTGGGAATTTGGACAAAACATTTCTTGGTCAACATTTCCTTAATTTTACACAAATAAAAATTTCTGGATTAATTTTATTCTGGTAGCATCTATATCCATCTTAAATATTAAAATGGCCAAACCTTCTCAGTTGGGGTTGTGTTATCTTTGGTAAATCCTATAAAAAGTTCAAGGAGTAGGATTTCAGGCATAGTTCCATTGAGTGAACATACATTTTTTTGGGTGCAAAGTCCATTTCTGCAATGAAATTTTGGGAATTATTATTACTTATTGTTTTTTATTATTTTTTTGTGTTTTTATGATAATTTGGGTAGCTGGATCTGCAATAGTAGCTGACTGACAGTAATCCTCCTGCCCTGATCACTGTTACCAACAGGTTTGCCTCCAGTGGATGCCAATGTCACAAGTACTACTAATGTGAAAGTAAAAGTTTGAACAGAAACTTCTGCTCACAGAACTCAGGATGATTGATTGAAATAATAAATATGAGAATTAAGTAAATGAGAGAAATGAAGATGGTAATGAGAAAGGGAGTCCAGGAGTAAAGCTCTGAGTAAATTATTATGTTGAATCCTATAATATTCAGGAAAAAGGGGGAAAGTTAAAATGAGGCTAGCAGTCTGTGTTATGGTTTTCTGGTAAGAAGATGACACCTAATGGACAAGGACTTACCAGTATTAAGTAGTATACTAATTCCTTGGAGAAAATTTGTTCAAGAGAGGGAGAGGGGAAGGTATATGTGAGTATTGATGAAAAGGCCTTGGGGAATGGTTGGTCAAGTTGGAAGAAGGGAGTTCCCTGTGATTTTTTGTACAGTTCCAGTTGTCTTGTGTCTTTAGTGGAGATCCAGGACCAGTGGGATTTCCAACCATTTGACTCATGTGTACTGATCTGGAATCCATGGTAAATTTGGATCATGAAAATTTACCTTTGAATGGCAGCTGAGAGTGGATATTCCTGAATCATACATAGATAGAGAGCCTTTTAGAGGAGAGTGGGAGCTGCAGTTACACAGGGAAGATGTACCAGAGGTGGAGCAGGGGTACAAAGAGTTGGAAATCTGGATTTTCTGAGGTCTTGAAGGATTAGATTGGACTGAGAATGAAGTTTTAACCTGTGGTATGACAGCCAAACTCTTTGTAGCTACAGTTGAAATCTGCTGCAGAGCAGCTGATGGCATACCCCCACTGGTTGATAAACTGAAAAGTGGTACTAAAATAGCTTTCACACAGCTTTGAGAACCTGGCAATCATGGTTTCAAAAAAAAACACTCAGTCAAAAAATTGCCCAAACTCAGTGGAAACATCATAATTTCATGTATATATCTATGGAATTGTATTTCTCATAATTTCATGGTTTTTTCAAAAAAATAAAAAACAATATTGAGGGGTTTTAACCTGTCTCTTTAGTCATTCTCCCCTATATTTTTCATTTTTGGGATACTTCTGATGAATTATAATGCATCTCAAATATTCCTGGTTATCCCCTTTCAGTTTTTTTATGTCTCTGGCATAAATTTCCAAATTTTTTTGTTGTGTCTTCACCACTGGTAATCTGATATTTTCTGGATCCAGCTTTTTGACTATGTGCAGGCTTTGGAAAGGTTTAGATGCACTCATACAAGCTGTGTGTTGGAATTTGGTATTAATGTGGCTCTTTTCCGAAATTGAAGTCTGCTGCCATTGATCTAGTTCAGCTGAGTGCAGCTGCACATTGGCATTTTGGAAATAGCTATTTTGGTTAATAAATGCTAAACTATAAACAAAACCTGTATTTTTCCTCTTTTTTGGGCATGTTACAAGTTATGTGATGTCTATGTTAAATACAAGATTTTGCCTTTCTGGGCCATGTTACCTTTTTTGGCATGGAATTTTCTCAAGTAGTATGCTTTCAGGGGTGGGGTCAGTTGGTTATCCTACTTGAAATTAACTGGGAGGTTGAAATTGGAAATTATACTTGAAGAAAATCTACTCCTCATATGAAAAATTCCATATCTTTTTATTCTGGTACTATTGTCATCTGGACCTGCAATAGTAGCTAGTTGAAATAATTTTATAACATATATAAACTCATCCAACTATCTAGAAGCAAAAAAAATAAAAATAAATCCATTGTTCATTCTCTTTTTGGGTCACTCCAATAAAAGACCCATAGAAAGAGACAAGACATTTAATTAGTAATCCCTTTTTAATTCACCAAAACTCATCAGGAGCAACATGCCATTCTAAATTTATCATTTATTAAATTTCATACAATTGGGTTGAAATTAGAGTCAATTTGAGAGAAGTCTTTCAAATTTTGTCTTCAAACAGTATTTATCCCTTGATTCTGGAGCATCACAGGAACTTAGTGGTTTGATGTCACTTGAAATCCAGTGTTACCTATTTTTTCTTGGTGCAGGATATCCTTTCATTTCACATCTAAGAAACTTATACATGACCAAAACAACAAAATCTTCATCAATAAAATACAAGTTTTTGAATAGAATCAAGGAAATCTGGAGCTCCTCTGACATAGTGTTCATAATATATGTAACTGTACAGAGGAATTGCAATATTTCATTTATTTTGGGAGTTTGGGTTCATTCCGCTTGCAAATCCAGCTTCCAAAAGCTGAGTCATTGCCATAGTGGGTTGGTAATCGGGGGTGAATAACACTGCCTCTCCAAAACCTTGGTTATTATGCAAAACAAGAGATCAGAAATCGGATATATTTTTCCATTGGAAATTTTAGCTCATTCGAGTGAAGCCAAAATGTCTTACCTTGGAATTGGGGTGTTGAACCTATCCAGGAGTCTTTGAAAGTCACACCCCACACTGTGAATGATACACACCCCCAAACTTCTTTGCAGATGTTGAAAACTGTCATATAATCCTGCACCTGTTGATGTCTGTCTTTCATGATTTGGTCTTGACTACGACCTTGCGTTTGGATCCTAATGTCGATTTCAGTAACAGCTACCAGTAAACCTAGATTCACAAAATTTTCAGCCTCAGAATTAGTTTGACTGTAAGAAAGGTCTTTCAAGATCCACACGAGGCAAATGTCCAAGTTGTAACAGACCTGCGTTCGTAAAACGCTCCATATTTTCCTTGAAGTCTACAAACAAAGTGGATGCATGTTATGAGTATTGGGAGCTGAAGTGGAATGTAGCGACTCAATCATCTACAATCGGTTTATGTACCATTTGGTATTTGGCCAACGATAAAATGACATTGAAATCCTACAGCATTCAAGATTTTTTTTTGGTAAAGTGAGGTGGCCAACTGAAGCATGGCGTCAGACTTCTTATTCTTCGTTTCGATTCCATAATCGTTAACTACAGTTAGTGGAAGAAGAGAGGGTTCTATTGGGTCAACGCATGGAATCACGGCGAGGCACTCAAACTTTTATTGTTATTAAACGACAAAAGTATTCTTAACTGTATATCATGAGATTCTTGTTGTATTGATCCGCGAATTCTCGCGCCTTAGAATACACCATCTCAACGAATCCAGGCCCCAGCGTTTTCATCCAAGGCGTTTGGCGAAGATTACCGTCATCGTCAATGATTTCATTGCACACATCGATTCCAATGGCCCTGGCAGAATATCGCTGGATCACCTTTTGCAGTATCCCTAACATGGCATTTGCGAGATCTGGTTGGTTCAACTGGGTAACCCAATCTGGGTATTGGGATTGACTTGAAGTGGGAATGAAGGTAGCGTCAGGAAAAGTTCGCCGTAGGTATCCATAACAAGGATGCGGTGATTAAGACTCACGCAAAGAGCGTGTGTATACGAAGCAACTTGTTATGTTTGTTAACCCAATCGTTCACAACATCACTAAAAGTAGAAAAGTGAGAGTTAATTCCGTCAGGCGCACTGATATCTGACGGAGGTGCGCAGGTCAGGTAGAAAAAGAAAAACGCATCCACGGACGCATCCTTAAAGCTTATTTGTCCTCGCTGCGGTTCCAAGGAGCCCCACTTCATTTCTGTGAGACCAACACACAAATTAGTGGTCCGATTTCCTGTTCATCAACTCCAGTGCTGTGTAGAAACTTTTTGCCATTCGAAACAGAAACGACCCACCATTGCCGGGCGTTAAGACCAAGAAATACTGGTCTACTATCTTGGCGTATTGTGGATCGTTGGTCAAGAGATCTGCGGCCACAGCCGCTCCAACCAATGGGCATGTGTTCCCAGGCATTCCAGCGGCTTGCAAAATTTGCGAGAAACAGAAAAGAAAGACACAGAAAAATTGGCCGCCGCCTGGTATCATGGCTATGGGATGGCCTGATGTTATTCAAGTATTTTTTTCTGCGCGTAAAAAAATTGACGATGATGGGTATGCACGAAACGATTGAAGCGCGATGAGAATGCTTTTAAATAGGTTTTCATGGCTTCGTTTGGAACTTGGCCACGATTACGAAGCAACCTTCTGGGCAGCCTTACAAGCCTTGAAGTGTCGCTGTCCCTAGTGTAAAATCTGGGGCTCGATATCCGCTACTGTGTTTGGTCAACTCTAATAAGCTAATGGTGTCGAGAGAGCTATGTCGCCTTCGCTTGGACCTGAAGCATCATGCTATCGGATCGGGTGTTGGTTGCTATCGAGTGTTGAAGTTCTATCAGGTCTTAAGTTGCTGCAGGGTGTTAATGCTATCGGGTGTTAAGTTTCTAGGAGGGAGGGAGAAAGAGCCTTTATTTTTTTAAGTGTACTTCCAAATATCGCATAGCACACTGTGAATGTAAGAGCATCTCCAGCAGCGTCGGTGAACGGTGCGCGGAGGTAAGTTTACCGACGGGGGACCCAATACGACCTCCAGCAGCGTCGCTATGGCGGTCGCTATTTTACATGCGTCGGTAAATCGGCCTCTTGCGTCTATCAGGATGCTAGGAGAGCCAAGACACCTAAGATAACCATGGAAACGGCACCCTCAGCTGAAAGCAACGCTTCAGGTAAGATACTTCCCACACTTACCAGAAAGAACCGAGTGTCAGAACAACGACCAAGTTTCCCCAGAATAAGATATTAAATTTGTTTAAAACCTAGTTTTATCCAAGTTTTATACATTCCTCCCTTTCCCTTCAACCTTCATCCTACTTCATTTCTCTAATCTATTCAAGAGGCACTCAAAAAAAGCAGCGATTCTCTCATGTAGATGTCAAATCACGGAAGAAACCAATCGTTCGACTACAGAAGAACTGCGAAAGAATTTAATAATGGATGGAGGAAGAATTGGACTATTAAAGAGACATCCTTGGACAAAATTATCGTTTTCCTTTCCTTTTTTCCTTGGGAAATTTCTTTGATCTATTCCCTTTTTCATCTTCAAATCAGACCTGCGAAAGAAAGAAATATTTTAGTTATCTTAATAAGAAACCCTGACCCTGTCCCTGCTTTCCTCGGAACCTGTCCGAGTCTGTCCCCTGCTTTCACCTGAATCTGTCCCCTGTTTCCTCGAACCTGTCCCCTGTTTTCCCCGAGACTGTCCTCTGCAATACCTCTCACATCAATTCCGTTTGTGAATTCATTACATTAGAAATCTCCCACGTCTTCATCTCTTGTGTCTTCTTCTTTTCGTCATTTCAGTTTTTCATATCACAGGTCCTATTGCTTGTGGTCCTCCTTGTTTGACCGCCAATCCATCGGCAAATCGCAACACCCCCCCCCCACGATCTCTTTGGCCAACACATTGACAAAAACTGACTCTTACTCGTCTGGCGGCTTCCTCCTCCGGCCAAGCGGAAGGTGATACCACCACCTTCCTGGACGTGGAGGATCGCTTGAGGCAGTTGAACCGGTTGTTAGGGAGGTATCCCACATCACCTCTGCCTTGTTGGACCTTACCTCCCAAGTTCAGGCCATGCAATCCCTGTCGGGTCAATTGAAGGCCATCCAAGACCAACTTTTGAACCCTTTGTTGATGTTAGGAGTCACGAAACGTCTCTTTATTTCAATTCAAACCAACAACTCTTGTAATAGTATAATCTTTTGTGATAGAAGTAGGAGCAATGTGCATCACATATCAGACTACGGTCTTGAGTGGGGATGAAACGTTGAAATCGAGAGAGACATGAACAAAAAGAAACAAAGGAAATATGATCAGGGTCAAATCATTACCTTGGTCCGGAACAGGTGACGTGGTCTTGGCGAGTTGGTCTTGAGAGGAGGTGATCGAGTGGTTTACTCCTCCTTGATGACGACGCGGTGCCAAGCTTTTAGTCGCGAGTACGGTTTGTCTTCAGGTAGGTGGTTTGACGTTGGACTGATTGGATGGTTGGGGGATCGGATGGAAGTAGAGGAGGGATGGAGTACGGAGAGGTCAGGAGAGGGAGACAGGAATCGGCTGCTTTCAGAGATCAGGTTGTTCCGCTCAGAGACGGCCCTGAGGTTGTCAGCCCGGGTGCAGTCGATGAGGGAGCGCGGAAGGGCTGCGGAGGCCGCGGGATCTCTAACTAACACTCCTCCTAGATTCAGCGACAGTGAGGTGTAACTGGAGCCTAGCTTGCACCACCTTGACATACCCGAGTGGCTTTGTGAGAATGTCCGCAATCATTTTGTCCGTGGGTGTGTGTTCGACGGATATGAGTGATTTGGACACTAGGTCCCGCACGTATTGAAAGCGTATCTGGATGTGTCGGGAATTGGGATTCAGCTGGGCTTCCTTGCTGATAAAGTTGGCCCCTTGATTATTGTTCTTTATTTTTGGCTTTGAGATTGGGATGCCGATGCCAATAATAAGGGTGGACAGCCACCTGATCTGTTTTGCGCACAAGTTTATTGCCACAAATTCAGCCTCCGTTGTGGACTGAGCAACTATGGGTTGCTTCTTGGTGGTCCAGCTGATGGGGTTTCCGTATAGGGTGACCACATAGCCTGAGGTTGATTTCTGTGTAGTGATTGATCAACCGTAGTTGGCGTCTGCCCATCCGCATAGTTGGTCTCCAGGGTTGGTGGTCCTAGTGAACAGTAAGCCCGTGGATTTTGTTCCTTGTAGATACCGGAATAGGTGCTTCACCATCTTCCATTGAGCCTGTGTTGGTTTGTTTGCGAACTGAGACAGGAGGTTTACGGTAAACTGTATATCCGGTCTTGTGTGGATGGCCAGATGTATCAGGGTGCCAAGCGCCTTTTGCATGGTCTTCACATCGAAATTGGGTGATTCTTTCCCTACTACTTTGTGAATGTTCATGGGTGCGGGAGCTTTTACAGCGTTGAGGTGCTCAAAGCCAAAATCTTTGAGTGCCTTCTTGGTGAAGTTGCGTTGGTGCATTTTCAGCAATCCATCTTGATTCCACTCAAAAGTGTAACCCAGGTGTTGGGTTGGGCGTTCCTGGAGCTTCAGTTTGTAGTGCCCCCCCAGGAGTTTCAGAAACCGCTCAACCTCTTCTTGATTGCTACCAACAACTAGCCCATCGTCCACGTGCAGATGCAACCGGAGTGACTTAGATTTGTTCACAAAGATCAATTCGTACCCTGCCAACGGGTTTAGGCCAAGCAAGTGGAGTGTTTTTGTCAGATGGGAGCGCCAGCATCCCGGAGCTTGCTTGGTCCCATACAATGATTTGTTTAGCCACCAAACCCAGTCCTCCTTACCCTTAACTTCAAATCCTGACACTTGAGCCACGTGAACCACTGTGTTGATATCTCCATAGAGGAACGCTGTCTTGATGTCAAACTGGTACATGTACAAGCCATGCTTCACAGACGCCAAGAGTAGCGCTTGTAGGGACTCGCTTTGTCCAACCAATGAGTATGTGTTGAGGTAGTGTCGGGGATATTCTTGGTGATTTCCAAAACAGACCCACCAAGATTTGCGTCTGGTGGTTTCCCCAAATTCATTCTTTTTCCTGACTAACCGCCACATTCCCCCAATGACTTTGTTGTCATTTGGCCGTGGTACCAGGGTACCCATTGTAAGACTCCAAACAGTGCTAGGCCATGGCAGTTCTGTGGAGGGGAAAGGTGCTGTTTAGGCTGCCCTCCTGAGTGTTAAAAAAATATTTAAATGTAACCAAGATCAAAGTCCAGAACCTGGTAAATGGGGGTCCAAAGAGTAAAGGATAAAGATGATAGTAGTTGGTAGCTGGGAAACAACACAATCTGAGGCAAGATGATGCCGGGGAAAACTTGAATAGATGAAGTCAAGGATTGTTCAGAGTTCAACAGGACAAGGAAATTGTAAGTAACAACGCCCACAAGCTAATAGCTCTGGTTGTCAGCAGAAGCTTAGGAAAGATCAACTCAATCCCAAACAACCTCCAGGTTCTCAATAAACCTGCCCAACTCTCCGCAATCAAGCGCTTGAAGGGTACCAGATAACTATGGGTGGCTGCACAAGACAAAGCTAATTGTTTGATGAATCTCTAGAAGCAAAACAATAACTGATTCAAAACAAGAATAACCCAACACTTCTCAAGGGACTCAAGAGTAGCGTGGCGGAATTCAACTTCAAAAGGAAATAAAGGGAGGTTTAACACTCCAGGTTTTAAGCTTAATAAAACCTCTTCAGTCAAACGTGACCGGTTCCAGAAAGATAATCAAAGGATGATCAGGACCAGTATGGTTGGATAAAGGGATCAGGAGTGGTGTAACACACTCAAGAATTCAATCAGTCAAATTCTTCTTCAACCAGCAAGGCTATTGGTTGGTGATAAAGATCAAGGATCAGGATTTGAGTATGGAGGCTCAAGGATCAAGGGGCAATCATGGATATACCCGGAATTCAGTTCTCAGATAAAGGGGAATGAGAGCCCACAGATAATTTATTTCAAGAGGATAGTGATAATAATTCTACTTCATAGGATACCATAGGATACCCCCCCCCCCTCCATGCCAAAAGGCAGGGGAGAGCCCCTCCTTATATGGGCAGGAGGCCCTGTTAGACTATGTACAAGTGATTCTACAAATAGAGCGGAATTTTTTTTTTTTTTTTTTTTTTTATGGACATGAGAAAAAAAAAAAAAAAAGAGAGAAAGTGATGAGAAAACAAAAAATCAAACAAAATTGAAATAATGGACAGAATCATGGATGAGTGGGGATGGAGAGACACCAGCCCGTGCCAATGATGGGCACGGGCAGGAGAGTTGCAGGTGAGGTTGGATCAAAAAAAAACACAATTGGTACAAGTTTGTCACAATTGAGGTGTGATCAAAGTTGCAGGCAAATTTGAAGACAAGGAGCAAGGTGTGATTGATGCTGCAAAAAATCACAATGAAGAGTGCCACAGGATGTTGCAAAGGAGCGAAGTTGAAGATGAGGGTGATTGAGGTTGCAGGATCAGAAATGCAAGCTAAGTCACAGACCAACGGGAAGCAAGTCAAGTTGCATAACAAAAACGCGAGATGAGTGATGTTGAGACTGATCGCGTTGAGGAGTCCGGACAGAGTCGCAAGGAGAGTGCAAGCAATATTGCAAGTTGACTGTGAGCATGGTTGCAAGAGAAACAGAGGGTTGAAAAGGGAGAAGTCAACTGGTGATTTTGAGGGAGCAATCAAACCACAGGTCGTAAGATGATATGAGCAAGGAGCAAATAGACAGGTGATCAAAGCCTGGAGGAGGAAGTCAAGGTGGCAGGTTGTTGGTTGACACTGGCCGGGGAGGGAAGATGAGGGTGCAAGATTGGTTGTGGGAACAACCAATTGGGTCAGGGGATGAAGGTTGTGCCTGTGACCAATCTTGCACGGGTGACCAGATGGATGATGGATGTAGGACATTTGTAGCAAGGACAATTGGGGGAGAGGGAAGAAAAAGTTGATGGCCGTCTCTGGGTAGCGTCTTCAGTTCACATGAGATCCAAACTTGTTTGATTCCGCTGGGTAGGTGGGCCCTTAAAGAGTTCAATGACTTGGGAGATAGGTAGTGCTTGGGCACGCCAGTGACAAGGACGGTGCGAGATTGAGGTAGGTCCAAGTGACTTTGACGGGTGATGTATTGTTGACAAAGTTGAATGTAATTTTCCATTTCCTTCTGGATCAAAAACACCATCCAGATTGTGACGGCATAGGCGCAGATAAGATGAAAAATGTATCTGATCTGCTGGTCTTTGGGAATGTTTCCAAGTGCAAAACTGTTCAGACCGGTGGTGGATAGCTTGGTACCAACGGCCTTGAGCGGCAAGAGGACAGCCAAGACAAGCACAGAAATGGGAGCAAAGATGAATATGTAGGCATCCAAACCGGCGGTGGGGATCATGGATTCTGAGGATGAGGTGAGGGTGGGTAGCAGGCTAGAGGAAGATTGGGCCAAGCGGGTCTATGCCCGCACGTTTGGCCAAAAGGAAAGGGGGAACAAAGAGAGAAGGAATTGAACGTGATGCCTAGGTGATGAGACCAAGAGAGGCCTGTCCTAGACCTCTGGGACAGAGGAATGCTTTGCAGGATGAGGAAATTGGAGGAGTCATACTGATACAAAAAAAATTCTGGTGTTTTTTTTTTTTTTTTTTTTTTTTTTTTTTTTTTTTTTTTTTTTTTTTTTTTTTTTTTTTTTTGAATGACACCTAAATAAAAGCATCGTAAAAAAAAATTTGAATTTTCCGCATCTGGTCCAGGGTTTCCAGATTTGGTCACCACACCGTCTCATGCATAAGTAGTGACTGGTTTTCTTCCCCCATTGATTCCAACCATTTAGGTTGCTCGTCCATATCCGCCATGACTTTTTCCAACAAGACAACCTTGCTGACCAGCGCTTCATCAGCATTGTTGCCCCCAGTACGCTTGTTGCGTGTGCGCCTTGAGTTTGGGACAATGGCCGTGACATCAATGTCCAAGGAGATGTTCCGAGGAGCTTTGTCATAGTATGGGACATCAGCGTATCCCTTGGGTGCCAAACCGGGGATGGTTGTGTGTCCTGTGGAGCGCAGTCTTCACCGGGAACGGGGTCAAAGCTTGGTACATTATCGGGCGTGCCCGCTGGCGGTAGCAAGGAGGACTCAGTTGGACCTGGCGGTTGCAGATCACCTGATCTTGATGGTTGGGGAGTGTTGGGCTTTTGGTGTCCCCAACAATGAGAGGTGGGCATGAAGACAAAGGTGGACTTGCCCACAGGAGCTGGGGGAGATGTGGCGGGTAGGACGTACTGCGGAAGCAAGGACAGGGATTTCTTTAGGGATTGTGCGGACTGATAAGGAAAGAAAAGGCGGGTTGGTCTGAAGTCCCGGCTTACCATCACTTTCCGCTTGCTTCGGTCCAAGAATTGACCAGCGTCCAAGTACAATTCGTACCCAAGGAATAGGAGGGGCTTGGAGCAAACGTCCAACTTGGAGGGAGGGGAGTCGTGCACGTGCACCTTGAGGCCAAACGTAATCAGCATTAGTATTTTCTGGACGGGTTCTGTGGTTGCATTCATGTCAAGCAATGTGCTAACCGGTGATCTCCACTTGAGCAACACAGATGGAAGGATGTTGATCAGTATGGAGGAGTATTTCGCCGTTTTGTCCCAGTAGCTTATTGGTACGTCCAATTGGGCAAGGAGGCAGCGCATCTTTGTGAGGATTGTTTGGTTGAATTTCTCCGCCAGTCCATTTGATTGTGGTGAGTTAGACGGGCCCTGCTCAAGAACAATTCCGCGGACCAAGAGAAAGTCTCTGAGCTTGGTCAACCCAAATTCACCGCCGCAGTTGCAGTGCAGGAAAGCAGGTGTGACATCCAGCTGATTTTTTATCTCATGAATATAACTTACTATTCTATCCTTGGCATTGGACTTATTTTTGATGATGTAAACTTGGTTGAACCTTGAGTAGTTGTCAATGATTGCCAACATGTAGGACGCGGACTGTTTGCACGGGGGAGTGATCTGGAGGACGTCCATGTGAAGTTTTTGGAATGGCTTGTTTGAGGTAGGTAGAGGGTTTGAGTGCCCCCTGCATTTGATCTTGCACTCTGAGCAGAGGTTGCAGCGGGCCGACAATGGGAATGGAACGGGTGTGGGTATCTCATGGAGGTGAAGGAACTTTTTCAGATAGACTTCTGACGGATGGCCAAGGGTTATGTGCCATTCAACCATGGAGCTGGTTGCATTGGCAAGGTAGGCATTGGAAGGAGAGGAATAATAGGAGATGTAGAGGTTTCCAATGCAAGGGAAGCAATAAAAAATGCAATCAGCAAGCTTCACAAGCACAATGCGGTGTTTTTGGACTACTCGTAAGCCGTGGTCTTCTAACTGCGTAGTGGATATCAGATTCCGAGGGCCATCCGGAGCATAGAACACCGGGTATATCATGGTTTCCCCAATGTTGAGCTTACCAACATGAGTGAACTCAATGCAACTGCCATAGGTGTTAAGATGTTTGGCAACGGGAGTCAGATTGCAAAGTAGAGAAATGTGACAGACCGTAGACCTTGACGCTCCGGAATCATACACGAGTTTGACTCTTTGATCATGAGGGGTGGAAGTGTTGTACAACACATCTTCACTAACGATGAAGTCACAATTGTCTGGGTCAGTTGACTGATCTGCGACCATGTTGGCGTTGTCAATTGGATCTTCCCTAAGTGGTTCCTCCAAGCACTCATCAGAAACATTCAAGGAGTGTTGGGTGTGCAACTGTTTGAGTTTGCAATCAAGTCGCTCAATCTGGGCAGAAAGCAAGGGGGGTTGAGGACACAACTGGGGATTTTTCCGTGTTGGAGCTACTGAACGGGGTTGGGAAGGAGTAGGTTGGAGGGCAGGATTTTTTGGTGGTTTGGTTGCGTTCCCCTCAACGCGATGGGAGCGCGCTTGATTGTTTGAGGCGTAATAGCTGGTATTGACGGATTTCAATTCTTGTCTCAAGTCCTTGAGTAGCACCCTAGTCAACACGCCTTCTAGCGTAAATGGTTGTATGTTGTAGAGTGTAGAGGTGATTCTTGAGATCGTGTCATCCTTTCTTAGGCTCTTGATAAAGAAGACCGCAGCCAGGCCGGTTGAGACGCTCATAATCTGATTCTTGAGAGGTTGGGCGTTGATCATCTCTGTCAGATTTATGTACGCCTCCTTGAATAGCAACGTATGTTCACATAGGCTTCTACCCGGTTCATAGGTTAGGTTGACTAGTCAAATTAGAGTGTCCCCAATTACTATCAACAAGTTTTTGCTGCATTTGCTGGCAAGTAGGCGGTAGGCTTTTCTGAAGTTGGATTTGCTGGATTTGATACAGGATAGAAGATCTTTTTCTACCGAGTTTCTGAGAAGACTGAGGGCAAGGGCATTTTTGTGGCAATAGGTCTTAGTAGCTGAATTGATCTTTATCCATTATTTTTCTAGAATCTCTTCATGACCTTTCCCAACAATGATATCCTCAAACGCACTTTTCAAATCATGCCAATTGTGTTGGTTCAGCTTGATGATCTTGGATTTGGTTGAGTAGTCATTTTCCAAATCTTCCAAAGGAGGAATATGGATTGGGTATCCTTTGCTGTCAGCGAATGGAGATGCCTAGCCGTCTGACCTGTTTGACCTGCATATCTATCCAAGAGTTGTTTTGAATCAAGAGTTGACTCTTGCTACCATGTTGATGTTAGGAGTCACCAAACGTCTCTTTATTTCAATTCAAACAAACAACTCTTGTAATAGTATAATCTTTTGTGATAGAAGTAGGAGCAATGTACATCACATATCAGACTATGGTCTTGAGTGGGGATGAAACGTTGAAATCAAGAGAGAAATGAACAAAAAGAAAAAAAGGAAATATGATCAGGGTTGAATCATTACCTTGGTCCGGAACAGGTGATGTGGTCTTGGCAAGTTGGTCTTGAGAGGAGGTGATCAAGTGGTTTACTCCTCCTTGATGACAACGTGGTGCCAAGATTTTAGTTGCAAGTACAGTTTGTCTTCAGGTAGGTGGTTTGACGTTGGACTGATTGGATGGAATTAGAGGAGAGATGGAGTATGGAGAGGTCAGGAGAGGGAGACAGGAATTGGCCGCTTTCAGAGATCAGGTTGCTCTGCTCAGAGATGGCCCTGAGGTTGTCAGCGCGGGTGCAGTCAATGAGGGAGTGCGGACGCCGCAGGATCTCTAACTAACACCCTTCTCAGCATTCCCCTCCTGTTTTGGCCCCTCCCCCCACCCTGCCCTCTCCTCCGTTTGCAGAGCCCCTGGGGCGCTCTGTTCCTGGTGGTATGGAGCGCCCCCCACCAAGTTCCTTGGTTCAAACCCTTGGGTGACCAGCAAATCCAATTTGAGCCTCTGGAGATTGCAGATTTGTGGTTCTCTGGTGACTCCTCTCAGTTGGAACTTTTCTTCCAAACCACCTGTCTTTATCTGTGCTTGCGGGCCCCCATTTTCTGACTGACTCTGCAAGGATTGTTTGGTTTTCTTGCCAGTTTGGTTGGCAACCATCTGATTCTTTCAAGGGAACTGTACCCTCTGAAAATTGGTACTGGAATCTGGTCATCACCAATGCTCATTTGCAGGGGGTTCTGGAGGATTACACTGATTTTGATGGCCTGCCTTTTGTTACCCCGGCCCTCTGCTCTGTCTCTGCCTTTTATGCAGATATGATATCCAAGTTTGGAAATAAGTTCAAAAAGGATAACACAAAGATGGCTGTGGAGTCTTGAAAGCAGGGAAGTCTCTCTATCACGGAGTAAAATTCTCATTTTTGTTTTTTCTGTTATCTAGTTGACATCCACAAGAACACTTGTATCTGCTCGTATGAGCAAGGACTGAATCCTAGAGCTGCCAAGCAAGCGGTTTCAGAAAAATGGATTCTCTGCAACTCCCTCAAATGCAAGATGAAGCTTGCCATCAATGTCTCCCAAGAACTTGATTGAATCACCCAGATACACTCTTGGACCTTGAATCAGCCCCAGGCGGGGGTTCCCCTTTACTGCCCCACTCACCTGAAAACCACTCCTTTTCCCTGCAACCTTCCTCAACGCAATCCTGATGTCATGGAGGTGGATGCAATCATCTCCAAGCTTTGCAAACCTCTGTCCATCATGGATCTCTCTTGAATTATCTTCAGGGCTAAGGGGTTGTGTTTTTGATGTCTCCAGCCAGTCTCTTTGGATCATACTGGGAGTATGAACTGCATGAACAAACCCGTTCTGCAGGACCCTTGGCTGAAATTTTTTGAGACTCACCAATCCCTGCTCCCTCCCGGCGCTAGAGGCCACATTCCTTGCACCTCAGTTTTGCAGTTGGATCATCACCCTCCCAATACTACCCCAACAATCCAAGCAAGCATTACCCTCCCTGGTCCCTTGTGTGGTGGTTATTTATAGAAAGGAACACAAGTAGGCTCAGCAGGCAACATTTGAACCAAAAGGCTCAGCAGTGGGTAGGCGGTCCGCAGCAAAATAGGTTTGGAAAAGCATGTTTGCAGGTCAGCTTTTCCAGTAGAAAAGTTTAGGATGAAAATTTTTGTGGCACGTGTTTCCAAAGCATGATAGTACCGCTGAGCCAGAGTTTTTTCCTTTTGAGGAACAATGGTTGAAGGCATACCTTTTGCAGAAAATGATTGTGGTCAAACATAACTTCCCCTCTGCAATCATGTATTTAGGAATGCAGAAGCAAGTGGCCAGAGCTACATAGTAAGTATCCAAGGACTGGCTATGGGGTATGCACTTAGGTTTCAGAGGATAATTAATTGTTGTGACAATCAACACTAAAGTCAAAGAGGTGGCATGCGGATAAATGGAGATCCATTAGGAAGGTACTCAAGGATCTTTTTTTATGTTGCATGGGGGATTAAGGGTGATACGCTAAGGAAGATTGAGAGGGATCTGTTGTTAGTAATGTATTGGTGCAGATTGTTTGGTAGGTTTACTGGAGATTAAAATAGTATCAAAAAATCTATTTTATTGGGAAAGATCAGCTAGGGAGATCAGGGCTAATAGTGAGACAGATCATTACAGAATGCATGGGAGGCAGTTTGGAGGAAAAGCACTTCTTTTTCTTACTTCTTTTTTTTTGGAGTTGTGATTTTGGGTTGTACATAACAGGGGGAGGTTATCTTATGGTATCATGGGAGGGGTATCTCATATTGTCATTGGAGTTTTATTTTCAAGAATTCTATCTTTGATTATTGTTTGTTGTGTGTCTTCTGTGTGTAAAGGTCTTAATAACCATCTCTATGAGTTAGCTGGGAGTAATTTCAAGGAATGGTTCAAGTGCAGAGCTTTTTGGGGATTCTGTGATATTTTATTTTTGTTATTTCATTGCCGGTTAGTCAAGGGAGCTTCTTTAGGATGCGGAGCATCATTTTATGCATCTATTCTTGTGCAGAGTGGGTATTTTAATCAAAAGGGCTAGAGAAGTATCTGCTACTGGAGCCGGATTGGTATGGTTTAAGACTTGAAACAGTTGTGGCCATGGGAAGTTTGGTGGAGGGGAAAGGTGCTTTTTTAGACTGCCCTCCTGAGTGTTACAAAGATATTTAAATGTAACCATAATCAAGGTCCAGAACCTTGTGAATGAGGAATCAACGGGGAAGAGATAAACGTGATAGTAAAAAGTAGCTATGGAAAAGCACTATTTGAGTCAAGATGGTGTGGGGAAAGACTTGAATCAAAATAGGTTAAAGTTTTTTCATATTTCAATAGAACAAGGCAGTTGTAAGTAACCACAACCACAAGCAATTAACTCTGTTAGTCATCAGAAACTTGGGAAAGATCAAATCAATCCCAACCAACCTCCAGGTTCTCAATGAACCTTCCCAATTCTTGGCAATCAAACACTTGAAGGGTACCAGAAAACTGTTGGTGGATGTGCAAAATAAATAAATTTGCTTTATGAATCTCTAGAAGCAAAGAAATAACTAATTCAAACAGGAATAAACCAACACTTCCCAAGGGACTCAAGAGTAGCGTGGAAAAATTCAACTTCAAAGAAATAAAGGGAGGTTTGAAACTCCAGGTTTTAAGCTTAATAAATACTCTTAGTCAAGCGTGAATGATTCCAGAAGGAAAACCAGAGAATGATCAAGACCAGTATGGTTGGAAAAGGGATCAAAGAGTGGTATAACACACCCAAGAATTCAACCATTTGAATCCTCCTCAACCAGCAAGGCTATTGGTTGGTGATCAGTAACAAGGCCACAAGGGGGCCGATAAGAGTTTTGAGTTTTAAAGGCTCAAGAATTGGGGGGAAATCATGAATATACTTTGGATAAAGACAGATGATAGTATTTCTTGGATCAAAGGGAGGGGCAGAAGGGCTCATGCCCACACAGATTTACTGGTTGATTGATACAATGGATGATGATCAAAAAAGGCTAGGGAGAGCCCCTTCTTTTATGGGCATAATAACCTATGGACTATTTACAATTGGATGACACAGATGAGACCAGAAATATATATATATATATATATATATATATTAATAAGGAGATCAGGAAGGTCCGGTTCTCCCTTGCAAACCTTTATGCAACTGGGGTGAGAATATCTCACCCCCATACTTTGCTTGCATCCTTCCGCTGATGCTCACATGCAACAATGAAAGGGCATTGATGCACAGCAGGCGGCGCAAGAAAAAAATGAGATGCAAGACAGAGAGCGCCAATCAAAAGGGGAGAGGAGGCCGTTAGAGGATGGGGTGATGAGGATGATCATGAGATTGAGAGAGTAGTTTGAGGATTTTAATTTAGGATTGGATGATGAATGAGGATGATGATCAATAAATTCTGATGATGATGAGGATGAAGATGGTGGTATTTAGGGTTGAATTATCTCCAATGGCTATCTTAGCTGGCTTGCAGGGTTGTTCCTTGAATGAATGATTTCTAGGATTCTTTGAATTGGGGTACAACCATGATTTTGTGATTGAGGATGGAGATCTGGTTGGGATGAGAGCTATAGATGGTATTGATCCCCTTGTGTATGATGATTGAGAGGGGGGTGCCAATGAGTAGAACAATGGCAAAGATTGATAGCTGATGAAACCAAATGGGTAATATTGAGGCAGATAGGGTGAGAGGTAGGCTACCAAATGGGAAATTCAAGATGAAAATGACAGTGGAAAGGAGGAAGAGTCGGAGGAATGCCATGATGCTGGATGGATGAAACTTTGAGAGGCAATGGTGTTGGGGTGGATGATAGTCTGACTTTAGATCCTCAGGAAATTGATTGATGCAAGATTGGATAGGATGATGAGCTTAATTTGAGAGATCCTGGATGGATTTGATGATCATCTAGCTAGGTGAGGGAGAGGAGAGGTTGATTGTTTGCATGCTTGGCCAGAAAATAATTGGTTGCCAAGCACAAGGAGAATGAGTTGAACACAGGTCATGGGGACTTGAATACCCCAGGGGCCCTTCCTAGACTGCTGGGAAAGGGAGAAGTTGGGAAAACCAAAAATCAAAAGCTTTCCATAGAGAAATAAAATTATATCTATATCTATATATATATATATTTGATAGGATGAGAGATCATATAAAAAATTTAAAATCAGCTGTTTTCTTATGACGTGTCCCAATTTGGTCACCAAATCTCTCCCCAAATTACAGAGTTTCCCTAGTCTGCACCTCAATTTTGAATATATTAAGAAAAGGAGGAAACAAAGAAATTGAAAGAAATAATGGCAATTTCTTGATCTTGAGAGTGATTGAAGATTCAAAAAAATATTTTGATCCATCCAAAAATAGAACTAGAAGCGGCAGAGATAAAACAAAGGGCGTCTAAGGTGCTCACTTCTGTGGAAGAAAGTAGAGTTTCACAAAAAAAACGCAGCAGGTGGCCCTGGTGGTGCTCAATTGGGAGGAATTAATTCTTGGATAAGTTGCCTCCAAAAAAATGAAACTTCTTAAATTGATCAGCAGAGAAACTTTTGGCCAACTGAGTACCATCCAGCTCTCCCAAAAAATGGTATCCACCTCTGACTTGACAAACAACCCAATAACGACCAATCCAGAAATTCAAGGAAGGCTTTCCCCACTGGTTCTCCAAGGATCAATTATAAGCTAAAAAGATATCTCCAGGAATTAAGGGACCCCCAATTTGATTTGAGTGCTTATCTTCCCAATACTGAACCAATTTTTCTCTTGATTACATCATCTTCTGATAAGCTTTGTTATGAATGTCTTCACTTTGCTCCAGTTGCTTGGATCTGGCAACTAATAGATCAGTGGTTGAGGAGACCTGCTCCCATGAGATACCCAGAAAAGATTCTATTTCAAGATCAAGAGGAAGAACTGAAACAAAGATGATTTTTTAGGGTGAGTAGCCAGTGATCTGTTTGGTTGAGATTCTATCAGAGAAAAGAAGCAGAGGAAGAAATTTGTGGAAATTTTTTCCACTTTCACCAGCAAGCTTGACAAGAGCAGCCTTCAAAGGAGCATTGCCTTGTTCCACCATGCCTTGTTCTTCAGAATAATAAGGAGTAATAACTCTATGTTTTCCAGGAAGAGATTGGATCATTTCAGCAAGCTTGCCACCAAATTTAGAGCCGCCATCAGTAGAGTAAGCTCAAGCCAAGCTGTAAAACATTGTCCAAGTCTCATCAAGGAAAGCTGCCACTGATTCAGAGCTAAGATTCTTAAGAAATTTGGCTCCAAAATATCCAGAAAAATCATCTCTAGCCACAATGATGTACTTAGAAAAACCTGCCTTGATATGAACAACATCCATAGAAATCCTTCCAAAGAAAGTGGACTCCCCAGTAAGATGAAAAATTTCAGCTGGGGGCCTAAGATCACATTTTTGACAAACTCACAACTCTTGCACCATTCTGAAACACATTTCTTCAGAGATGGCCACCAGAATTTTTAAGATAATGGTCAATAACTTTTGGTTTCCCCACAATGGCCAAGACCCTCTTGGAGACTTTCAAGCATCAAATCTTTTTAAGAAGGAATTGTGAGGACAATGAGAGCACAAGGATTTCCTTGTTTCATAATCCCAAAAACCTTGTACAAATAAATTAGAGGACTTTCTTTTAAGAGATCAAAATTCTTTAGCGACAGGATCAGGAGTTTTTTGAAGTGTTGAAAGGTACTGCTCTAATTGAAGCCAGAACCCTTGATGAAAACCACAATAATCTTGAGAGGAGAATGAGAATACAGAAAGGATTAAAGGTTCTTCTGTATCAAAATCTATTCCAAAATCAGATTCCTCATCTCTGCAAGGAAATTGAGATAAACCATTGGGCATAGTGGAAGATTTTCCAGGACCGTGAACAATATCAAAAGAGGAAATCTGAATAAAGGCAACCCAACAAGTCATAGGAGAATTTGGGAGGCTGGAAGCATTGATCATTTCAATGATGGATCAAGCGTCAAATTGTAATTTGAAATGTTGACCTCAGAGGACTGTTTGAAGCTTCTTCAACATTTGAGCCACACTTCAGAGTTCCAGTTTTGGTTGAGAGTATCTGGATTCTACATCTGAAAATAACAAAGATTCATAGAGAGCAGCCATTTTCATCTTCCTGAGTAATAACAGCCCCAACAGATTGATAACTAGAATCAACATCCAGCTTGATCTTACCAGCTCCTGGTCCATAAGAGATCTTTTTCAAGACTATGTCTTTACCAACAATCATTTTGAGCAACTGAAATGAATGTCACAATCTGGGATCAAAATTCATTGAGTATCTTTCCTGGTTAGACCAAGCAAGGGTGCACAGATTTTGGATAAAGATGGGATAAAGATTCAAACATAACTTAAAACACCTAAGAAATATCTAACTTCATTAAGATTGATTGGAGTGGCCCAAGAGATGATCTTCTTGAATTTGGATGTTGCCATCCTTCTTCCTTCCTTGCAGACCACATGACCAACAATTTCCAGAGCAGGGACACAAGCAGCCAATTTGGATCTATCGACATTAAGGCCAGACTCCTTGATTTGAAACAGACTCCTTTCCAAAGTATTAGCATACTCCCAGATGAATGAACAACTTCCTGAATGCCAAGGTAAGAGCTCATTATCATATTCAGAAACTGGACCTTCAATTCTGCCATTGTCAATAAAGATACCAGAATGATCAGGGATTTCATCCTGGAGGATCCACATCATCTGAGCCTGATAGACTGCAATCAAATCTCTGGCACCTTGAGGCAATTGAGTCAGTTGGAATCAACCAAGAGGAGTATCAAAAGTAGTGAGAGGGCCAGAGATACAATGTAAGTATTGTTTTTCATAACCACCCATAATGACCCCTAGTCCATAGCAAGCTCTCCCAGAGAAAGATTCAACAAATTATTCAGTGGCAGGAGGAATACCAGAGTCTTTGATATTAACTTTATCAAGAGGTTGAATATCATGAACTATTCTAAGTTTAACATTAATTTTGAGGAAGCAGAAGACAAGGCTAGAATAAATGGAAGTTGACTGTTCATATAGGCCAGTACATACTTGTTTGAGAACCAACTTGATAAATTCATTGAATTTGAAAGCAGGAATTGGAATATTTCTCTTTTTCCAAGGATCATGTTCAAATACAGGGATGATGTAAGGGAGACAATAGGATCCTTTCAAGAGACCTCTCTCTTCTTCACAGAACGCAATAGATTTTTCTCTTTGAGATAGGATATTTTTGATCAAATTTAAATCATCAGGAAGAAGTCATCCCTCTGCCCAAAAGTTGACCACTTTCAGAGGTTCTTAAGTGACACAACCATTAGGCACAAAGTGACCAGTAAGAGATTTAGATAAACCACAGTAAGGGTCAGAAGATAAAGGAGGGCGCATGAGAGGAGGTTTGAGGCTGAGAGGCATAGGCTGGTTTACCTGTTGGACCTTTTTTGCAACTGTTTTATAATTGGTAGCAAAAGAAAGAACCTCTTTCTTCCTCCAAGCATTAACCAAAAAGACCTGACTACAAAGACTGAGACCAAGTTCCAACATTTTCCACATCCAATGTTCTGAAACTTCCTCAAAGGGTGCCCTCTCCATAAAAAAAGAGCCAGGAGATAAAACTTTGCTCACATGTGTGGCACAAGGTAGGGTTTCAAAGACAATGGTAGGAGGATTTCCTGGTGGTGCACAATTGGGATGATATAATTTGACCCCAAATTGCCTCCACTGTGTAAAAATTTAAGAGGTGGAGCTCCGGTTAGGAAGATGAGAAAGAAGGAAGAGAAGGTTTGATTGTCACAGAGACAGGCGGATCAAGGAGTCTTATGAGGAAGCTCAGGGGCACACTCTGGTTCAAGGTAAGTCAGAACTGATGATTGTCATTCACTGAAGAGTTGGCTGCTTAAGTAGTCCAGATACAAGCAGCACCAACAAGTGGTTGACAAGAAAATAACAATAATGAATAAATATTCAAAGCTGAGCCTTGAATTCCGCACTGATGGAAGGACAACATTGAACAGACTGAGACTGGTGAGCAACTAGGATCTAAGTCAGAGGTACAACTGAAACAGTGACTTAACTAGCAGAGTATAGATTGCACACTGGGCTGAGATACTCAAGAGCTTTAATAATGATAAATAAGAAGCGAATGACAAGTCACGAGAAGCACTCAAGATTCAGGCAGAACCATCAGATGAAAAAAATTCCAACACACTGAAGCCCATTTTCCTCCATAACAAAGCCACCAATAATAGAATCAAGATCAGGAGCTAGTTTATACTCATTGCGGAGATTTGAACCAGAAATGAGAGAAGATTGATCAGAGTTAAGAGTACAAGGAAAAGAAGACACAACAGGCCCAGAGAGAGAAGAAATATTTTTGTAATTTTCTATGTTGACATGTTTTTGATTTTTAATACTTTCCAGATCAGAAGAAAATGTTTAAAAAAAGAAATATAAGTGTCAGGGATGAGAGTTGATCCTTGAGTTGAATTATGAGGCTTAGAAGAACTGCAACTATCAGTAGGATCAAAACTACAATAAAAAATGAGAGGAATTAGAATTATCCTTCTGCTTCCCCTTTGGATCCAATTTAGGAGGATGACCAGGGAAATCTCTTTCCCAATGACCAGAATCCCAAGAGCAGAGAGGAAATTCAATCTTTCTACCATCAGAATCAGGGAGGAGAATTCTCTCCCCAACTTGATCAGAAAACACCAGGGTAGCTCAAAAATCCATTAAGAATGGTCAACCCAAGATCATAGGACCTTCCAAAAATTTGATTCAAAAGGGAAAAGTTCCAACAATGTTTCAACCAATTTGCACTGGGACATCTTCAGCAATACAAACCAATTCACAAGATTGATTCCCTATCCAATAAACCACAGAATTGAAGCTAACCCTAGGACTAAGCTTGAGTTTGCAGGCCATAGCATCCAAAATTAAGTTGAGCTGAGAACCAGAATCCACAAGGAGAGAAACTTTTTTAACTGAATTAACAAGGAAGAAAACCAAGAGGACAGGAGTAAAGGTTGGAATCTGAGGGGGGATCTGTTCCACCAGAGTCCTCCATCAAAGTTTCAGAGGAAACCTTCAATTTGTCAGGACCGATTCCCACACATTGACAAGAAACTCATTTCTTCATTCCTTGAGAAAAAGATGGAGAAATTGACAGCAGTTCAGCTACAGATAGATCAGTAATTTTTAGATTGGAAATTTTCTTTAATATTGCTTTGACAAAATTGGGGTAGTCCTTTGAAATTCCCCTCTCAAACCAAACTTTGGGCTGGGTGGAGGGAGGAAGCTCAGGTAAAGCAGGGACTAAGACAGGATCAGAAAGTTGAGATGATTTAACAGATGAAGGAGGAGGATCATAGTGGTCTTGAAAACCTTCCATGAGTGGTTCATTTTTGACCTCCATGTCTTCTAAATCAGATGAAGGAGGCTCAGGTTAAGATCAACTTTTAACTTTTTCTCAAAGAATTGAAGTTAGCAAGGAAGGAGATTTATGGGGTTTATGCTCTTCATGTTGTTTCCTAGATGGATCAGATTGATAAGCTCCTGAAAGAATGGAGGAGGAGATGGCTGCAGGATACCAAGGTTGAAGAGTGCAACAGGAAGTTTGGAAATCCAAAGAGACCCAAGATGCCTTCATGGGGCTTGATTGCTGAAAGGATGCCACCACATGATGGATAGGTTGACATGAATCAAAAGGGATCAAAGCACCATTAGGAAGAAAGAAATTGTTCCCCTTCTGTTCCACCAACTTTTTCTCTTTATCCTTCTGGAGTTAAAGACATCAACTGGTTCTGTGAAATTCCCTATGAAAGTAGTAGCATACCAGAGTGGATTTAGGAAAAGAGTTAGAAGGTTTGAGAGTGCAAAGAGAAGAAATTGTTTGATCAATTTTGTTCTCAAAAACTTGGAGTAGTTTAGTGATCTCTTCCATTGTAGGAATTTGCTTGTTGGATTGAGTATTTGGTTTGGGTCTGCAATTTGCCTCAATCTTATTCATATGTTTGTTTGATTCTTTGAAAGAAGGAAAATATAATGGTTCAGTGGTTCTAGGTTTTTTGAAAGTTAGAGAAGTTTTAACTTTCACAAATTCATCCACAGTATTCCTAAGGAAAAGGGAAACAGGGATCTTGAATCCATTATCCCTTGTGGTGATCATTGACCCAGAATTGAACAATTCATCCCTAATCCTTTTGTGCACTCCTAGCCAAAAAGACTGGAAAAATTGAAATCAAAATTTTTCCACTGTATCAATGTGATTATTTTGAATAAGATAATTTTGGGTTGTGTCCCATCACTTCCTAAAAGTCTGATATTCAGAGGCTGAAGAGACACCACCATTTAAGATCCACTGAGAGACAAGAGCACCCAATTCCTGCAAAGTAAATTGAGCTACATTTATTTTTCCCCAAAATGGAAGCATTAATTCCCTTAGAATTGTCCACTTATGGGATTCAAATCCATCAAAAAACTCAATTACTTCCATGAATTCATTGGAGGAAATAAAAAATTTTAACCAGTATGCTATATTGAATTAACTTGCCCCATCAACTTCAGCAGCCATTTTTTAAGAGTCCAGGAACCATTCCACATTTGTCCCATTGAACCCTAAGTCCTAGTTTTTAGGCTTTATCTTGACCATCTTAGTCCAAACAGGTGTGGAGGGAGCACTGGTAGATTCCATTTCAAAAAAAAAGAATTTCCTAGAGGACGCAAAGGAAATAAAAAGTGGCTCACAAGTGTGGCAAGAGTAGGTTTTCAAAAAAAAAACAACAAGAATCTTGCTCAAATGGTGCACAATTGGGAGGACTTGATTCTGAGATAGTTTTGATCCACAGATCAAATATAGATGATAATCAAAGAAATAAAACAAAAAAAAATAATTGGATTTCAAAGTTGATTCCAAAGTTTGGGACTGTGAATCCCAAGGTTGCTGGTTTGATCCCATCCCGGCCGACCAAATTTAAGACTCCAAATGGTGCTGGCTGCAGGCAGTTCTGTGGAGGGGAAACTTTCTTTTTTAGTCTGCCCTCCTGAGAGTTACAAAAATATTTAAATGTAACCAGAATCAAGGTCCAGAACCTTGTGAATGAAGAATCAATGGGGAAGAGATAAATGTGATAGTAAACGGTAGTGTCATGCTTCAAGATTAAGGGTTATTTTCTTTTTCACTTCGAAATATCCTTTCCCCAGAAACATCTACCTCAGTTCATAAGTGTGACACAAAAAAAGTACAACATCAATTTTGCCTTCTGCTTCCCTCCTCTGGCTTGCATAATGACCTTCCAATCTTGGCAACTGACTCAGGATATACTTGCAAATCTGGCAGTTAACTCTACTGCGGTCAACCATCCATTTGAGCTTTTCTCTTCCACCCTGGGTATCATCAACCCTTGGACTTCCATTCTTGTTCAGGTACTAACACTAGTTTGCACCCATTCCTAGATAGTCACACCAACTGTATAGTTTGCAAATGGACTAGTCCCTTACCCTGCATAAACTACATCTTCAAATTTGCATTGTATCACATGTCATTCCTTCCTGTCCCATCCATTAAATCCTTGTACCCACATATTCTATTGTCTTGCACCTACGCTACAACCTTGGAAATGATGTTACTGTTATTTCATTTCCCATTCCATTCATTTCATTCATTGCCTCATTGCCTCCTAGATGTAGCTAGCCATCTATCAGGTTGTATCTATACACAAAGTCTGTGTCTCCTGCCTGAAGTTTGTCTCCTCAGTTAGTTAATTTCATATGTTCTTGCATCTTGCTACATCCAGTCATAAAATCAGGCTTGGATTTAGTTTCCCTTCAATTGGAACACTTTACCCCCTCTCTCTTTTTGTTGAGTCACTCCATCATAAGTTTGCACTTTGCAGTTAGCCTTGCTACCTTGCACTTGCACTTGCACTCAGTCTCTTCCTTTGTGCTCACAATCATCTTAGATTTCCCTATATTAAGTGGGGTGGTTGTTAAGATTTCCCCGATTACTGTCTTGTCTCTCATTCTCTGCCTGCTCTTGCTTCCCGGGCGCATCCCCCTTTTACCCGGACCGGGTACCCCTGGATATGTTTCCTTTCCTCTCCTTCTGCTTCAACCTCTTCGATCTCTCCTCTTCAATCTCACTTCTCTTGTCTGAGCTCCTTTCTTCTTTTCCTTCTCTTTTTTATCTTCCCAACCAATCTTCTCCTCAATATTCACCAACCTGACAGCCGATTCATTCTCACCTCAGCTACCGCCCCACTTACAAGTCCCTGACTGGTAAGACTCAGACCCTCCAAAGTCTCTTGGCACAATCATCTCTAATCTTTCCGTCTTGCCCTTTCAGTCCATCTCTTCAAGATCATTTCCCGTGTCCTCCTTATCCTATCTCTATTTTCTGTCTCATTTTCTATTCTGACAACGCCGCCTATCTAAACTTTCATCAGGCCCAAGCTGTAGGACCTCTTCTTGTCTCTTACTCTCTTCTCAAATTACTTTCTGTCTAGATCCTGCATTTCTCATGTTCCCTTACTTCTTTCACAGCTTATGCTGGTTTTGAGTCATCAAGAAATATAGGTCTATCTTATTATGGTTAAAAGCCAAAGGCTCTACCAATCAAATCTAACCAAACAACTATGACCAAACCAGCTGGAGAAGCCGACTACTTCCATCAGTTGGCTTTGAAGTCTTTGGTCAATGCAATCCCTCCTTTAAACAAAGAGAACTACTCAATATGGCGAGACAAAATGTTAATGTTGTTTGATCTGAAGGACATCAAGGAAGCCATAACTCAGAATTCCGGACCTCTATCCTCCAAAAAGGACCGCAAAATTTGAGCTATTATCCTATCAAAACTAGAAAGTACAACGCATGCAAACATTGTAAATTCCTCCAATATATCCTTGTCAAAACTCCTATGGGCCGAAATCACGCAAAGGTTTGCATCTTCTGAGACGGAAAAAAGGGCAAGAGTGTTCTACCATTTTCTACACTCAACTTTTAACAAGAATGCAATCAAGGGATTCATCACCAAAATGAGAAAGTCAATCACAAGGATGACAGACGTAGGAATTGAATTGCCCAAAGATATACTTGCGTATCTTCTCCTTTTCAAGTTTCCACCCATCCTCAAAAATCTCAAACAACAAATCATGCACGTCAAAAAGAACTTGAAAGTGGATGTAGTATTTAATCACCTCACTCAATATAACAACAAGAGGAAGGCCCAATCAAATCCAATCAAATCAGCAATGGACGTCTCCCTTGTATCAACCAAGTCAAAGATCCATGAGGAAGAAAAGAAATCAAAGATGAGATGTTGGGAAGGCTATCACGACCCCAATGCACCTCACTCAGAATTTTCCTGTTTCCACCTCCATCCACAAATTGCTCCGGAGTGGTGGATCAAACAACAGAACGAATGGAGAAGTAAGAAAAAGAGGACTCCTACTATAAATTACCATGCCTTACTCACTCTCTGGATCAACGCGGACAACAGTCCCAACCTCCTCCTGGATTTGGGAGCAAATGTTCATATATTCAATGAACTCAAATATTTTACATCCATCAACATACAGGAAGAATCTGAGGAGATCAAAACAGGCAAACTGGAGGCAAACCTCAAAATACATGGTACTGGAACAGTCAAATTAGAGTGGAAAGATTCAATGATTACTCTCAAGGACTGTGTCTATGTACCCAACATTGTTGTTAATCTTGTCAGTCCTGGTCTTCTTTCTTGGAAAGGCTTCTGCCTCAACCAAATTCAAGATAGATTCTCTATCACTCGCAGAGGTCAATCAGTGCTTAAAGGCTTAATTTGCAACAATCTATTTGTCATTGAAAAACCACAATCAATTGGAAAAAATCAGTCCGCACATCTCTCAACTATTCCCTCAGAACAATTTTCCTCCAATCACCCTTCATTACTCAATATTCATAAGATTTATGGGCATGCCTCCGTCTCAACTCTCAAGCCAATCATGAAGAATCTATTCTCCAATGAAGAAATCCTAAGATTCCAATGTGACGGCTGCCTGAAGAGTAAGATCACTCAATCTCCTTTCTCCTGCGTCTCTACTCCCTCTAATAAACCTCTGGACCAAATCCATCTCGACCTTGTTGGTCCAATCTCACCTCAATCCAAAGCAGGCCATCACTACATCCTCACCCTCGTAGATAATCACTTGGGCTACTTAGCAGCTTTCCCTCTTAACTCTAAAGATGAAACCACTCAAACAATTATAAACATCCTTGAGGTTGAACAAAAAAGACTGAACTACTACCCATCCAAAATATTTTCTGATAAAGGTACCAAGTTTGTCAACTCCTCTCTCAAAGAATTTGCTAAGACCAACCACATCAAATTAAAAACCTTGGAACCCTACCATTCCCAACATAATGGTTGAGCTGAGAGGGCCAACCAAACAATCATCAAATCTGCTTGCGCCACGTTCTCATCCACTCGACTACCTAAAAGGTACTGGCATATAGTGACGCAAAGCTGCTGCTTCATGCTCAATCAGATTCCCCAAGAAGGTAATCACCTATCTCCATGGGAACTCATGTTTGGTAAGAGTCTCCCCGCTAATTACTTGAAACCTGTAGGTGCCTCTGTTGTATATCTTGCCAACCGCACTCAAAAAGGTTGAAAATTTGATGAAAAAGGACTCAATGGTATTTTGATTGGATTCAACCCAACTTTCCACTCGTATCTCATCCTCAGTTCACTCGGTGCGGTTGTAGAAACCAAACATGTGAGATTCCTTAAGGTCCAATCAACTACATTCCCCCTTCTCAAATCCTCCGGTATTGACTCATTTTCACAACCCACTCCGGATGCCTATGAAATGGACTTCTCCACAAACGACAAGCAGTATGCAATCCGGGAAACCGCTCCTGAATGTCTGGAGTCTTAATCTGATACTGAAGATCCCAGCTCCATGGAGCACTCTCCCAACTCTTCTCCTCCTGATTCTCCCTACTTTCCGCCTCATCCAGTTCCAGAATCTAACTCTCAAAGACCAAATCTAAGACCACAAAGTGAAATCAGAAAGCCACAGCAATATGGTTTTCACCATTACAACAAGCCTCCATCCTACAAAGCCGCTTGAAAATGCCCCAAATGGACCAAATGGAAGATAGCGTCAGAAGATGAGTTAAGCTCCATTGAATCTCAAAATGTTTGGGAAGAATACTAAAACACACCAAACAACTTCTTGAACACAACCTGGGTATTCAAAGTGAAAGAGAACTGTCATGAGGAGCCTGTGAAATATAAGGCCCGACTATGCGTGCAAGGATTTGACCAGATTCAAGGGATAGATTTTGATGAAATCTGGGCCCCAACTGGAAAAATTGGGTCCCTCCGCCTTGCACTACTCTACGGCCTCAAGAATAAGCTGGATTTCACCCAATTCAACATAAAAGGGGATTTCATTCACGCACCTCTGAGCAAAACAGTCATAATTCAAACGCCTGAAGGATTGCTAAGAAAATCTCCCTATCTCAAACTTAAGAAATCTCTCTATGGCCTCCGCCAGTCCCCTAAGAACTGGTATGAAACCCTTACCACCTGGATCAAATCTCAAGGATTCAACAAATCCACTAGTGACCCATGCCTATACTCCAACCCAGTATCAATGGAAGTCATATGTTTTCACGTGGACAACCTCATCCTGGTTGGTAAATCAAGAAACTTTGCCGACAACTTCCTAAAGAAGTTCCCAAACTCTTCCTGCCATTCTCCCAACACAATACTTGGTATGCTAATGGAAATCGATGGAGATAAGATTCTTCTTAGCCAACCAAACCATATTGATTGAGGATTAGAAGAACTCGGTCTATCTGATTGCAAAGACACAAACACACCTCTAACTCAGAACTTCCACCTTGAGCCCGTGTCCAATGAAGATCACGCTGAGTTCACTCAACTCAACATAAATTATCGGTCTGCAATTGGCCTACTAAACCATCTGTCTCAGTAAACTCAAACAGATATTTCTTTTGCTGTCTCAAGCCTGGAAAGATTCAACACAAAGCCTGGACTAACTCATTGGAGAGAAGTACAAAAAGTCTGGAAATACTTGAAGACCACTAGGGACTTCAAGTTCACCCTCAAATTCAACCCCTCACAGGAAATTCTTTCTGCATACAGCAATGCTACTTAGGGTGACAACCCCACATCCTGTAAGTCACAAACAGGTTATATCATTTGTCACTACGGTAGCCCAATAGTCTGGAATTCATCAAGACAGAGAAACATCACGTACTCCTTGACCAAGTCTGAACTCAACGCTCTACTGGACTGCTATCTTGAAATCAAGTGGGTTACTCATCTTATTGGAGAGATCTACCTCTCTCCAGAATACAAACCAACAATATACATTGACAATAAGGGGCTGGAAGATAAAATAAAGAAATTTGGATCTCACTCTAAGTCACGACCACTAGATATTAAAACAAAAGGCTTATGTAAAGACTTCTCCCTCTCTAAGTATGATCTGATTCTTTTTCCGACCAACTCCATGATTGTGGATTCCCTCACAAAAGCATCCTCTCTCCTCTCCGTCAAACTTCTTCAGCAAAAAGTGTTCTCTCAAGCCAAGCCATAGGCCAGTCTTTCCTCCTCTTACCAGTCACCAGGGGTGTTAAGATTTCCCCAATTTCTGTCTTGTCTCTCATTCTCTTCCTGCTCTTGCTTCCCGCGCACATCCCCCTTCTACCCAGACAGGGTACCCCTGGATATGTTTCCTTTCCTCTCCTTCTGCTTCAAACTCTTCTATCTCTCCTCTTTGATCTCACTTCTCTTGTCTGAGCTCCTTTCTTCTTTTTCTTCTCTTTTTTATCTTTCCAACCAATCTTCTCCTCAATATTCACCAACCCAACAGCCGATTCATTCTCACCTCAGCTACCACCCCACTTACAAGTCCCTGACTGGTAAGACTCAGACCCTCCAAAGTCTCTTGGCACAATCATCTGTAATCTTTCCGTCTTGCCCTTTCTTTCCATCTCTTCAATATCATTTCCCACGTCCTCCTTATCCTATCTCTATTTTCCGTCTCATTTTCTATTCTGAAAACGCGGCCTATCTAAACTTTCATCAGGCCCAAGCTGTAGGACCTCTTCTTGTCTCTTACTCTCTTCTCAAATTAATTTCTGTCTAGATCCTGCGTTTCTCATGTTCCCTTACTTCTTTCACAGCTTATGCTGGTTTTGAGTCATCAAGAAATATAGGTCTATCTTATTAGTGGTTGTGTGAAATTAAATTAACTAACTCAACTCCTCTACCATAGTTTTCCAACCTATAGTAGATTTGTTCTTTAATGATGTCACATACTTGCTCAATGGGGAATGCTTCCTTCACCCCTTACAATGAGCCCTTCTCAGGCCTAAAAACCTTTAGATCCTGTCCCTTCTTCTAAATCTCCTTTTTTTGAACCTCTCAATGATCCCCTTGCTCCTCAACAGGAATCTCCAGTGGACCCTCTCAAAGAAATCAAAGATTCCAAAAACTCTTCAGATAAAACCTTTACTTGTGGTAGATCAAGTTTTTTCATTAATGCTCCCAAGAAAAAAGCCTCAACCTTTCTCTTGACCCTGATCCAGGCTATTAAAAAAAAATTCCTTGCAATCTGGTCCAAGTGGCCCTAGCTTTTGTACTCTGGGAATGAAGCAACCTGATCATTTTACAGGGGAACACTCCCATAAACTTAGATCCTATTTACAGTGTTGTAAAATCATCTTCTCAAAAAATCCTCATAATTTTCCTACTGATATACACAAAGTTATTTATGCGTCTTTATTCCTTGGAGGAAGGGCCTTGCATTGGTTCAAACCCTACCTCAAACTATTATCTAATACCAGTCCCACTTGTATTCCCAAAAATTGGGACAAGTTCAAGCAACAACTTCTCACCCTGTTTGGAAACCCCAATGAAGTCCAAAATGCAGAATACAAGCTTAATAACTTGGTCATGAAATAAAATAGTAGATTTTCTGTTTATATCTCCAACTTCCAAACTTTGCAGTCTTGCATGCAATGGAACAAGGAAGCTTTTTTATTTCACTTTAAGAAAGGTTTAGCAGCACGCCTAATTGAGCAACTAGAAGTTGGGGGACATAAGACAACCTTCCTTCAGCAGTTAATAAACTGGGTTATTGAGCTTGATAATGGATATCATAACAAGAACTTCTCTTGGCAAAAGAACCATGAATTTTCAACCTTGGCTCCAAAGTAAAACAACTCCTCAAATCAACACTTGAAGAATCCAAAACAACCCAAACCAAATCCAACCTCAAACTCCAACCCAAAAGGGAAGGCTGTTGCCAAAACTCTGAAATTCCTGGACAAGGAAACCGGGATGCTCCAGAAAAAGGAATGAATAAGGAGGGAAAAGAATGGGTTATGTATGTATTGTGGAGGAAAACATGATGTTGATAGTTGTGCGGAGCAGCTAACACATGAAGTGTCTAAGCACTCAAAAAGTTAGCTTGTACTTTTTCAAATACTCACAAGGAATAATACATATTATCTAAATTACAGCAATTCAATCTTTGCACTTGCAAGTTACTAGGTGCTCCAAGTTCAAAATTTGTCCTCTTCCATTCTGATCATACTCCTTATTGTGTTTTACTTGATACTGGCGCTAATGTTTTGTTTATAAGTGAATATTTTGCCACTTCCAAAAATCTTATGCGTTCCAAGGTAGATAAGTTTCCCGTCTATTCTTTCAGTAGTGCAACCAAGCCATCCCATTGGGTTTCCCAAAAGGAAAAATGGACCTTTGCATTCTCCAATTTCCCCGGCTTCAAATTGAATTTGTTTGTATTGGATATCCCTGGAATGGAAAATACCATTCCAGGGCATGAATTTCTAGTTCACTTCAATCCGGATGTGAATTGGCAAGAAGTAGTAATTAACCTTCAAACCTTGCAACCCCAGGATGCTAACCATTCTTTCAAACAGGAATTAAAAAGCCTACCTGACACTGTCATTGAGTTGGATTACAATTTTCCGCCAGGAGATTTGCAATATCCTGACCTTCATTCAAAATTTCCCTCTGCAGATTTAGGAGTTATTGCTTATTTTTCTAACTTACCTCTTCCTTGTTTCTCCAAAGAGAAACAGGTGCCAAAAAAAAATGGTGTGTTTAAGCTCCCAATCCTCTTGCATTGTGCAAGAACTTCAAACCTGGTGCTCAAAGATGAAGAGATTGAAGATTTAGAAATCATTTGAGACCCTTTAACCTTGGTTTAACATGACTTTGCTGATTTCTTCTGAGCTTTAAAGGTAGATAAAATTTCTCTTTCCCGTTCTCATGATCACAGGATAAAACTAACTGGACCACCTATGGCACCCAGACCAGTCTAATTTCTCTCAAGAAAGAATCAGTTGGGCTTCAAGAATACATTGCGGAAAATGTATCAGATGATTTCTTTTACCAAGCAATTCAAATACTGGCTTGCCCTTCCTATTTGTCCCAAAGTAAGACCGCGGCTTTTGATTTTGCATTGAATACAGGAAACTGAACAAGGTAACCTGGAAGAATCCCTACCTAGTACAGCCTATGTTGCACCTCCTCACTCTCTCCATGTAGCTGCTTATTTCTTGACGTTAGCCCTTGAGGTGCCTACAAACTAATTTGCATCAAAAAAGCTCATGAGTATTTACCACAATGAGAAAAGGGTTTTGCATTTATGAGTATACTGTTATGCCTTTTGGCCTCTGCAAAACTCCTTACACTTTAACCAAAATTTTTCCAATTAAATTTTTTCTGACCTTTTAGTGAAATACCTTGTGGTGTATCTTGATGATATACTAGTCTACTCAAAAACTCTTAAAGATCAAATTGCACATCTGCAAGAGGTTCTGAAGCAAATTAGAAAGAATAACCTGTTTGCGAAAGCCTCTAAGTGCAAGTTTCATACTCATTCTCTTCAGCTTCTAGGTGTTGTAGTCTTGCAGCAGGGACTATCAATGGATCCAGCCAAGATTTAGTGCATATAGGACTAGCCCACACATTCTTCAGCCAAATACCTTCAAATTTTCCTTGGTTTCAGTAACTTTTGTGGGAGGTTCATTGAGCATTAATCCAACAATACCGTGAATCTTGCTAACCTTCTTCAGCAAGACACTCATCTTGTTTTTACAGAACAAGCTTCTTTGAATTTTGAAGCTCTAAATAAATCCTTCACCACTGATCCAATACTTGCTCACTTCAACAAGCTAGCCCGCACTATTGTGGAAAAAGATGCAAGCGGCTATGCAATTGCAGGAGTCATCTCACAGTTTTCTTCCTCTTCTTCCCACTTTAATTCTGTATCTTTTGAGTCTTTCAAATTGCTTGCTGAAGAGCTTAATTAAAAGATTCATGACAAGGAACTTCTTGCAATTTTTTACTGCTTGAAGAAATGGTGTTGATACCTTTTGAGCCTTATGGAACCCTTTGAGGTTTTAACTGATCACAGTTCTCTTAAATATTTCATCAGCTCAAAAGTCCTTAAACACAGACAGGCGCAATGGGCCAAGTATCTCTCCAATTTCAACTGTACAATCGTGTACTGTCCTGGGAAAAAAGCAGTAGTCCCTCATGCTTTATCATGTTGGGAAAACTTTTAACCAGGGGGGGAGCACCTTTGCCAATAACAAAGCTGAAAATTTTAGGACACTCTTCTCAACCCAGTCTGCCCAACTCAGTTTGATAATCACTCACCTGCAAAATACATATTCCAAACTACAAAAAGATCAACTTGAAAATCCCAAGTGTATTGAACTTTTCAAGAGTTCAAATCTATTAGATAGTGGTTACAGTATTGATGAAAATGGAAATTTAGTGTATAAAGACCATATATTAGTAC
This sequence comes from Puccinia polysora, assembly GCA_025617555.3. NCBI lineage: Eukaryota > Fungi > Basidiomycota > Pucciniomycetes > Pucciniales > Pucciniaceae > Puccinia > Puccinia polysora. The sequence goes on from CM062618.1 coordinate 51,135,928, forward strand.
CAGATAATCCTTGAATTAAGTTATATATCTTTGAGTCATGGCATGATTCTCCGCTTACTGGTCATCATGGGAAGGATAAAACCTACCAAATGATTTCACAAGACTTGTATTGGCCTTGTATGACCAAGGAAGTAAAAGACAATGTTAGCTTGTGCTATGATTGTAATTGTAACAAGTCCTCAAAACACTGGAATTATGGGCTGCTCCAGCCACTTCCAGTTACGCTGACTACTTGGCACTTTCTGTCTATTGATTTCATTTTGAAATTACTGATTTCTAGTGGTTATGATGCTATTTTAGTATTAGTAGATTGCTTTTCAAAGATGGCTTTATTTCTTTGCAGTAATGAGACCACCTCTTTGGAAGACTTAGCTAATTTATTTGTAGAATATGTATTTCCAAAACATGGTCTCCCTGATAATTTAATTAGTGATTGTGGATCTTTGTTTTTCTGTAGCTTCTGGACCTTTGTATGCCAACATTTGAAGATCACTTGCAACTTATCAATGGCTTACCACCTGGAAAATGACAGGAAAACCAAGCAAGTTAATCTAATTCTTGAACAGTATTGTTGAATTTATTTTTCCTATCAACAGGAAAACTGGTTGCAATGGCTTCCACTAGCCAAGTTTGCCTACAAAAACTCCACTAATTCCTCCACCAAACAGTTTCCCTTCCTGAATCTTTATGGGATAAACCCAACTTTCTCATCTATTCATATAGCACCTTCTCAAGCTGCTTCTGATTACCTTAATCACATTCAATCCCTTCAATTGCAACTTCAACCAATCTTGAAGGAGCAAATCAGTGCTATAAGGAGAAGACAGACCAACTTTTCACTATGGCTCCAACCTTTGCAGTAGGAGATCAGGTATGGCTCAATGATAGCAACATTTGCAGTACTTGCCTAACCCAAAAACTCTCTGAACGGAAGCTTGGCCCCTTCAAATTCAAAGCAGTCATCTCTCCAAATGCTTTTAAACTTACCTTACTTGCAAAATGGAAAGGTATCCATCCAGTCTTTCATGCGTCTCTCCTAGAGCCAGCTTGAGTCCTATACCCAGGCAAGACTCATCCCCCTCCAGAACCGGTCAATTTCCAAGACCATCTAGAGTGGGAAGTAAGTAGTATTCTGGATTCCAGGTTGCGCCAAGGAGAAATTCAAAAAATCATTGAATGGACTGTCTTCCAGTCTGACTAAGATTGAAACTTGTGGGAACCAGCCCATCACCTTTGAAACTCTCCAGATTTGGTTTGAGACTTCCCTGAAAACTACACTTGCAAAACTTGCCAATCTTGATTCCACCCCTTCCAATCCCATTCTGAATTGTCATTACATTCCATCCCATCCATCCCATCTTATCCAATTCTCCCTTTCAGTTTCTCAATTTTTTTTTCTTTTTGCAATCATTGATTTTTTAAGTTACTTTATTCCAAGTAAACTACATTTTCCTTAAAAATTATATATAATGATAAAAAAATATAAAATAAAATACTAATAAAATTACATAAAACTTTTCCAGATTTTCCTTTATTTCTTGTTCCGCCTCTTCCCAATTCTTGGTCAACTCTGCAACCATCAAACTGAACTCATCTAAATTCTTGTCATTTATTAGAGTTAATATTTTCCTTAAAATCAGTACTTGCATAAACAGATTTTTCTCAAATATCTCCTTGCACTTTGCAGTCCAAGCCCTCTTTGGCCAGGAATTCCATTCACCCTCTTCTAAGAGCTCTTCATATGCTCTTTTTCTTTGGCCTCTTGACAAAGCTTCTCCAACATTGTGATTCAACTGCCTTGCATCAGTCTCAATTGGCACCACAACTCGCACCTGATTCCCCTTTCTTTGGCCTTCCATCCCATTTCCTTCCGTTCCATTCCCTTTCACCACCTCCATTTCTGTTCCAATTTCCTCCTCTTGTCCTGATACATTCCCTTCCTCCGTTCTGTTTCCTCCCTCTCCTCCTTTTCCTTCTTCCCGCTCCGTTCCATCTCCTTCTTCAGTTACTACCTGCTCTTCCCTTGTTTCCTTGAGTACCACTACAGCTTGGTCTTCACCTTGAACTTTTCCTCAAACCTTCAAATTCATCTGGGCCACCTGAAAGTTGGTCAATGGTCCAAAATATGCTGCTGGTGGTGGGGGTATATTGGTGGTGTATCTTTGGAATCTTGGCAGTACTATGAAGAACAACAGTTACATTGTATTAGTTTCATTTTCTCATCTAGTCTCTAGCCTTAATTACCTGGGTTCCCAATCCCCAAGAATTCAATATCCAGCACTGACAGCATATGATAGTTAACTCATGGTGCAGAACTTTGACTTTGCACTTCACTTTTGGACGCCACTGTGTTATCAACCACCAGCTTTCTGTTTAAAGGAAAGGTACAAGCCACTTTTCAAAAGTGGAGTTTTTTGCATTTGCCTCTGAGACCTTGCGCAGAAGTACTAGGGAAGCATTTCTCATTTCTGCAAATGCAGTTTTTGCAACAATGAGATGACAATGATGAAATATTTAAATTACAAATTTATTTGAAAGCAATGAAGTATAGTAGTATTAAGGTTAAACAGTAACTAAAACAAATTTTGGAATCAATGGGAAAATTGTATGAACGCTTGCAGGATCTGGCGGCTTTATACCCAGGCAACTGTCATGCTTCAAGTTTAACAGTTATTTTCTTCTTCAATTTGACCTATCCTTTCCTCATTACCATCTACATCATTCCATAACCATGAAAAAAAAGTACAACATCAATGGTGCCTTCTGCTTACCTCCTCTGGCTCACGTAACAACCTTCCAATCTTTTCCACTGACTCAGTATATACTTGCAAATCTTGCAGTCAACTGTACTGTGGTCAACCATCCATTTTAGCTTTGCTCTTCCACCCTGGGTTTCATCAACCCTTGGACTTCCATTCTTGGTCATGCACTCACACTAGTTTGCACCCATGCCTAGATAGCCACACCAACTGTATAGTTTTCAAATGGAATATTCCCTTACCCTGCATAAATTACATCTTCACATTTGCATTGTCCCACATTTCATTCCTTCCTGTCCCATCTGTTACGTCCTTGTACATGCATATTCTATTTTATTGCACCTACACTACAAACTTCAAAACAACAGTACTGTTATTTCATTTCCCATTCTTTTCATGTCATTCATTGCCTCATTTCCTCCTAGCTGTAGCTAGCCATCTATCAGGTTGTATCTAGTCACCTTTGGATTACCTTATAAAGGCTGTGTTGCCTGCCTGAAGATTGTCTCCTCACTGAGTTAATTTCATACTTTCTTGCATCTTGCTAAATCCAGTCATCACATTGGGCTTGGCTTTAGTTTCCCTTCCATTGGAACACTTTCTTCCCCCTTGCTGTTTGTTTAGTCACTAAATCATAAGTTTGAACTTTGCAGTTAGCCTTGCTATCTTGCACTTGCACTTGAACTCATTCTCCTCCTTCATGCTCACAATCATCTACAATTTCCCTATAGTATGTGGGGTGGTTGTGTGACAGGTATCTATGGCACAACACAATTTGAGGAAAGATGGGGCATGGAAATACTTGAATCAAAATAAGTCAAAGTTTTTTCAGAGTTCAATAGAACAAGACGGTTTTAAGTAACAATGCTCACAAGCTAATAACTATGGTTGTCAGCAGAAGCTTGGGAAAGATCAAATAAATAACCACAAACCTCCAGGTTTTCAATGAACCTTACCAACTCTCTGCAATCAAGCACTTGAAGGGTACCAGATAACTGTTGGTGGCCATAAAAAACAAAGCAATTTGTTTTACAAAGCTCTAGAAGCAAAGCAATAACTGATTTGAACAGGAATAACCCAACACTTCTCAAGGGACTCAAGAGTAGTGTGGCAAAAGGCAACTTCAAAGAAATTAAAGGAGGTTTAAAAATCCAGGTTTTAATCTTAATAAAAACTTGTATTAAAATGTGACTGATTCCAGAAGGACAAGCAGAGAATGATCAAGACTAGTATGGTTGGAAAAGGATCAAATATTGGTATAACACACTAAAGAATTCAACCAAATTAATTCTTCTTCAACCTGCAAGGCTATTGGTTGGTGATCAGGAACAAGGCCCCAGAGGGGCATATCAGAGGTTTGAGTTTTAAAGGTTCAAGGATTAAGGGGAAATCATGGATATACCCTGGATAAAGACAGATGATAGGATTTCTTGGATCAAAGGGGGGGCAGAAGGGCTCACTCCCACACAGATTTACTGAGTGATTGATAAAATGGATTATGATCAAAAAAGGCTGGAGAAAGCTCCTTTTTTTAAGGGCAAGAGGCCCTATAGACTACTTACAATTGGATTAAACCAATGAGAGTGGAAATATATATATATATATTTAATAAGGAGATCAGGAAGGTGCAGTTCTCCTTTTCCAACCTTTCTGCGACTGGGGTGAGAATATCTCACCCGCATCCATTGCTTGAATCCTTCCACGGACACTCACACGCGAAAATTACAAGTGATTGGTGGGATGAAGGCTGCGAAAGACAACAATGATATGCAAGACCAAGAGTGCGCAATCAAAATGGGAGGGGAGGCAGTTAGAGAATGGGGTGATGAGGATGATTTTGAGATTGAGAGAGTAGTTTGAGGGTTTTAAGTTAGGATTGGATGATGAATGAGGATGATGATTGATCAATGCTGATGATGATGAGGATGAAGATGGTGGTTATTAGGGTTGAATGATCTCCAATGGCTATCTTAGCTTGCTTGGAGTGTGGTTGCTTGAATGAATGATTGCTAGGATTGTGTGAATTGCGGTACAATCATGATCTGGTGATTGAGGATGGAGATCTGGTTTGGATGGGAGCTATTTTTTAAATCCCCTTGGGGATGATGATTGAGAGGGCAGCCCCACTGAGTAGACCAACAGCAAAGATTGATAGCTGATGAAACCAAATGGGGAATAGTGAGGCGGTAGGATGAGAGGTAGACTACCAAATAGGAAAGTCAATATGAAAATGAAGGTGGAAAGGAGGAGGAGTTGGAGGAAGGCCATGATGCTGGATAGATGGAAAGTCAAGAGGCAATGGTGTTGAGGTGGATGATAGTCTGAATTGAGATCCTCAGGACATTGATTGATACAAGATTGGATAGAAAGGATGAGCTTGAGTTGAGAGATCATGGATGGATTTGATGATCATCTAGCTAGCTGAGGGAGAGGAGAGGTCAATTGTTTGCACACTTGGCCCAAAAATAATTGGTTGCCAAGCACAATGAGAATGAGTTGAGCACAGGGCCTGGGGACTTGAATACCCCAGGGGTACTTCCTAGATGGCTTGGAAAGGGATAATTTGGGAAAACCAGTAATTGAAAGCTTGCCATAGAGAAACAAAATTTCCATATTTTTTTTTGGTCAATGTTAAATTTGCAACCCTGTTGTTGCAAAAGGGCTCCAAACGCCATTTGCTACCCATCTGAGCCGCAAATGGTTATATTATATATATATATATATATATATATTTACCAGTTTTTTACCTTTTTTTATCTGTTATTTATTTTTTTGATTTTAATGAAAAATTAAAATAAAAAATAAAAAATAAAAAAATAAAAAATAAAAAATAAAAAATAAAAAATAAAAAATAAAAAATGAAAAATGAAAAATGAAAAATGAAAAATAAAAAATAAAAAATAAAAAATAAAAAATAAAAAATAAAAAATAAAAAATAAAAAATAAAAAATAAAAAATAAAAAATAAAAAATAAAAAATAAAAAATAAAAAATAAAAAATAAAAAATAAAAAATAAAAAATAAAAAATAAAAAATAAAAAATAAAAAATAAAAAATAAAAAATAAAAAATAAAAAATAAAAAATAAAAAATAAAAAATAAAAAATAAAAAATAAAAAATAAAAAATAAAAAATAAAAAATAAAAAATAAAAAATAAAAAATAAAAAATAAAAAATAAAAAATAAAAAATAAAAAATAAAAAATAAAAAATAACATAATGAATTAAATTTAAAATATAAATATAAAAAATATATAAATAAATAAAATCAAATAGATAAATAAATAAGTAAAAAATAAATCAGTTCATTAAATTAAAAACATTTTTTTGCCATTGACAACCCAAATTGGGTTGCAAAAGGCCATTCACAACCCACCTGAGTCGCAAATGGCTGTTTGAAACTCAAGTGGTTTGTCAAAGGCTGTTCAAAACCCATTTTGGGTTGAAAATTGCGCCACACAACCTCTTTTAGGTAGTCAATGGGGGTGGCAAGGTTGAGAATTTAGCAGTGCCCTTTTTTTTGATAGGATGAGAGATCATATAAAAAATTCAAAATTTTCCCTTTGCTTATGAGTTGTCTAAATTTGGTCACCACAGCAGGCAATTTTTGTAGCACATAATCACTTTTCACAATGGCTAACTATTGCCTGGAAAAAGAATACACCAATATCAACCCAGAAAACAACCCGTTGTTGTCCATCCCCAACGTTCTGGTGGCCTCCATTCCAATTCAGTTGGAAAATAATTCCAAGAGGCTCCTGGTGGCAATTTCTTGTTTTGGAATAAGGGATGATGATCCTGGCTTTGGTCCTGGTAAATACTGATTCAATGGCAAATTTAATTCGAAAGAAATTTGTCTGGCAGCTGGCCGTTGCCACCAGAAACCATCAATATCCAATAAGCTGCATAGGTTTTGAAGTGGATGAAGGGGTGGGTGTTTTGGTCAACCAGGATTGGGAAGGCTCTATCCAGCTCTTGCAGATGGATTCCACCCCCCTTTGCATTTTCTGTTTGTTTGGACTCACCCACCTGGGTTTGGCGGATGCCATCTTTGGGTTTCCCTGGTTGGATAATCAGGGTTAGGTGGCCTCAGGGGGTTCTGGTGTTCATCAACTTGTGTTAGGGAATAACCCCATCCTGGTCATGGAGACTAAGTCTCTGGCTTTGGTACGGGGAGGTAATTTCACCCATCCTTCAGTCCCCCCCCCCTTCTCCCCTGAACTACCACCTGCCAGCTGAATTTGATGCTTATGCAGCTTTTTTCCACCCACCAAGTAATAAATCCCTCCAATCAATGGATATTTTGATCAAGTTGAAAGAAGGGGTGGTTCCGCCCTTTGGGGGCTTTTAAAATTTGTCCCCAGAAAGACAAGAGCAATTGAGATAATATTTGTCTGATAATTTACAAAAGGGATTTATTATATTTTCCTCCTCCAACCCTGCTGCACCAATCTTCTTGGTTTGTGCACCATGGAAGAAACCCCGGCCCTGTTTTGACTATAGAGCTCTTAATGCCATCACCATTTGAAACAGCTATCCAATTCCCATCATGAGCCATTTGTTGAGAAACTTGAGGGGTTGTAAGTTTTTCACCCAGATTGATCTCAAGGCGGTTTTCAACCTTTTACAAGTGGCAGAAGGCAAGGAATGGAATACAGCCTCCCTACCCCGTTGTAAGACTCCAAACAGTGCTGACTGCAGAAGGTTCTGTGGAGGGGAAAGGTGCTGTTTAGGCTTCCCTTCTGAGTTTTACAAAAATATTTAAATGTAACCAGAATCAAGGTCCAGAATATTATGAATGAGGAATCAATGGAAGGGATGAGTTTGAGAGTAGTCGGTAGCAAGGAAACAACACTATCCAAGGCAGGATTGTGTGCAAAAAGACTTGAACAAAATAAGTCAAAGTTTTTTCAGAGTTCAATAGAACAAGGCAGTTGTAAGTAACAACACCCACAAACTCATAAATCTGGTAGTCAGCAGAAGATTAGGAAAGATAAAATCAATCCCAACCAACATCCAGGTTCTCAATCAACCTGCCCTCTCTCTGCAATCAAGCACTTGAAGGGTGACAGATAACTGTGGGTGGCTGTACAAAACAAAGCAATTAGTTTTACAAAGCTCTAGAAGCAAAGCAATAACAGATTTGAACAAGAATAACCCAAAACTTCTCAAGTTACTCAAGAAAAGTGTGGCAGAATTCAAATTTAAAGAAATAAAGGGAGGTTTAACACTCCAGGTTTCAAGCTTGTAGAAACCTCAAAGTCAAACATGACTGGGTCCAGAAGGATGATCAAAAAGAACTATCAAAACCAGTATGGTCAAAAAAATGGATCAAGAGTGGTATAATACACTCAAGAATTCAATCAAATGAATTCTTCTTCAACCAAGAAGTCTATTGGTTGGCAATGAAAAACAAGGCCCCAGAGGGACCAATCAAGATTTTAGTATGGAGGCTCAAAGATCAAGGGGTAACCATAGATATACCCTGGATAAATGCTTGGATAAAGGGGAAGGTCCCCATGGATTTATTGCTTAGATTATCATGATAGATCAGGGATCATTGATGATAATATTGATAGATGATGAATTCTGCCAAAAGGCAGGGGAGAGCCCCTCCTTTTATGTGAAAGAGAACCTGTAGACTAATTAAAAGGGATAACTACAAATTCGGGTGGAATTTTTTTTATTATTAAGATGGATCAGGGAAACTAGTAATGAAAAACAAAAATGGTGGCAACAGGAAGATCATGACATGTGATCAAAAAAAGATGAGATGAGAAAAGGAAACCAGCTTGCATCATGGATGAAAGAAAGCAGCAGATGACTTTGAGATCAGCAGGGCACAAGTGACATTAGGAGCCAGGAGAAAGGTGGGATGATAGAGAGGTTGGTACCAGCAAAGATTATTGAGGATGAGGCAGTAACTGGAAGGCGCCAGAAATTTGGCAAGCAGCCGCAACAACCATTGGCAAGGGCAACAATGGGTGAATGTAGCAGCGGGTGAACAATTGATGGCTGCTTAGAAGTTGGAAAGACAGTTGCAATGGTGGCAATGGCCCTGCAGACGGATGTGTGATGGTTGTTGGCAGCAGTCAACAAAGTTGATGATGATTTTGGCTGTTGTCCGACCGGATGAAGGAGGAAAGATTAAGCTGGTAATTTTTGCCATTGTCTGGCCAGATGAGGTGGAGAGGATGGGTGGTTGATGATGGAGGCAATGATTCTTGACAACAAAGATGATTGATGATGGCAATCATTGTCTTCATTGTCATTTCTTTCTTGCTGGCATAGGGATCAGGATGATTGGCGCAAGGCAATGATGGTTGAGATGGTCTTCATTCTTTGTTGCTGATGATGATGGCAACAATTGGCAATGATGATGATGGTGATTTTGCTGGCAATGAGGATGATGGCCATCCACGCGGGGGCTTGGTCAAAAAGTCAGGCAGAGAGCGCAGAAAGAAGGAGTTGAAAAGAGGATCCGGTGGTTTAAATGGCCTGTGAGCCTTTCCTAGACTGCTAGGACAAGAAGAAGCTGGGAGAATTCAAAGAGGAAGGGTCCCCATAGTGACACAGGAAATAATTTTTTTTTTAAAAAAAATGAAGTTGAATGAAAAAACGTGCATATAAAAATTTAAAAAAAAAAGAGAGAGAAAAAAATCCCCCTTTTTTCTGAGGTTCCCAGATTGGTCACCACACCGTTGGGGCTCAAATAAAAATAAAAATCTCAACAACACAAGCTGGTCTTGAATCCTCATTAATTGAGGAAATTTCAAGAAAATCTTTTTTAAAAGGTAAATGTTAAATTCAAGACCCTGGGGTTGCAAACAGGTGTGAATCACCCTCATATGCAATGTGAATGGAAAATCACAACAAAATAAGGAGCAAGAAAAGCCATTCATGACTTACACATCCCCTGGGTTGTTGAAAATCCCCAATTGGGACTTGAAAAGGGTTGCAAATCCCCAATTTTGACTCAAAAAGGGTTGCAATTGGGGGTTCACAACCCCAAGGGGGATGTGAAAGTTGTGATTGGGGGTTGCTCCTGTTTTCCCAGCACCCCTGGACCACATTTGAGTTCCCTCAACCCAGATTTGGAAATGTGGCATACTATGTGGGACTATTATTGGACCACAAAAAGAAATTGGAAACTGCATTCTTCAAACTTGGAAACCAAACTTGGGAATCAAACACTCTGCCTATTGGAAAAACAAAGTCTTATCAAAAATTTTACACATCACTTGCTTGTCACATAATTTCATTTTCCTCAAGCCAAAAGTGAGAAAAAATTTGGAGTTGTTGAATTGAAAATTCAATTGAATACTAAATTACCATTGAATTTTTCTTGTTTATGGGAACAGTGGCGCGCCCAAGCACCCCTGGTTTAAACATGGCTGTGTTAAAGGAATTAATCAAAATTGGTTTTAACAAAGATTTGGTGTAATCTAGGGATTTGGGTAAGTAGTTGGAAAAGAAATTATTGGAAGCCCCAATTGCATCCTCATCTAGGGTTACAATTGATTAACAAGATGTTTCTTCACAAATGGAATTGAACAAAAGTGGTGGGTTGCATTTCATATATCATTTGACTGAGAAGGATTTGGCTTTCTCAATACTAACATAATCATGTGGGTGTAACTATGTAACTATTTAACTAAGAGGTGCCAGAACCCCTTGACCCTCCTGTTAGAGCATTTTCTATCAAAAAAAAATCCAAGATTTATTGTAAAAAATGGGCAGCAATGCATGGCTACACATTGAAAACATTCAAGTTAAAGAAGGATAAATATGTGGATCTAGCATGTGACAGATTTGGGGTATATAAAGGGCTGTGCATCACTGAAAGGCAAAGGAAAGCTCACACAAGGAAGTTTGGGTGTCAATTCATGATCTATGCAAACCTTACAGTAGCAGATATCACGTTGTATCCCTCAATTAAAAATGGCCAACACAATCATCAACCATCTGATAACTCCTCAGTGCATTCTCACCTGAGGAGAATCTCTGGTATAGCCTTTGGTCATCTTGAGGAAGGCATGAAAGATGGGCCGAATAGAGTGCAACTTAAAAAGAAATTGAGCAAGATTGATGGTGGAGAATAAATTGACAATAGAATAATCTATATCACTAAGAAGAAGTTAAAGCAAGCAGAGCTGAATGAGAAAGGTCTTATGGATTTTCTATTCAAAATTCTACAGGAATCCCAGTGGTTTTCCAGGTCAGAATTTGGTTGATATGGTCACTTAGAAGCCCTGTTCTTTTGTCATCCTGAGTCTATAAAATTTTCAAAAATTACCATCATATTGCTTTTTTGGATTGTAGTTGTAAAACAAGTATGTAAAAAATTCCTTGATTGCATGATGTAGGAATGACAGCCAACAAGAAAATGTTTAAAAAGGATTTTTTTATAACAAAAGAAAATTATGATTTCTAAAGTTGGGCATTGAATGCATTAAAGGAGTTGGCCTTTGATCCAGAGAGGCTTCCCAAAGTCTTTGTGAAAGACCATGAAAAAGCTCTTATTTGTGCTATTTTACATAGGTACCCTGAGTCATACAGAAATATGTGCTCCTTGAACTTTTCTAAAAATATTCAAGCAAATTTTAAAGTTCACTTCTGTAATCAAAATGAAGGATTGAAAATTTTTATGACTCTGTGGGAAAGTTATGGGGCCTCTAAAACCAAGCGGGATGCAGAAGTCAATTATGCAGAACTTGGAATATGCCAATTTATTCCTTGTTCTGTGCATCTCTGCTGGGAATGCTGATGTTGAAAATTGTATACAGTGTTTCTTGAAAGATCGGAGGATGTGCTTGAGTATATGGAAAAGAAAATTTTCCCTATCAAAGAGACATTTTTCACAGCATTTACTTGTGTAAAACCTGACTTGGAAAATAAAAAAACATCTTGCATAGAAGGGGTCCATGCTACTTTCAAGCTGTTACTTGCCAGACCTTTGGGGAACATTTTGGATGTGTGGAAACACCTGGAAGTGTTGTAATTCTGTTGTTTTCTGCTCTCACTTAAGTCCTTCTTTTATTTGAATCAACCATACTTGTTATTTTTTCATTATTAAATCATAGTATGACCTCATAAAAGTAGCTGTATTATGAATCATATCTCCTCTTGCCTCTCTAATCAGTTGTTATCATATGATTGTGTGTTTCTATGTTGATAGTTGAATTTTTCTGGAAGAATGCTAGTTTGAGTAGCCATGTCATATAATTCTGTTAAAACTCTTGTAGTCTAAGAAGCCTTAGTCACTATTTCTTATATCATTTTCATGAATCTAAGAACCTCCTTCCTTATCATATTCTTTTCTTAATTTGATGTTTGTTCACTGTTCCAGATCAGCTTGAATTAACGCCTCAGCTGTCTGTGATATCCTCCTAGATTTTTTCCTATAAAGTTTCACTGACTATGCAGTTTCTCTCTGGCTATGTTTGCATTCATTATTTATTATTAATTCTATTTTCCTTAAAACAACATTTTGATCCATTTGGATTATGGCTTTTACTTACTATTCAAATCCTGCCTCTTTCAACTGAAATTAACCATCAGTCCTTTGACACATTTCATCCTGAGTTCCCCCTTCCTCTAAGTCACTGGATCCTCTTCTCTTAGTGTTATAAGATCAAATCAATCTTTTAAAATCTTTCTTTTTGCCTTTAGGCACTTTAATTCTAACAGGAAGCAACCATCAAAAGCCAAATCCAATCAGTGCATTTGTCACTTAAAAAATTTTGGATAAAGTTAGGAACAGTTCTTGCAAAAGAACTTTTACCTTAGGGTCACAAATTTAAAATTGAGGAGATTGGCTCATTGGCAAACAATTCAAGAATTTAAAGCGCATCCATGATGGAAAGGTGTTCTCAAAGTCTTATTCAAGAACAATGGGCTTGCCATGTTCCCACATTTTAGGTGAGATACTAGCATCAAGAGTATCTGTTGTTCCTGAGGATGTTCGTCCTCAGCAGAGGTTCAACTATGACCCTTCCAGTGAATTGAAATGTTTTTTTAAGTTTTTTGAAGGGTACCAATTATTGGATTGACAGAATAATTATTTTTTTTTCTTTTGGAAATATTGACACAGATCCAGTGCTTTACAAATCCCAATCGTTCAAAAATTTTAATTCCATGCTTATGGGACAACCTCAACAATTTAGATTGGAGATTTGAAAGTCCGTGGTTGATTGTACAGAAACTTTGATTGCAAAGCCAAGGCTTGAGACAAACTTCTTACAGTCCACAGTACAGCTGCGTTTGACCAAAATTGAAAGCTACTCATTGTGAACTTTCAAAATTTGAACATGTGGAAAGGGAACTTGAGAGGGGAAAACTTTTTCTAAGGGACCCAAAAAGACCAAAGATAGTAAGTCTTTTATTTTGAGTGTTTATCTTTGGTTTAATGGACTGATGAGAAATGATGATTATATTAGAATTCCTTTGGCTCAGAATCTGAATTTAATATTTCAGAGGAGAATTCTGAAATTGAATTAGGATCCCTTCATTTGGAATCTTATTCTTCTTCAGAAGAAGAAGAAGAAGAAGAAGAAGGGGAGAATTCAACCAGAAGTGCATATTTGGTGAGTATTCATTTCATTGAAGTGATCCAAACCAAAAATTAATACTATGTTTCTTTTCATCTTAGGAACGAAAAGTGAAATACCTCAATCAAATACCTGAGAACTTACATAAGTTCTTGGGCAAGTTTTGGCATCTGGTTGGTTATGGGAGTTGCCAATCTAGATTCATTTATAAATCACTTGGTTACAAAGGTCATGCATGGTTTAAAGTAAAAAAGTAAATGATTGAAACATTGAGGCAAAATAAGACATGCTATTCTCAGATCCTTGGTGGAAGTAAAGACATTGAAAAGATAGAACAAAGAATTTATTTTAATTAAATCACTGAAAAGATTACCTCTTCAAAATGGCTGGCAAAGCTTTACATGGGCCAATTCATATCTTATACTTATTGAATACCAATATCTTTCATTTCATTGGATTCATGTTGTACTTATACTCCAATGTAAGTTGTTGTAAAAGAAAAAATAGATCCTATCTTCATTGGCTTTTTCAAGAATAATCACTAGATTAATCTTGTACTTGAGGCAGAGATAATTCCAATCCTGCCCATTTTTTCCAAAACAGCTTGTTTGATTTCTAAAAAGGCTTCTATTTGGTTTGATCATCCGAAATAAAAAATTAATTTGTATTCTAAGTTATAAACATCATTTCAATTTCATCATTTGGATTTGGTTTCTGATGCTGATCTTGTGATTCTATTGATATAAAGTTTTATCACATTTTTAAAATGATTATGTTGAGTGTTTTAAATGCAATTTTATTGGTAATTCAGTTCAACTTGTTTTGGTCTGATCCAATTATAAGGAGTATTTTAATTTCTTTTGATGGGATCAGCTTAAAACAAGTTTAAATTGATTTTTTTTGGTTTTTTTACTTTAGGAACTGTCAAGTTTTTTTTGGTTTTTTTACTTTAGGGCCTGTCCATTAAGTTGGGATTGATACAAGTCTTTTTTGGTGTTTTCACTTTAGGAATATTCCATTGAGGTGGGCTTGATACAAGTCCACCTCATTGGATAAGCTTCACACAATTTGAACTTGTATTTTTTGGCATTTTTACTTTATGGCCGATCCATAGACTTTCATTGTTTATTTAATTTTTGGTTTTTTCACTTTAGGGCTGGTCCATAGACTTTTTCAGTGTTTATTAATATGGGCTGCACATTAATGGCTCCATATTTGTGAAACCTTCAGAATTTCCATTTATTTGTTTTTCAATTTTTTCAATTTTTTTTCTTTTTTTCATGTTTTTGTATTGTTTTTGTTTGTTCAATTTTTGATTTATTTTTATTCATTTTGGTTTAATTTATTTTTAATTTCTTTACTTGTCTTTTTTTTTCTTTTTTTTGCTCACTGAAAATGGGTTGTGAACCACTCACAACCCAGGTTGGTGTTATGGGCGGCTGTTCACGGCTGTCCACTACTTAAATGGGTTGTGAGAGGCCTTTAATGACTGAAATTGGTTATGAACCACGCTAAAAAACCTAATTTTGGTTGTGATCAAGTTGAATAGGGTTGCAAAGTTAACAAGGGCCCTCTTTTCAAAATGTTTATGAATCCCAACCAAGTAAAAAAAAAACTCCAAAACCTTGTTATGAAAAAAAGCTCTGCTTTGACTTTTATTTTGAATTTTTGAACTCTGCAGTATTGAATAAAATTGAATGAGACTAACTGATTAGTAGATTTGAAAGAGGGTTAAAAGCATTACTGACAAGAAACTCTCTTTCCCCTGACACAAGTTAATAATCCTTCAGAAATTAATACTTTGGTCCATGAAGCTCTAGGATATTTAACCAAAAATAATTTCTTTAAATGAAAATAAAATGAAATTTTTTCTATAAAAAACAAACAATCCTCAAAGAAAAAACCAAAGAACCATCAGCATTTGAAACCAACTGGGAATTTGAACTAAATCTCAAACAAGGAAACAGCTGAAATTAAAACTCTAAGCTATATGGAAAAAGATACTGGGTTCCTTCAGAAGGAAAAATTTATAGGTTGGATATCTATTATGGATTAAAGCATCATCTTGAGTTTTCACAAGTGCTAAAAGATGGGCATGCCATATCCAGGACTCAAACCTGGATTGGGAGGGTTTGACTAACTCTAGGTGACTGCTTGACCACTAAGCTAAAGAAATAGTGTGTAGGTTAGTAAATCTAAAACATCTCCATAATCTTTAAAAAAAAATTCTTTTGCATGGGAGGAAATTGCTTCATCACAGGCCTTGCACTGTAGCAAATTGAATTTTAATCTGTTGAAAGATGGGAATGCCATTTGCATGATTTAAACCTATGTTAGGATAATTCTTGGTGTCTGCTTGAGAAAAAAACTAAAACAAAATTTTGCAGCTGAGTAACTCTAAAAATAATCAACAAGCTTTGGAAAGGTCCAATTAAAAAAACTTTTTTGATAATCTAAAATAAAGCTATAGATAAACTAAATTTGTTCAATTAAATATTGAAACATGTGATTCAAGGCAAATTCAAAGTTCAAGATTTTTTCTATTCAATTATAATGATACAAATTATGGTTTTGTGCGTGATTTGGGTGCTAATTCTTCCTTCATAAGATTGGGATTGGTTTTTTTAAAAATCTCATGAATTTTTAGATATATAATTTTACCATCTATTTAGTCAGTAGTGCAAATGGTCTGTCTCATTGAATTACCCATGAGGCAACATGAATTTTTCCATTTTATGATTTTCCAAAATTTGAATTGGACCATCTGTCTTAGACATGCCTGGCATTAAAAATACCAATCTAGGCTGTAAATTTATTGTGAAATGAAGCCTTCATGTGAATTGGAAAAGAGATGGAATTAAAATTCAAAACTTGAATCTGCAGAATTTTAATTTTCCTTTCAAAGAATAATTAAAAAGCCAACCCAACACTTTGATTGAGGTTTATGAAACATTTCCACAAGGAGGTTTAAAACATCCTAGAATAAAATTCAAAATGTACTCTTTGAGCAATTTTGGATCAATTTCTAATTTTTGAACTTGAATCTTTCCAGTTTCTTTGAAGAGGAAATTTTGCCTAATAAAAGTTGTATTTTGAGATACTTAATCTTTTCTTATACATACTTGATCTTTTCTTATACATCCAATTCTTAACATTCAAGATTTCCGGATTTTCACAAAATGAAATGTTTAGAAATAATCAGAGAGTCTTTAATTCAACTTTATAATGAATTTTCTGATTTATTTTCAACTTGAAAATCCAATTAAATTCCTCTGAACCACCCCTAAATGATAATATGAAATCTATGGGACCACCCACTCCTCTGGATCCTGTGTTATCTCTCAAAGCAGGAATTTTCAAAATTTCAATAAAAAATAGCGAAAAATTAACAAAAGCATCTCTTCTTTCTCAATGAAATTTCAAAACTTCATTTCTTCAAATCAATATAGCATCCTTTTTTGTTTTCTTGAATATAAGAAACCAAATGAGATAAAAAGGAAAATAAAGCATCAATGACTTCCCACCTTTAATTTTTCCACCCCTTTTCAGAGAGGTGATAATTTATTGTATTTAGACCTTCAAGGAGCTTATAAACTGATTCAAGTATAAATTTTTAATGACAATTTGAATTCTATGAGAAATATTCTTGGAAGCCATGAGTAGAATTTTATGCTTTTTGGGTCATGAAACTCTCCTTCTGCTTTCAACATCTTTTTGATAAAATTTGCTCAGAACTTGTATAATTATCTCTTGGCTTTTATCTTAAAAATGTGCTAGTCAAATCAGAAAATCTTAAAGATCACCTCCTTCAGTTTTTGAGATGTTCTAGAAAACTTTCAAAAAATTAATTTTGGAATTATCCAAGTGAAATTTAAACACCAGCACACTTCAATTCCTGTTTAGTTTCAGAATAAAAGAAAATGAAATATCAGAAAAAGAAAAAGGAAGAAAAACAAACAAGATCAAAGGATCACACCTTAAAGAAAAGGCTCTTTGACTGGAGAAAGAATAGACAGTGCAAGTATAGCAAGCAGATAGCTCTAACAACAACAGAAGAGTCAGTGAGGTAAGAAACACATGACAAGTAGGAGCTATACATGAATAGGAAAGGAAAAAGACTCACCAGCCTCAGACACCTAGGACACCACAGTGTGGATTGGAAATTGCACACAAGGGTACCACATAGGTGGAGAGCTGGTGTCAGTACTTAAGCTAGCCAAGGTGCTTGGTCTGGTGAGTGTGCCTGGCAAGATAAGCTGAGGCGCGCAAGTTGGCAGCAAAAATCTTAATTTGGGAAGAAAATCCATGGCTCCTCTCACTGATGGTTGGAAAATGAGAGACAAAATGAAACACAGCACAGAAATAAAGGAAAATGAAAATAAAAGTAAAAGGTTTCCTGGATGTGCAAGCGGGTGATGAGCTGAGATGACTGGATGTTCAAGCAAAGGATAAGCTGAGATGAATTCAGATATACCAAAATTTCCTTGGGGTTATATTTTTGAAAGAGGGTATTACTTTTGAAATAGCCAAGGGACAGAAATTCCTGGACAAAAGAGAACCATCATTATTCCAAAAAATCCATATTTTCTTGGATTTTAGTAATTTTTGTTGTAAATCCATCATTTCATATTCAAAAAATATTTTTCATCACAACAAACTTCTGCAAAATTAAATTATTTTTTTCTTTTTGAACAGAAAAGGTGCTTTAGAGTTTGGAACTTGAAAGAAGGAATTCAATTTTTCATATATTCTTTATCATTTTGACAATTTTTTCTTGAAATAATGTGGAATTAAAGACAATCAAGTTTTCTATTGAAGATTTCATCTTTTTATTTTTTATCTTCATCAAATCTATTTAATCCAGTGGATTTCAGATCAGAAATTTCAAAATTTCCAAATTAAATTTTGGAATTCATGAAGGGAAACTCCCACAATTCTTTACTGCTTGAATGAATTTTTTTCATAGATTTTAATTTTCATTAAACCCCTCAATGCATAAAATGAGCATAATTCTCTTAAGGATTTAATTAGTAAAAATAATATCAAATTCAGACAGGCAGTGTGGCCAGAATACCCCTAAAAATTCAATTTAAATATAAAATAATTTCCCCAAAAAGCACCACAATTTGTACTGCATGCTTGCTCACATAAGGAATGTGTTTACCCCAAGGGGGGGGGTGCATATTTTACAAAAAAAACCTGAAAATTCAAACAATATTCTCAAAGTGGTATTCCCAGTCCAACTCAATTTTAGAAAATATTTGAAATCAGTCCTTCCAAATTTGAAAAAATGAATTAAAATTGGCACTTAATTAAAGTTTAAAACAAAAGACCTTCTGATTCCAAGGATTAATCCATAAAAACAGATGATCTTCTATTATATAAGAATAAAAGAAAATTAACCAAGGACTCTGAAATTAATTACAAATTTTAAATCAAAGATTTACTATTGGCTTGATGGCAATCATGATCAGGATAAATATCAGGAAAAAATCTAGCAGTGGATTTAACAAGAATTATTTTTTACTGGTATTTCTTGCCAAATAAAAGGATGTGTCAGATTTTGCTATGATCTCAACTGCAAAAAGCCTTTTAAAAATTGAATGTATGGGATACTATAGCTGCTTACACTTTTTCTTATTCATTTAAATTCACTTCCCATGTATTTCATGTCTATATCATATTGTTTTTACAAATATCATTCTATCCTCGTGACATTGTATTTATATTTTGATATATATCTGCTTATTTAAAGTATGAAAACTGCCTTTTACAAAGATAATGATAGTTTATTCACATTAATTTTCTTCTCAAAGAATTTTTTGACTGATCAAATGATTTCAAATTTTAGAAAATTGTTTTTATGAAGATTTTGGAATTTCATATTCCAAAATTTGAAGTGAAAATAAAAATTTATCAATAGTGTACCACAAAGAAATTGATAGTAAAATAAATGAATTCAATTAGAAACTTGAGAATTATCTTTGAATAAGTGATAAATAACCGCATGAAGGGGTGTTTAAGTAGCTTAAATTGGCCAGATTTACATACAAAACACCACACATTCACCAAAAAAACAGTTTCCCTTTCATAATTTATACAGAATAAACACAAATTTAATTTTAATAACATATTTGCATTGCAACCAGGTAAAAACTACTTTGCATACCCAATCCATCAGCAGAAAATTTGAAACAACCTCAAAACCCCTAATTTGTTTTATAAGGAGAAAGGTAAAAAGATGAAAAATTTTAACCCCAAATTTGAAGTTGGAGATCTGGTATGGCTGAACTCTTGAAACATTCAAAAAGCTCAGACAACCATCAAAAGTTTCAAAAAGAAACTTTGTATGTTCAAGATTGAATTTCTTGGTTTCAAAAAAAGCCTTGAAACTCACTCTACCCATAAAATGTAAGGCAACCTATTTTGTGTTTCATATTTCTCCCCTAGAGCTTACTTGCACTCAAAAAATGGGAAAATATCATTCCCCTCATGGGCCTTGACAAATTGAAGATAACCTGGAGTGAAAACAATTTTTATTCTTTATTAAATTTTTCACAAAGGAGAGACAAATTAAATTTCAAACTTGACTCTATATTGGTCTGATTGATATTTTAACTGTTGAGTGGGGCTCGCCATATTTTGAAATACACTGAATTGGCTATAGGGTTTCATTTGAACTAGAATCAAGAAACCTGTGAATCTTGAATCCTTTCCAATGTTTTTTCTGTTCTCTTGTTTCAACTATTCATTTTCATATTATATATGTAAAATGTTAAATTCGAAGGCCTTCTTAACCCATTCACAACTGGAATTGGGTTGTGTGGCACAGTTTTCAACCCATCCAAGCAGTGAAAATCTGTCCGCAAACCATTTTAGTCCTGAGAATCAGCTCAAAAACCATTTCAGTTGTGAATAGTGGCTCACAACCCAACAATGGGTCATTAGTGGCCTTTCACAACCCCTTTGCAGTGAGCAAAAAAAATAAAAAGAAATTAAGTTAAATTAAAAATAAATAAAAATAAAATAAAATAAATAAAAAACTGATCAAAACAAAACAAAACAAAAACAACAAAAAAAGAAGAGAAATTGAAAAAATTGAAAAAGAAAATTGAAATGAAATTCTAACTTTTCACCACTCTGGGGCCATGAATTCACAGCCCATATGAATAAACAATGAAAAATTCTATGGAAAAGCCCTAAAGCAAAAACACCAAAAAATGAATAAACAATGAAAGATTCTATGGACCAACCCTAAAGTAAAAACAGCATAAAATAAAAGTTCAACTTGTTTCAGCTGATCCCATTACAAGAAGAAAAAATAATCCTTATGATATGATCAGCTAGTCCAAAATCATTTAAAATTATTTCATTGAACTAGCACAAAACTAAATTAACCCCCCCCCAAAAAAAAAATAGGGCTAGTCCATTCAGGTGAACTTGCATCAGGCCCACCTCAACGGACTAGCCCTAAAATAAAAACACCAAAAAGGACTTCTATGGAGTCCACAATAATGGAACAGCCCTAAGTTAAAAACACAAAAGAAAAAAATCTAGTTCAACTTGTGTTAAGCTTATCCCATCACAAGAATTGAAAATAATCCTTATAATTGGATCAGCCCAACACAAGTTGAACTGAAATACCAATAAAATCCCATTCAAAACACTCAACATAATGATTTTAATGTAAAACACTCAACATGATGATGTTAAAAATGTGATCAACCTTTATATTAATAGAATTACAAGATCAGAATCAGAACCCAAACCCAAATGATGAAATTTAAAGGATTTTTATAACTTAGAATAAACTTAAGTTGTTCTTTTAGATGATCAACCCATACAGAAGCCGTTTTAGAAACCAAAGAAGCTGGTTTGGAAACAATGGGAAGGATTGGAATCATTTCTCCCTCAAGTACAAGATTAACCCAGTGA
Organism: Puccinia polysora; assembly: GCA_025617555.3. Classification (NCBI taxonomy): domain Eukaryota; kingdom Fungi; phylum Basidiomycota; class Pucciniomycetes; order Pucciniales; family Pucciniaceae; genus Puccinia; species Puccinia polysora. The sequence continues at coordinate 51,157,169 of CM062618.1, forward strand.
TCATTCTTGCAAAAGGCCAATGAAAATAGTATCTGATTTTTCTTTTCCACCCATTTCCATAGGAGTATGAGTACAAAATGAATCCAATGAAATTAAATATATTGGCCTTCAATAAGTATCAGATATTAATTGGCCCATGTCAAGCTTTGCAAGCCATTTTGGAGAGGGAATCTTTTCATTGATTTAATTAACATAAATTCTTTGTTCTATCTTTTCAATTTCTTTATTGCCACCTGCAAGGATCTTAGAATAGAATGTCTTATTTTGCCTCAATTTTTCAATAATTTCCTATTTTACTTTAAACCACCCATGGCCTTTGTAACCAAGTTCTTTAGAAATGACTCTAGAGCCACAATTCTATCACCAACTGGATCCCAAACCTCACCCAAGAACTGCTGTAAGTTCTCAGGTATTTGATTGAAGTACTTCACTTTGGGTTCCTAAAATCAAACCTAACTAAGTATTAATTTTTTTAATCACATCAATGAAATGAATACTCACCAAAGATGGGCTTCTGGTTGAATTCTCCACTTCTTCTTCTTCCTCAGAAGAGGATGAAAATTCCAAATTAACAGAGCCAAATTAACTCTCAGTCTCTTCCTCTGAACTATTAATATCAGATGAAGAGCCTTCCTTGCACTGCAGAAATCATTTTCCCATCAGTTCATCACACCATAATATGAAAATTTCTGATAATAAAAGACTTACTATCTTTGGTCTTTTTGGTTCCCTTCTAACCTTTTTTTACTTCTTAAGTTACTTTTCAATGCCTTCAAATTTTTAAAGTTCACAATGAGTAGCTTTCAATTTGGGTCAACTGCAGCTGGACCTTAGAACTTTGGCTCAATCCTTGGCTTGGCAATCAAAGTAGCTGTAAACTTGAACAAAGTCTTTAAAATCTCCAATATAAATTTCAGAGGTTGTCCCATAAACATGGAATTCAACTTGTTAAACAATTGGGATTTGTCAAGCACTGGATTTCAAAAAGAAAAACAAAAATTAATCTGTCAATCCTATAACTGCTGTCAAGCCTATAATTGGTACTGTCCAAAAATTCCAAAAACCCAACTGAATTCACTGGAAGGTTCATAGACTAACCTCCACTGAGGATGAAGATCCTCAAGCACAATGGATCCTCTTGATTCTAGTATTTCTGCTAAAATGTGGGAAAAGGGCAAGCGCGTTTTTTGTGTAGTAAATGAATTTGAGCACAAATTGCCATCATGTTTGCTTTCTAAATTTTAAAATTGATCCCAAATGAGTTTAATTGCCTCAATTGACAATTTGAAACCCAAAGTTGAAATTTCTTTTGGAAGAAGGGTTCCTAATGTTATTTGAGAGTTTTTAAGTGACACATAGACTGATTTGAGTTGGCTATTAATGGTTACTTTGAGGTGTTTCCACACATTCAAAATGTTCCCCAAAGATCCTGCAAGTAATTGTTTGAAAGTAGCATGGTCCCCTTCTACCCAAGACATTTTTTTATTTCTGAAATCTGGGTTGACAAAAGTCCACACCAATATGAATTTCTCTTTGATAGGGAAAATGTTCTTTTCCATATACTTGAGAAAATCCTTTTTTTCTTTCAAGAAACAATGTATACAAGTTTCAACATAAGCATTTCCAGAAGAGATGAACAGAGGAAGCAATAAATTGGCCTACTCTGAGTTATGCATCATTGAATTGTGCCTCCCTGTTGGTTTTAGACGCCCCATAACTTTCCCACAGATTCATAAAACCTTTCCATCCTTCATTTTCATTACTGAAGCAAATTTTACATTTTTCTTGAATATTTTTAGACAAGTGCTAGGAGCATGATCTTCTGGATTACTCAGGAGAACTATAGTTGATGGAAGAAATCAGAGCTTTTTCACGGTCCAGCACAAAGACTTTGGGAAGCCTCTTGGTATCATAAGCCAATCCTTTAATGAATTCAAATCTTGAATGTATAACTCATAAGTTTCCTTTGGTATAAAAATAAGAGCCTTTGTAAATTTTTTTCCTGTTGTCTTTCATTCCTACAACATTCAATAGAGAGATGTTTTACCTATTTGTTTCATAATTACAATCCAACAATGCAATAGGATGCTGTTTTTTTACAAAGTTTTATAGACTCAAGATGATCAAAAAACAGGGCCTCTAAGTGACCCTCTCCGCCAAAATTTGACCTGGAAACCCACTGGGTTTCCTGGAGCATTTCTAATAGAATGTCCATAACACTTTTCCCATTAAGTTCCGCTAGCTTTACCCTTGGTTGGTGTTATAGATTAGTCTATTTTCAATTTTTTCTCCATTACCAATCTTTCTCAATTTCTTTTTAAGTTGCACTGTATTGAGCCCATCTTTCATGCCTTCCTTAATTTGATCAAAGGCTACAGCAGAGATCCTTTTCAGTTGATGATGTACTGAGGGGCTTTCAGATGGTTGATGATTGTGTTGATCATGTCTAATGGAGAGATGTCACATGGGATATGCTACTGTGTGACTTCCAAGGACTTTTAATTGACACCCAACCTTCCTTGTGTGAGTTTTCCTTTGCTTTTTGTTGAGTCACAGCCCTTCATATACTCCAAATATGTTGCATGCTAGGTTGACATATTTTTCCGTTTTTAACTGAATTTTTTCAATGCATAGCCATGCATGGCTGGCCATTTTTGAAAATAAATCTTGGATTGTTTCCTAATAGCAAAGGCTCTCACACAAGGAGTTTCAAGGGGTTCTGGAAACTCTTAGTTACATAGTTACACCTGCCATGGTTACATTGGTATTTATCAAGCCAAATCATTTTCAGTCAAATTGCATATGAAATTTGAACCACCTGCTTGAGTCAATTCCAGTTGTGAATCAAAATCTTGTTCCTCAATTGTAACCCTAGAATAGGGTCCAATTGGGGCTTCAAATTTTTTATTTTAAAACTCCCTACCCAAATCCATAGAATCCAAGGCTTTGTTAACAACAATTTCAATTAATTACTTTGACATAGCCATGTGTAAACCAGGGGGGCTTTGGCTTGCCGCTGTTCCAATAGTACAAAAAAACCAATTCAATTTATTATTCAATCCAAAGGTTTCCAAAAACTCCAACGTGTACCCAGTTATGGGTTGAGAGAAAAAGAATCCAATGGGTGAGTGTTGCTTTGTGACAAGACTTTGTCTTGCTAATAGGCAGAATGTTTGATTTCCAATTTTGCATTTGTGGTCCAGCAGTCCCACATAGTATTCCAAATCCCCCAATTTGGTTTGAAGGCACTCAAATGTGGTCCATGGGTGCCCAGATACTCCAATCCCCTCCTCAAATGGCCCATTTGGGGCTATTTTCCCCAAATGGGCCAGGAAAACAGGTGTAACCCCACTCACAACTTGGGCATCCCCTGGGGGGTTTCAAATCCCCAATTTCAACTCTAAAAGGCTTTCAAATATCCAATTGCAACCCCATGGGGGATGCACAAGTCATAAAGGACTTTGCTTGCTGCTTGTTGAGTTGTGATTTTTTGTTCACAATGCATATGGGTTGTGAACCACAATTCAGGCCCATTTTTAATCCTGCAGTTGGAAATTTAAAATTGCCCTTTTTCAAATCTATTGAGAAATTCAGAAAATCAGTTGAATTGTATTTGAAAATTTCAAGAATTACTTGGTGCAGAATTACAAAATTTGGAAATCAAATTAGTGGCATAAAATACCAAATTCAGCAAAATTGAGTTGTTCAAAAATTATTTAGAGTATGAAAATACTTATGAAGTTTGCTTGAGAAGTATCTTAAGTTGAATTGAAAAAACTAATGAATGAAATCAAATATATTTATTAGGGAGTATCAAAGTTAGCAAACCCGCCATTAGAAACCCGCGATTTTTTTTGACCAAACCCGCCATTTCTTTTGACCAAACCCGCCATTTTTAAAGGCAGGTTTCTGAAATACACATATCCCCTAACTGATGTATTCCAAAATGGTGGGTTTCATGAAAATGGCAGATTTCAAACATCAAAGCCGCCATTAAACCCGCCATTTATGCATCATCATCCATCCCCCATCCATCACATCTAAAACACCCATCCACATCAGCAAATTCATACCGGTTGCATCTCCATTGCTTCACATCTCTATTGATTCTAAAATCTACATCTTCACACAAATCTCATCATCTCATCACCCCACATCACATCACCATCTTTCTCAACATGTCCAATCAAACTTCCCGCCAGCAAGTTTAAAAGGCAAAAAAGCTGACTGAGCTTTTGCTACTGTTTGACTCCCATTCAGACTCTGATTCAGACTAAGATTTGGAATCAACTTGGTTGGCTTTGAATTCTCTGTTGGAAAAGCAATACATGGTTCCAAGAATACACACCCTACACAACCCTATGTATGAAAGGCAAAAGCTTCATCTCATCCCCGACTTAAGCTTCCAGAAAATATTCCAAACTCTATTTCCTTCATTCATGAAACTTTTGAAGATTATTGAAGACCACCACATCTACCAGAATGATTCTTGGAATCCTCAACGCAATCAAGCCATCCAACTTGCTGTTGCTCTTTGTAGATTGGGATCAAATTGAAATTTAGCAGCAATCCATCAATTGGAAAATCTATTCTCAGTCAGTTATGGAAGCATCGACTTATACACCAAAAGAGTCATGATTGCTATCCTATCTTTCCATTGCTCAGTCCTTTCTTGGCCAACCAAAGAAGAATGCAAGGAGATATCTCAAGTAATGGAGACCAAAGGATTTCCTGGTTTCATTGGGTTTGTTGATGGAACCACCATCCCCTTGAGTCAAAAACCCAAGCTAGATGGCAACCACTATTTTGATTGCAAAAAAAGGCAACTGATTCATTTCTTTTCCAATGACTTTGATAACACCTTTGATCACACCAATGAAAAAATATTTTTCATCTTTTTTTTAGATAATCCATTGCCCTACAACTTTTTTGTGATAGCAACAAGAAGTTCATATCCCTCCATGCTGGCCTTCCAGGTTCTTGCCATGATTCATACGTTTTCCATTGGATGCGGATTGCCCAACAAACAGAGAACTAATTTGACCACAATCAATACCTTCTGTCCAATTCAGCTTATGCTAGTGGCAAATATGTGGTTCCAGAATACTGGAACGTTTCATCTAATGATCAAGGAAAACCCAATTTCAACTATCATCTTGCCCAATCACAGGTTTGGATTGAGCATGCCATAGGAGTCCTGAAAGGAAGATGGGCCAGCTTAAGGGAAATTCAAAACCAGATTCAAAACCCCAAAGACATGAAGATCCTCATCAACTGGATTATCACTTGTGTAATCCTTCAAAATCTTTTGGCTGACATCAAAGATGAATGGAACAAAATATTTGAAGATGATATTCCTGACCCACCTCAAGTCATCCCTGCCTCATCTTGTCCCTCATCTTCTTCTATGAGAGAGCGGATTCTTCCTCTCACCCTTGCTTGCTTTGATGAGGAATGTTTGATTTTTAAATAGGTGAAAAATAACTTCACAGTAAGTTTTTTTTTTGGTTGTTCACCCAAGTATCCAGGCTGAGTTGGTTTTTTTTCTTTTTTAGTGGACTTAGACGAAATCAAAAAACACCACCACCTCATTCCCCACCACTTGCCAGCCCATCCACCTCTCCCCTCCACCTCACTGCTCCAACACTTCCACCTCACCCCACTCACACACTGGTCACCTTCCTTCCTACTCCTCATCAAATCACCTCCTTAATCAAATCCTGATTGATTGATTGATTGGTTAGGAATTGATCAATTGATTAGGGATCAATTGTTTGATTGATTAGGAACCAATTGATCAATCAATTAGGAATCAATCAACCAATCAAATCCTAATTTATCAATCAATCAATCGATTGCAAATTGATCAAGAAATTGATTTGCAATTGATAAATCAATTTATTGTTTTGCAAGAAATCAATCAATTGTTTCGCAAGAGATTGATTGATTGTTTTGCAAGCAATCAATCAATTGTTTCAGTCTTCTCCTCCACCTTTTTTTGGAGTGTTCTTTGGTGCTGACCTCCGCTTTTATTTTTTTATTTTATTTTTTGATTTTGTTTTCTTTTTAGGTGTCTCTGGACTGCACCGGAAGCCAAAAGGTTCTTTTTTGATTATTTCAGGTGTTCTTTGCCATGGAAGGTATGTCATTTTTTTAAAAAAATTTTTGATAACATTGCTTTTTGGTGTGTTGCATGGGTCACTCATGCCATTTTTTGGGGGGGGATTCAGCTTCCGGTGTGCCTGGGTTCAATTCCAGGTTTGGTTTCTTTTTTTTTATTCAATCATGCTCACCAATGATGTCTATTGGACTGACATTTTTTTTTTTGGAAAACATTTGACCCCTTTTGAGGAACATCCCAGTCTTCTCTCACCCCCTCAAAATGTTACCAAAACATACAAATCTATTCTTGTTCCTCACCCCAATCTAAGTATAGGATTGGGAGGGAACAAGATGGAAGGATATGGCTTGAGAAACATACAGAGAGGTGCAAAGAGTAGGGCTTCTTGCCAAAAGAGGAATCAAATGAGAGATTCCAAAATATCTTTGGAGGTTTCTGAGGAAGGTATTAATGAAAAGGTGGTCTGGTCTGGTCAAAAGCTGCGTCCTTTGGATCTGTACCCTTCAATTGTTGCCAAAAAGAAAAAGAATATTCAAAAACCAACCCAGGAAGAGTTTGAGCAAGCAAAACAAACAATCAAGCGGTTCCATTTCTTCCACCGTGGAAAATTAATTGTCCTCAATTGATCCAATAATCAAGCCCTGGTTGCAATAATCAAATTTTTCCCATTGGAGAAACTTTCTGACCAAGACAAGAAGGACATAAACTTTTTGAAAACTTTCCTTCACCAGTCAAAAAAATTTGTCAACCTGGTTGGTCCTTCAAAATCTTGGGGTGGAAAAATTTGGGCAGTTGGATGGCAAAAATCAATGCACTCTTCAGAGTTATTTGGATGTTATGTGAAGAAATCATCCATTCAATCTTCTCCTCAAGAGTATGCTTTCCTCAACCTTAAGGCCAGCAAAGTATCCCAAATTCTAGGACAAATGTTTTGCAATTTGGCCAAACTTTCCTTTGAAGCAAACTGTGATGCCATGAAGGACAACAACATCCCCTCTTTCTCTTTGTTGGAATTTGGTTCCAAGCCTACACCTTTTCATTGCTCCCCACACATCACTTTCACCTCCAATTCTTTTTACAACTCTCCTCATGTTGAAAAAAGCAACATCTCTGGCTACTCCTTTTTACTCATGGTTCCAACCAAGAAATCAAATGGTCAACTTATTGAAAATACAGACAAATATGAAGTATTGGATGGCCAATTTGTTTTTCCTGACCTTGGCTTTGGAATTGATTTCAAGCAAAAAGGTATAGTCAAAATGGTTTGGGCAGCTAATAAGTACAAGCACTGCACCTTTCCTGCTTTGGACACAGCAACCCATACCAGAATGGCCATTTCATTTCAAGTTAATAAAACAACTAGAAAGAATTTTAGGGACTTGAATAATGGCGAGATTTACTCTAGAAAAAAATTTTTAAATAAAAAAAAAAAATTGTATGTTGGTGGGGTTAAGAATACTCTCAAAAGTTGTAACCAAAAATAATTTTTTTGTTTTTCTTTCACCCATGCAAATATATTTACAAGCCCAGCATTTGAGTTATCTGCTGTATCTCATCTACTGTTCTACTGCTACCAATGCAAGCCAAGGCTACTGATACCTTATCCTTTTTTTTGGTTGCAAGTTGTTCCCTCTCCTTTTCCAGTTGGGCTTGCTGTCAATCCTTCTCCTTTTCCTCTTTTTGAAACTCTAGCTCAGCCTGTTCCAACTTCCACTCAGAATCCCATTTTTATTGATGAGCCAAACTCTCAGCTTTCTGCTTTTCAAAATCCATGGCCAGTTGATGATCACACTTTTGCTTTTCAAAGTCAAGTTTTTTGGATTCAATTTGTGATTTGACTGTTTTTTGCAGGGGAAAAGCAATTAGCATGTTTTTGAAAGCAAGGATATTCAACCAATGGACTTACATGAATCTTTCTTCTCCATGATTTCTTCAAAGCCTGAAAAACCAGAAGTTTTTCTCCTCTTTTGATGACTTTTGGGGTTGATATTGATGGAATTGGTGGCCTTTTGCTTACCCTTGGAAGAGGAGGTTTAAGTCTGAAAGTCATCACTGGTGTTCAAGGGCAATGTGGGAGGCCCAATTGGCTTGAGTGTTTGGCCAGCCTGGAATGGATGAGCCTGTTTTTTTACAATCTAAATCAGTCAGGATTAACAACACAGAAGAGAAAAGAGCTTGGTTTCTTACTTGAACGGATGTTGAGGGCAATGGAGACTGAGGACTATCTTGTTCTGCATCAGCAAGGTTGATGATACCTGCTAATCCAGGAAGAGAGCAATCCAAAGAAGGAGGGGGGGGTCCAAGGTATGGTTTGACACATCAATCAATGCAGAAGTAGACGTTATTGGAGCTGATAGCAATTGAATATCCTCCTTGGCATCAGATGGGGGCCACTCCAAGGAAAAGGGTTCTTCAGGATCACCATTGCTAGGCTGAGAATCCCCAGCCAAGTCCTCAGCGTGGACTGAATCAGATTTTTGGGCATCAAAAGCGGCTAAAGGGGTGATGTTGGCCTTCTTTCCAAAGATTTCATCCATTTGAATATAAAAAGGAAAAATGGAGTCCAACTTATCAACCACCAACTTGATTCCCTTGGCTTTTTCAGAGTTGTTGATACCAAAGCTGGTGGAGATTGACATGCAGTGGGCCTTTTTGTAATTGGCTTGATAATTCTTGAATTTCTCCCTCATCTGTTTGGATGAAGGATACAGCCTACCTTTTGTTTTGTTTTTGAGTTCATTGGCCATGAGGAGATAACCATTGACCTTAGAGGATGGAGGTTGGCCAACACGTGTTTCATTGTCCAATCCAAAGCAGGCATCATAGTTGGAGGGAATTTTGAGCCAGTTGACCAGGATGATGTGGTCAGCTCTCTTGAGCTGACTTGAGCCTCTGGAAGCTGATGGGGGAGGATTCTTTGAGCCCTTGGAAGCTGATGGGGGTGGATTGTTTGTTGTGGAGTTCCTTGGCAATGTTTGCTTTGGTGTGTTGGACTTTTGTGTTGAATTTCGGGGGGAGGTTTGCTGAGGGGCCATTTGGAAAGAGTAACGACAATAAGGTGATGAGTGGGATAAAGTGACAAGCAAGATAAAGTGATGAGAGATATGAGGTGATGAGAGAAATAAAGTGACAAGAGCAATAAAACAATGATTGGATTCTTTGGATGAGGTGGGAGGTAGAGTGATGAGAGTGATGAAGCAATAAGAGCAATGAATCAATTAGAGCGTTGAAGCAATGAGAGCAATGAAGCAATGAGAGTGATGAAGCAATTAGAACAATGAAGAGATGAGAGAAATGAAGCAATGAGAGCAATGAAGCAATGAGAGCAATGAAGCAATGAGAGCCATGAAGCAATGAGAGCCATGAAGCAATGAGAGCCATGAAGCAATGAGAGTGATGAAGCAATGAGAGCAATGAAGCAATGAGAGCAATTAATCAATGAGAGCAATGAAGCAATGAGAGCAATGAAGCAATGAGAGAAATGAAGCAATGAGAGCAATGAAGCAAGGAGAGCAATGAAGCTATGAGAGTGATGAAGCAATGAGAGCAATGAAGCAATGAGAGCAATAAAGTGGTGAGTGATCAAGTGATGAGGGTGATAAATTGATGAGATTGATGATGAGAGTGGTGAATCTTTTTATGATGAGGCTGGAGGTAAAAAAATTTTCAATGAGGTCAGAGGTAGAAGGAGGTGGGAAGCCAGGTGTGGATAACATGGACATGTGGCGGAAGCCTCTAAATACTTTATTTGAAAAAAAACACTTCTTTCATGTTAACTTTGACATGTCTGATGTGAAATAAGTGGGTTTTTTGATTTTTAATGGTGGGTTTTAAATGGCCGATTTGGTTTGAAACCCGCAATTAAAAAATGGCAGGTTTGGTTAACTTTGATATGCCCTATTGATCCTCTGTTTCTAGGAAAAAAGTACAGTTGAAATGGATCCAAACATCTTTTCAATGGAAATGAAATGGGAGCCAAAGAAATTTCAATTTAGATGGTTAATTAACTTAATTTCATCATGGTTTTTGGTGGTAAAAGCAAGGTTTAATGGATGAAATAAATTCTCATAATTCAATTCTGGTTATAAAAACAGATATATTTCTCATTAAAAATCAATAAAAAGAATAAATTGAGTATAAGAATAAATTCAAATGTGAAAACTCATGGAATAATTGAATCAGCCAGAATAGACTCTTTATTGTTAACTAGGCTTGATTTCATTTTTTTTATTCAAATTAAACTTGGAGGTGAAGATTCCAATTGAAGATAATCAATTCAATTATTCAAATTAAGTATTCCCTAGTTATTTGAACTAATATTGGTATTAGAGAGAACCAATTTATTATTGCAGTTTTTATTTGGTTTCATGTTTTCAAATTTTGAATTTGATCCTGATTATTTTAATTTGGATTTTGAAATTAAAGATATGACAAGAGGAATTTGTGTTTTAGCATGAAAGAAATATAGGGAAATTCATACTTTCTGGAAAGTTTGGAATTTGTTTTTTTATTACAAATTTATCTGTTAGAAAATGTGTTCCAAGAGTGTATTGGAATGGGGCGTGATGAGATTTCAGATATCAGAGAGATAATTTTCATTCCATGGCATAATTGAAGACAACCAGGAATAACAGCAAAGTAAATGGTGGATATTAATCATGTTCATGTCACACAACCACCCCATGTACAATAGGGAAATCTTAGTTGATTGTGAGTGCCAACAGAAGAGTGCTGATTGTGAGGAAAGCACAAGTATAGCAAGGCTAACATCAAAGTGAAAATGTTTAGTTTGGAGTCTCAACAGCTGCAAGAGGGATGAATTATTCCAGTGAAAGGAAACTAAGCAAAATTCCAATGTTATAAATTGACCTCAGCAAGGATGCAAGAATGTATGAAATTAACTAACTGGGGAAACAATCTCTAGGCAGACTGCATGGTCCTTATAAGGTAACTGGAGGTGAATACATACAACTGATGGAAATTTGTTTACAGCTAGACAGCAATGACAGAATGAATGACAGAAACAGAATGGGTAAATGCAATACATGTATAGTTAGTCCAAGGTTGTAGGATAAGTGCAAACAACATAAAATGAAAGTACATAGACATAATGGGAAAATGCATGACATGCAAGGAACTGTAAGGGTGATTTGAATGGATGAATTTAGTTATGCAGGGTGTGGGACTATTCCTTAAGCAGGTGTTTCAACTGATATGGCTTTCTCTGCAACATGCAAGCCAATTGGACTAGCGTAACCAAGAATGGAATAGCTAAGTTCAAAGATGGAAGAAGCAAGGGTGATTGGATGGTTGACTGAGCATTGAGTGGGACTGAAAGGATTGGAGGGATATACTGAGTTGCCAAAGTTTGTAGATCACTTGTGTATAAGCCAGAGGTAGCAAGTGGATGTGCTAATAATAAGGTGTTTACTTGTGTCATGCTTATAGACTGAAGTAGATGGTACTGAGGAATAGGATATGTCTAAAAGATTATTTAGAAAATAAAACTTGAACTTTGAGTATGACAGTTCAAAAAATTTCACAGAAAAAATCAAAAAATTATTTGATTTTACTAAGCATGTCTTCATTTTATTTCAACCATGCTTATCATATGATTCAGAAATCAATCTGATTTCCTTTTCAACTGAAAAATATTTGATTGAGGAATATAGATATAAGTTTGATCAGGAATTAGAAAATTCCATTTATTTGAAAAATCAAATTATATCCTAAGCTTGATGGTAATTATTTTATGTCTCTGAATATTGATTTTGAATCAATTTTAAAAATATTAAAACTTTATCTCTCCCAAAATTTTATTAATCTGAAATTTGGGCTGGAAAACCTCCAATAAAGAATAAACCAATTTTTTGTTCAAAATTGGTTCCATTCCTTGGATGTGAACATTCTTTTCTGTTTTTCTTTTTCTTTTTCTTTTCTTTTTCCTTTTTTTCTTCTCAATTATCCTTAAATTCAAATTTACCTATGATCTTGAATAGTTGATTAGATTCTGGATTGTGTTTTAGTCTTATTTCCCTGATTTCACATCAATTTGAACTCAAGAAGAGAATAATGTCATTAAGGATGATGGATTGAAATTTTATTGTCTTCAAACAAAAATAAAAATTAAAATGTTTAATTAGTCTCATCCTAAGCTATGCTGAAATGAATGATACTTGACAAGAATAATGAAGAAGATTCAAGTTTTTTTTTGTTTGTTTCATGTAATAGAAACAGTCAAATTATCATTTTGCTTGCATTTTTGGTCAGCTTTTTTTATTGATTTCTACTGAAAGTTCTTGTTGCCTGCCCCTCCCTCAAAAGAAAAGGAGTATCATTTCAAAATTCATAGTCTTTGTTGGAAGTTTGCTTGAAATCTAGGAGCCTTCAGAAAACAATTTATGTAAAAAATTGCAATCAGTTGAGCCAAAAGTTTGCAGAAGCAGTTGATTTAAATTGATTCCAGAAATCTTTCAAAAAGCAGTTTTTAGCAGATTTAGAGGTTCAAATTTCTTCTTTCCATCAGTATTTACATTCCAATTTTGAACGTATACAAACAGAGTCCTGCCAGTCCAAATCAAAAATTTTGAAAATGCCTAATTTAATTGGATGAGAAATACTGAGTCGAGGCAAATTAAAATTTTCCATTGAGATTGAAAGGAAATTTTTGGAGATGCGAAAAACGGGACGAAAATTATTCACATCACAAAAGAAAACGAGCAAAAGTCATTATTTAGTCACGATAAATAGTTAAGAAGCAGCTTTTTACAAAATTTTGACATCCTTGTTTTAAAACAACGCATTACTAGTCAATCAATGGGTGAATTTGCTTGCGAAATATTTTGGATTCAATTCTAATTTTCGACGGAGGAGATAAGGAAACGGGTACCCAAGAAATACAGAAAGATCTGGCTGAACTGCGTTTTTTTGGTTTAGTCGATTAGTTTTAAATCTATATCATATGAGTCGCACTTGACCTGGGAACCTGGAGCACATATGCGCCTATTATAAAGTCTTGACCATTCCAAAGATAACCGAAACATGTATGCAGCCTAAACAAATTTATTCCATCGGATAAAAAGAATCAGAACACGTTTTTGATAGGTCAGAACAGACACGGGGACCCGCCATATCTTCCTTTCGCCAATATCTCTGGCTGTACTCTCTTCCGTTTCGGGCAATCTGCCTGGCCAAATCATCGTGTGTTCTCAAAAAGCGGAGGATGTCGTGAAGGCTTCCGTGGAAATGATTTAAATTAATCAACACTCGTCGCGGTGATGCTAAAATTTGGGGGCTTGTAAGAACGAGCAATGTGGAAACCGGGAGTCAACTCACTCGGAATAATCGGTTTGCGTTGGGATGTAGTGATGCCAGGGTCTAAGATTTCGGCAACGGAATCAGACATGCCGTTTGCATAATTTCCGACTGTCGAACGACGAACTAGTACGCGGTACTCAACTGTATCCTGTCAGCATACCATTCAGGAAAGATGGTATTCTGCCATGTGCCAAGAATCAAGTTAACAATAAAGAACGCCAAGAGCTGTGAACTAGAGAATGGATCAACAAACTTTGATCACCACCCGGTTTGATGAGAGCAGCTTGTGAAATCTCCCACTCCAACCATTGCCGTCAACTGCGGGAAAAGAAAACAGAGGATGGTGAGGAGCCAGTTTCTGGATTGACCATAACTCTGAATGGATTGGTTGCATACCATCGAGGACATATTTGTATAAATTGGCATGTTCAGGTCCTACCCAATCATGAAATTGGATGGTTTTCTGGAGCTCTTCACATACCGACGGCTCACATTGAATCGGTGCGCCGACAAACTCGATGTCAAACCATTCTCGATTTGCTTCCGTCAGATTAACTTGGGTACCGTCCACCAAGGGTTGGAGTTTGGTCGCTGGCCTGGTAATTTCATGCAGCCTCACACGGTGGGAGGTTTTCCATCTTGGATTGGCGTTACCATAAAACGTCTGAAGGGAGCGGAAGATTAAAATCAAGTCATCATTACTTTAGTTATCAATGCACACGAAAAACAAGATTCGTCGGGAATTTTCCAATCATCAACTCACCCCTGGAAGAGCGCCGACACGATCATAATCCGAATCAGCGAAAAAATCATGTTGAAATCAGGTCTGTCGAGCTTCTCAAGAAACAAAGCGTGAAAAATCATAAACGAGAAAATTACGAACCAGTCAGTGAACCTCTCCAAAAAGCTTTTCCAATCCTACGGGGATCATTCCATTCGTAGACAGGGCCCTAATACGGGGAAAACAGAAATTTTAGTGCCGGCAATTTGCTTGTACGCCACTTTGCGTTCCCTTTTATTTCGAGTCTTTGGCTCAGATAAACGCCGACCTTGTATTTTGAACGGTATTGTTCTAATGGAGTAACTCGTATATCCGAGTTCAGAGTAGTCTTCGAGAAAGCAAAAAGTGGAGTGCTCATTCGAAAACCAAAGTTGTCGCGATTCATTAAAGCTCCGTGAAGAGGAATGTATTCTAAATTCGAGCAGATGTCCATCGACCTCAAGTGGTCATAAATGAAGCTACTGTAACCTTTACCAATGTTGCGTGGGGTGCTAGTCGGCGGACAACGCTCAGAAACTGAGTTTGTATGAGAAAGCCTGAAATTCTCTTCGTCAGTAATAACTTATTTTTGTTTCAGTCAGGCAAAACAAGAACCAGATCAGAACTGGCGTTTATCATTTGGTGTGACCTGGTGACGCCAAACTCACATTTACCGTGTCTGGCGAGTTCTAACAGTCTTGACTTTTCGCGCCATGTCGTTGTGATTTCGGCTTGATCCTCAAAACTGATGACCATCCTAAAACTTGGAAAAGCGTCCTGAGTGTAATTTTGATAGCTCTGCATCAAGTCTGATAAGTCTTTTGCCCTGTCAGAATCGCCGACACTGCCCGACCGGTGGATGGTGCCATTTGAATCGACTTGAAAAATGAGCCGGCGAGAATAGTGGCCCGCCTCTAAATCATGTACGAGCCTCCTAAGCCTGTCGGGTTGACTGGGATGCGCAAGCCAAAGGGGAAACCAAATCAGAATCAGCAATTCTGTTGCATGAAGTAAGGGGTGGCGGTCTAACATATATCACAGTAAAAACCCCGGGGAATTATGTGCCACCATGAGAAAAGGTGTTTTACATTGCCCAAAATGGTTCCAAATCCTGTGAAATCTGGTCAAATTCATCTACCAAGCCAACATGGTTATCAAGAGCGAATTGCCACCACTTTTCAAATCCTCTTGGGGGTAGCCTGCCATGATGACGTCTTTGGTACTCTCTGACAGCCATCTTCAAATTTTTGCTTTGGCGCCGTAAGGTTAGCTCCCACTCCATCTGAGCATTCGTGATGAGGAGTTCAATGGGGTGCTTGGTTGTAGTGTCATTCCGAATGGGTGAAGCAAAAACTAGCAATCCGTTATCAGTGTTGAAGAACGTGGGCGGTGGTAGAGGCTTCAAGGAAGGTGCGCATGTTTTGCTACGAATCTTGATGAATGGAAGAAAGAGCAAGATTGTGAAGGTAAATAAGAAGGCAAAGACTGAGAAAAGAGGATGGACACGAGGCGGGCCCATGAGATGACGAGCCATGAGAATCGAGATGATGAACAACCGACACTTGTGTTGGGCGAGGAAGTTGTGGACGTAGGAACAGACAAACGACACGCTCCTTGAATCTAAAACCTTTCTGGCTGCTCAATGAATCACCAGGAGAGACCTGCTTACTGCGTTCGAAACAGGTGGTTAGTCCACAAAAAGGACGTACTGTTGTTTAGGTGATCTTCGGGTTGATGTGCCTCATACAGCAGAAAGGGTCATCAGGCTTGATACGAACATTGTATGGATGTACTTGTTCTAACAAGCAGAAACAACAATAGCCCCCGCCTGAACTTTCGCGAGGAAGGTCTTCAAGACGAGTGGCACTGTGCCCGATTTGGAAATTATGGACAACCGTCGTGGCGTCTGATTCGTGGTTTCCGAGTTTGTTTCCCTCTTTCTTTGTTCATCACTTCGCTATATTGAGAGATCATGGTGGTCGCCCTTCGAGGTGCTGACCCAAGCTGGCGGCGATCTGCCGTAGAGCATGGGATCATCCCCTTTGACCCAGTGCCAGGACCGTTCATTGTTAGTAAGAAAGCGCCTCTGACTGAACCAATCCTCCGATACCCAAGTACGGCAGTCACACTATTGAACCTTGGGTTTCTCCAATTTGGAAAATCGCAAACTGCGATCGGTCAACCGAACTGCAGTATCGGTCATTGTTCACCAACATTCCACGTTTCAGGAGGCCCCAGGATCCGTCCTGTGCATAACCCCTCCTCCGTCGACATGGCTCATGCCATTCTGTAAGCAACCCGTTTCCGTTTCAATGCTACATAACGTTGAGTAAGGTGCGTACAAGCTGAATTCCCATCCCAGCTCCATGACGGTCTCACCTGTCAATAACCGCACGCACGCCTCTTCGTCAAGCTTTCAATCTGGGCCGCTGGGTGAAGTTGAGATCGCCAACCAATCATCTACCGCCGACCCTGCCGATACCATCACGCACACCGCATCCATGCCCGCTGAAACTATTGCGATAGGCTCATCCCACATCATCAATGATTCCAACGCGTGCTACTTGGGATTTTGAATGGACGCATCTGCGTAAGAATAAATCTCCAAAAAATAAATAAATCAAGAAGTGGCCCTTATCGTTTTGGGCTCGGTTAGACATACAAATAAAAGGTTATGAGATCATACGTTGGTCCGATGCCGATGGAGAAAACTTACTTAGAACAAGTCCGTCAACAAAAACCGCAGCGGAAAAAATGATGACCAAAGATGTCGGGTCAATGAAAAAAAGAACGACAAAGAAACAGTGTGTGTCAATGGAAATATTGGGAAATAATTGAAAACAAGATCTTCTGTTTTAGAAAAGCGCAAGCTGAGGGTGGGGCCTTGGGGTATTCAAATCACTCAATGGCGATGAAGGACGATTGTTTCCTCATTGATGCAAGACATCAAGCCTGCCGAATCCGTTGGAGAAGAGCCACAAAAATACGAGCTGCGGTAGATTGCTCTATGACCACATCGCGCTGTGTTTTGCGCCATGTAGTCTGCACATTGTAAATCAAGATGTGTTCTGTCAGTGATTTAACCTGTATTGCTACACTCTGGCCATGGTTAAACTTGCAAAATCAAGGCAAAAAACAAAAATTATATCAGCTATTGAATTATTATAACAGAAATACTGTTAGAGCATCTACCCTCGTCTCGATAAAATCCTCGACAACTCTGACAAGTTGTCGAGCCGCGCGAGGGTGGATAACCGTCGAAACCCGATTTCGCACCCTCGTTGCAATAAATCGGGCCCGCGCGACAGCTATAGAGGAGCTAGGGAGCGGGACCCACCATCGTCGCTTCCGCGAATCCCCGCTCGATAAGCGTTGGGACTGCCCCCGAACAGGGCAAAAATGATCATTGCGGCATCATTTTGATTTTGAAAAAAAAAAAGTGAGAACAATTTGGAACAATGTCAAATGCGTGAGGGTTGTCAATGGAAGCGATGAAGTTGAAAGGGAGGGGGGCGGTACGGTAGGGTGGAGTTATGGAGGTGGACGGCCGGGGGGAGAAAAGCTACAGTGAGGCTTGACAAGCCATTGGATCCTTGTCAAGGATTTTGTCCAGTGGACAACTATTGAGCGCTATTGAGCCCACAATGGTGGCCCAATTGGGTAAATCCTTGATAAGTCTGCTTATCAAGCGGACTTATCAAGACAGCGGTAGATGCTCTTACTATACAACACACTTGAATAATACAATAGTATTATGAGTAAAAACACCACATCTTAAGTCTCTTCAAAGAGATAAGGGACCTGGCTTCAAATGAATAAAGCCTAAAGGATACTTAGAAAACTCACACCCTCTAAACTCACAATAAATGTTACTACTCAAAGGGCTTCCCACTCAAACTTGGAGTTGATGAGCTGATTATTGGATGATCTTGATACTAAAGTTTAAGGCCCCAGTCAATCTTATTCTTTAGGTTAAGTTAGGTGGACTTATTAACTCTTGCTGCATACTTGGATCAATAATAAATAATAAATAAGTGAGGCAGGGGCTATAGTGTCAAGAACATCCTATTTTAAGGTAACAGGAGCCCTCAGAGGACTCAAGGGATCATCAGGGGAGTGCTGGGCTCTCCCTGGTTTTGTCCTCAAGGTATCAAACCCCATTGAAACATCCTTAATGAGAAATAAGGAAATATTTACTCATTGGAGGAGATATTCAATGTAAAGTTGTAATTTACAGGACTGTAGGTTGGAAGGAGCCCTTTGGGGAGTAAAGAAAATATCAAGTGAGTTCATGGCTCTCCTTGTTTTTTTCTTCAAGGGATCAAACCCCATTGAATCATCCCCAATGAGGACTAAGGGACAAATACTCATTGGGGTGGATTTTCAATGTAAGGTTTTAGTTTTCACCCCGGAAGTTTAATTCATCAATATTATGACTTGAATATAATTCATATGTACAGTGAGGGGGCCTCAGAACAATTATAAATTAATCAAAAACACCTTATACAAATACTCTTGCAGGTGTTTGTCCTCCAAAACCATGTATCATGGCATTCCTTATACATGTAAAGTATGTATAATTCTTGTAAATCATCTTATGATTTTTATTCAATACAGTCAACTTTAATTTTCTCTGTCACCATGAAAAAAATGGCTGCACCTGCAGGCAGGTGTAGCACCTGGGATAGTGAGTGAAACCTGTTTTGACTTTGTTTTGGTTTTGGAGTCAAACATCAAATTGATTTTGGGATGGTCCCAGAAGATTCATGCACCATATTTATGTAATGCATGAATTGAATTGAAAATAATTACATAAATGGAATGATTGAGAATTCTTTATTTAATTGTAAAACCATACTTTAATACAAGGAATTTCAATGAATTCCAATCAGAACCAGGTGATATGGGCTGTGATTGTCACCAATATAGAATTTGAAAATGAGGAAAATTCAATTGGTAGCTCATGATCAATTCAAAGTATTGTTGTGAACAAAGACTAGCAATTTTCTCCCAGCATGGATGCTTCAGCTTTTTGAGATTAAATATTTTTTCTATGTGCAAATTTCATACCTTATACATGTGTTTAAGTTATAAAAATAATGCAAAAGATGCATCCTCTAATTTTTTTTTATACCAATATCTGGTACAATAAAAATATTTTCCCTGTGTTTTCTTATATTATCTCCTGTTATCCAAGGAGATACCAGTCAGCTAGGTCAACACATACCGTTCTTCATAAACTAATGTTATTGATAATAGCTTACCAATTGGTTAATTGCCACAACACAATAAAAATTCTTGGAAGTTTTGGCAATTTTTGAATCATAATCCATGCTTGCCACAAAACCTGATATGCTATCTTGATGTATAACAGATATTGATCCACCTTCTTGATAAACCATTTGAGAATTGAGGTGAGTGAGGCCAAGGTATGGATTTCTTGAACTATCAATTGGTTCTAAAAGTGGAAAGGTTTGCACAATGAGGACATATTTCCCACAGTTTTTTTCATAAAATATGGACAATACCTTTCCCATGTCACAAGCGCCTTGATTTGATATAGATGAAAATGAAATGTGAGAATTAATTTTATTGTAGCAATGGGTTGTTATGCTATTACCATGGAAGAGCATTGATTTGCAAGGCAACCACTCAAGCTGGTCCCATGGCAAAAGCTTGTATGTTGACAGATTTTGAATAAATTCTTTTAATAGCCCTTCTTCCAAACCATTCATTTCTTTTTTAGACGTTGAAATTTCATCTGACTGAGAAGAATAGAATAAACTTTGAAGATCTGGTAGTTGATTAGAATTGATGCCAAAAGCATTCCAGTTGGATCCAATTTGTTCAACAACACCTTGAAGTTTTGCTCTTTCAAGGAATCCATTCAAGAGAGACTTATCAAGGAAACCTGAAATTTAACAAACCAATCAGCTCACTTCTCCCAATCAACAAAATGTTTTTCAGAAATCTGTGTCACCTACATGTATTTTTATTTTTTTTTATCAAGGTCAATATGTGATTCAGCCTTTCTCCTGACCAACATGAAAATATTGAGGGAGGACCATAGAGCACAATCATCTTAGTAATACACTGAGAGAAGTGAATTGTTGGCTTTGGTTTAATTTCATTTCCCCAATGTAGCAATAATTCCTCCCAATAAGCCAAGATAAATTCATCCAATTGGGTCACCTGGTAATGGGTAAGTTGATGAGACATGACTACGTTGATAATACCAACAAGTTTAGAGGTAGTTGATACAAGCTTTTCCGCCCTTGAGTTGTTTGATGAGTTCCACTTCCACCTTGGAAGAAAAAAAATAACTACATGAATGGTGTACAAAACCAACCATTTAGCAGCCTTAGGAGTACCAGCAGAAGGCAAACATATATTTCTGGGAAGTCTAGTAATCCAAGATGGAAATGCAATCAAATTGCTACCCTCTTGAAGACTTTTGAGTCCTTGAGGAGTAATTCTCATTGATGCAAAACTTGCCTCTTCTATTGATGAAGCTGAATGAAGGGGATAATTGGATTATTCAACAGAGAGATGTGAGCTTTCTTCCATAAAACTTTGAGCGCTCTTGCCAGTTTCATTTTGGCTTCCTGATTTAATTTTAGAAGATCTAATTTGATTTATTCCTTATGAGTCAGCTTCTTTCTTTCCTTTCTCATTTGATTTAGGTAAGAATTTGGGTGAGCTGTTTGTTGATGTGTTCTCAAGAAGCCTTGGAGAACGCTGGACAGAAGGTTGGAGGAGTTGAGATTCAGAATATTCCCAACTTTTTGAGGAGCTGGGAGGATGAAGCCCTGGAATTTTTTGAACTACAACAATTGGTACTGAAGTTCTCTGTTGAATATTGGATGGTCCTTGTTGCTGTTGATTTCCCCAAACTTTCACCTTTGCAATTGGATTGGGAGCTGATTCCTCAAGGTTTTGTTGGTAGCTTTCTAGAAATTGTTGAACTCTCCTCCGGGTTACTCTTTGGGAGCTCTCTGGTGAAAAATAGCACTTTTGTTTGGATCCAGATCTAAGGCTGCTAACTTGACTAATAGTGACACTTTTTGGGTAAGTGTTTCCCCTTCTCTCCAAATTTTGAAGAGTTTGACCAGCCTTTATTATTTCAAGGTAGGTGACACTATAATCTTGTAGCATTCCCAAGATAAATGTATGCATTGCATCAATTGTTGTCATATTTGTTGGTTCCCAGTATGGCAGAGTTTGGAAAATTGTGTACCGGGCACCATGTAGCTTGAGAATGTTGGCTTTCCAATACAATGATGAAGTGTTATTCCAAATTTCTGCCCATTTAATGTGATCTCAATTATTTTTTACTGGCCAAGTCTCTTTTTTGGTGTTTCTGATGTCATTGAGCTTGAGTTTGCAGTGGGAACAGAATATTGTGGCAGAGTGAGATGAAAATCCACCCATTTTACGCAAGGTAGGTGTATCACCAATCAGAGGCAATATTACTGCACATATTACTCTTCCATTGGGGTATTTGTTGGTTTTTGTGAAGTATATTCCTTTCCAAAGGTCCAGTAGCTCAGAGAAAAGTGGCTTGAGTAGATTGTTCAGTTGTAACAAGGTACATTCCTTGGGTGTTGGTGTGAATCAATACACAAAAAGATTGTGCAGCTTGTAATGGACATTGGGTGGGAGGTTGAAAAATATCAAGAATATTACACGAAGAGAGATGCTTTTTCCACTGGTCTTTATTCCATGGGGATTCATCAAATCAATGTAAATTCCAAAAAAAGGTTCCCAGGTTCTGCTATGTAAACTTGATTGGATTCATCCTTGAATTCCTTCCACATACTTCCATCCCAAATATCACAAAGTCTATTAGGATTACTGGCTTGATGCCGTTGAGGTGCACTGAGTAATTCTTCAAAAAAAGGGAGAAGTAATTGTCTTGCCATCCACTTCTTGATTAATTGTTGTCCAAACTGCTTCAGAGGATAAAATTTGGATTTGTTCTTGTCTTGAATCCAAAGTTTTGACCCACATGTAATGGGCTCTCCAGTTGTTGAATGAACAATATTATTGCATTTGGGATAGTGCCTGGTTTCTTGATTGTCTTCACCAGAATGGGTTTCTGAAGAAGGAAGTGCTTGATCCAAGGGATAAAGTTTGTAAAAAATTTCACAAAAGACATTTTCAACTTGATCATTTGTAATTATATTTTTTTTAATTTTTCAAGAATTTTAGGGATTTCTGCTGAAAAGTTGGGCTGGCCAGTTAACATTGAATTAATGCGGATTTTTTCATGTCCTATCTTGATTTATTGCTGACAAACATGGTCACCAACATTTTCCTCAATACTTTGGTGAAGGATTTGAAGTGATGAGATTAGGGCACTTGGATTGTGATAGAGAAATTGAAGAGGTTTCATCCCATATGTATCATAAATTTCCATGTTTTCTGGTGGGGACTGTTGTATTTCATTATAGGAAGGAACCATTTCAGGGTTGTTTGGTGCATTTGAATCTTCAATTCTTGGCTTGAATGTGATGAAAGAGAGGAAAAATAAGAAAATGCACCTCAATTCAAGCACAAATCAAGAAGTATACATTTGAAGAAGATGTTCACTCACAGTGCTGATGTTTTCTTGTTGTGTTTCACTGACGGGGTTTATTCTGGTAATGGAATGGGAAATGTTTGGTATCTTTTTTTTTTAATTTGTGCACCATGAATGTTTCATCATTTATCTTTCAAATATTGATCATAACCAGCAAGAATCCCGTCACATACACTTGTAGAATCATTTGACTGCAATAAATGGTTTTGATGTGCTTCTTTGGACCTTGCAACACCAGTGTATATATTTCTTCCATGTTCAAATGTTCTTTCAGAACATTTGGAAAATTGGCATATCCAAATGTTCTTTCAGAACATTTGGCAAATTGGCATATCCAAATTTCTCCAACTCTTGTAGTGTGCTCCATTGTTCTGATTCATTTGGATTTTGTGGTAAGTCAGATTGTTGGAGGTTGTCTAAAATTTATTGATTCAAGCGGAAATAGATAAGAATCATTATAAATATTCAATTTGTTTTTTTATCTCCTGGTGAGTTTAAGTAATCAAATATTCTCAAAAATTTATTGCTTCCATTTTGAATATTCATATTTGGGCCAGTGGCCAAGGGATTGCACAGTAGATCTTCTATCTTTAAAAAGATTCCTAATTGATAGATCATAGAATAATTGGTCATGTGTAGCGCATGTAAAATATGTACACAATCCAAAGATATTTTGATTTAAATTTCAATACAAATGCCTTGACAAAAAATCCTGTATCCAGTCTCAAAATGAATTATCTCAATAAAAACTCATTATAGTAATTTACATTTTGGCATTGAAAAATTTGAGTAGGCATTTTTTAAAAAAATAAATTGGCCATTCCTGGAGTCAGACTCCTTTTCTCAAAGTACTGAATTCTCATCTAGTGGTATTTATATTCCATATGTCTTTTTCCTAAAAATAATTTTGGGGATGTTCAAAATATTATTGATCTCAAAATTGCTTTTTTACACTGAGGAAAAGGCTTTTTGGGTGTTGTGAGCTGGCAAAAAAATGTTGGAGTATCTGAAAAAAAAGATGAGGCACACAAAATGAAATTACTCAGTGTTTTTCAATGGGATATTTAATTCTTTACACACTTGAATTTGGGTTTTTCCCAATCTTAGTTTAATTTTTGTGTGGTTTGTTGAGATAAAGTTATAAATTCATTCATTTGAAAATTTCAGGAGGTTTTGAATGTGGCCTCATTTTGTTATAACTCAATTTAATCAGGCAGGTCCCACATAATTTAGTTTCCTAAATTGACTTAATCTAGCTTTACATATGATTACAAGTTTCCAGTTGAAAAAGCATGAGTGGAAGCCCAATTGAGATACATGGAATACTGGATAAAACTTTCACAATATCCAATGTTGCATCCAAACACATTTGTCCCTATTCTTTAGAGGAAGAATAGAAAAAATACACTATTCCCAATATTCCTAAAATGTTTGAGTGGTTTCCATTAAGCTTGATGGCTTGGAGACTTGAGCTCTGAGAAAGGAAACTGCATCTGTGAGATCAACTTTTGGAAGTAAAATCAAGGCTCTTTTTTCAACAGGAGTTATATCCTGCAGTGTTTCCTTGCTTGTCCAGTTTGGGGGTATTGAGGTAGGAAGTGAAGGTGGGTCATCACCTCCTTTCAAATCGTTTGGTTGGTAAAGACTGCTAATTTTCACTTGTCTTTCCCTCTTTATGCGTGGGTTTTTCCCTAGTTGAATGTATGCTTCATCAAGGTAGTGATAAATTTGGGATATTTGTTCAGCCCTCCAGATATTGGCATGATTGAGAAATTCTTCATCTTCACCCTCAACATCAGAAATGAAGCCACTATTGAAGAAAATAGCAGAAGTCTCAGCTGGGAACAAATGCATCATTTCCAACTCTACTGCAATTATCTTCCTGATTTCCTTCTTATTATTCTGTCTTTAAAACAATCATGAATAGTTAGTCATTGAACAGTGATAGACATTTACACAGTTTTAGAATATTTATTTGACCTACTTTCTTCTTGTTTAAACTCTGGGATGCAGAAACATTTGAATTCCTGCTCCTGGAGCCTCCTTATATCTTTCTTTCCTTCTTCCAAAGAGCCTTCTTTGATAGGAGCCAACAATTGATTATGCCAACACGGTTTGCTGGGGTGTTGTCATTCTTGGTTATTGAATAGGCAGAAGTACCCCCATGTTCATGGCACATCTCCCATGCTCTGATTATGATTGCAGTAAGAGAGGAAGTCCAGCTGGATGTTGGATTCTGCTCCCAGTGGTAGGTGCATCTAGGAATCCCGGCATTTTGGATGAGAGCCTGTGCATGGGATATCCATGTCTCATCATTAGAGTTGATTTGGCCAATAGAAGTGGCTTCTATTGATTGAGATTTTGAATAAACGTTTTGTTGCAATTGGCGCAATGCATCCTTCTTGACAAGTTTGAGCTCCTTTTCACATAGGTGTGGATTGGAATTGTATTGGTTGGTTTTACCAGTGTTTGATGATTTGGCATTGATGATGGATTACTTCTTCTTTGAGATATGATTTTGCAGGAAAGATAGTTCACCAGGAGCTGGAGGATCAGGCAGCTTGTTGTTGTTGGAATCCATTCCAAGAATTGCTTTAGTCCAATCAAGTAAGGATTTGGAAATACCACTAGAAGAAGGCGGGATCCCAAGATTAATTGCATGACAAGAGATTGAATATTGTTCCTGGGCCATACATTGTGGAAAATAAAGGGTCAACACCCCTTAAGTTGTCCTTGAGTTCCGGAAGTTATTGATCAAAGCGTCTGTAAGGAGATTGGATGCAGCTGGTCAAGAGAGAGAGAGAGAGAGAGAGAGAGGGAGAGAGAGGGAGAGAGAGAGTGATAGAGTGTGAATAAGATGAATTCCTCCCTTTCCAATCCAATCCAATCCAATCCAATGATAAAGTCCTATCATATATGAAGTGATCCTCCCCTCTCATCCTATACAACCCGGAGTTGAGAGTGAAGTATTTAAGTCCTCCATCTCAACCCTAACCTAAGTACAACCGCAAGTAAGCAAGAAATGATGGAATACAACCCCTAATCACAGAACCCTAGCCCAACCCTACCCCTCCATCCCTTTCCCCATAACCCATGCCCCTCAATAACAACGCACGCCCGGTTCATCCTTCTCATGGCG
The DNA here is from genome assembly GCA_025617555.3 of Puccinia polysora. NCBI lineage: Eukaryota > Fungi > Basidiomycota > Pucciniomycetes > Pucciniales > Pucciniaceae > Puccinia > Puccinia polysora. The sequence goes on from CM062618.1 coordinate 51,183,087, forward strand.
CGGCCCTCCGCCGCGCCCTACTTGGAGCCCCCCGGTTTTCCTGCCCGCGCGCGTCTGCCCGACAACCCGTTCCAGGAATCCGGGGCGTACCCGCGTGATCCAATCCGCGCGTCTTGCAATGCGCAATCCGCTTGATCTGTGCAAGCCTTCCAATCCGCGCAAGCTTTCCAATCTTGGCAAGCCTTCCAATCCGCGCAAGCTTTCCAATCCGCGCAAGCCTTCCAATCGGCGCAAGCCGTCCAATCTGCGCAAGCCTTCCAACCCGCGCAAGCTTTCCAATCCGCGCGAGCCCGCAACACGCAGCCTTTACGACTTGTGTCCAAGAAAGAGCACCACAACGTTCCTTCTTCTTCTGGTGTTGGTGGGATTGGGAAATTTGTTGGGCAATCATAAAGTATGATGGGGCTGCAGAGTTATCAAATTCATCATCTTGCTCAAAACCTTCCATATTGAATTGGTAATCTGGAAGGGGGACATTTGATGGTTCAATGGTTGGTGGTGCTGGGATAACTGAGCTTTCTGTAGTTTAGTAACATAAAATGAATGAAAAAAGAATTTAGATTTGGGATTGTATCATGGTTATGGAGGCTTTGTGCTAGGGGAATTAGATCTTACTGGCTTGCATTTCTTAATTTCCAATTTGATAACCAGATGATAATGTTCCTGATTTGATGGTTAGGTCTTGATTTCCTTCAAACTGATAAATAGGAAGTCAGATTGTGTCTTGTTGGCAATCTGAAAAATTTCAGAAACCAAGAGATTATATATTATGATTTCCCTTTGTTCCCAAATTTGTCTTCCAAGTGGCCAAATGGTATGTATATAAGTATACTTCCATAATAACAGTAAGGGATTAATTGCATCAAAGTAAAGTATTGTGGAAAATAATATCATCATCAAGGTGAAAAGAGGTGGTATTTTCCTCAACCTCCACCAAAGTTTTGGTGATTATGTTTGGTCAAGGCATTGCAGAAGCCCAAAGAATCTGCAGTGGAAAAATAGAATCTGCAACATTTAAATTTTTTATTTTTGGAATTATGTAGAAAGAAAATTACTTTACAATTAAAAATTTGAATACAGAACATCTTCTGCCATGACAAAGATCTTTGGACATGATTTGGGTGAGAGAATATTTTAATTTATAGATACATGGGATACACCTATTATTATTGAATGGGAATATCAAATCAAGTGTATAATTAAATATGGAAAACATTTGAGTGGAAATTTTGTTAAAAAATAAAATGAACCATATTATATATTGTAGATGAGTGCTTTCCAAACTAATTAATTTGGTTAAACAGCAAATTGAATTAGTGTCATAAGTAGAGATGAAAATTAAAGGCACAACTCAAATTAGTTCATTTATAGCTGTCTTTATTTTTTGGTGAAGGATTTTAGCATCAAAATCCAGAAAAATTCATTGTGAAAAGCCAATGGAGCAGGCTGGACAAGGAAAATTGGCATGCATGGAGGTTCACTTTTTGGAAGGTTGATTTTTAAGAACTTGGAAGTATAAAAAAGTATTCTGATTGACTTCTTCATATTCATTTGTGCCCAATTTTCTGCACGGAAATTGGGATTAGGACTTTCATCTTCCAATTTTTTAGAAAAAAAAAACTATTTTATCTCATTATATAAGCAGATAATTGCTTTGGAAGATCATCCCTGGATCTATAGTGCATTCTAAAGTGAGTTTGTAAGTGTAATTCATGGGGCAGTGGTTCCAAAACTTCCTTATTTCTGGTTGGTCACAATCCATTCCTTAAAATAAAACTGATGACTGAAGATATTTTATTTTCTGCTAATCAAGAAAATATAAAAAAAATTGAAATGTAGGGATCTTTTTCAAGTTAAACTAAAAATAGCCAGCATGAAAAATTGTGACTACTTCAAGCCATTACACAAAAAAGTGGGAAATGAATAACAATTAGAAGATTTGTGTAAAAACACTGAATAAAAAATTTTTGATGAACCAGATTAAGCAATCAAAATGAAAATTTCCAAATGCAAATCACATCAAGAAATCACTAAAGGATAGATATTCTATTCTTGTATTACTTGATAAAAGATCAATATTTAATTCCCAATGCAACTTGCCATTTCCTATTTACCAGAGGGTAAGATTTTCAAACCAATAATAGAAGTATACAAGCATTCAGTTGTAGAATCTCAAATTTGAAAGAATTTTCTGCATGATAAATGTGCACAACTTTAACATCAAGAAAAAATCCAAAATCTATGTTTGGATTTGATGGAATAAAGTATGAGGCATTAAAGTTCTGCATTATGAAGAAAAGTTTCTGTTTATTTCCAGTGTGAATTCTTGAAAAAACCATGCAATTACAATAACTAGTTGTTTTCAATCCTAGAAAAAGCAAATCATCATTCAGTGAGACAAAGAGTATTGGTGTTTAAGGATCATGCAGCTTGTGATGCATTTTACCTTAATCTGCATTTTTGTTTGTTATCTAGAGCTGTTTTATTTGATCTGGATAATGCAGGATACCCATGTTTTATTCATCTTGAAAATAAATAAATAAAAATGAGTTTTTGAGAAGAAAATTAGTTTTTATATCCATCTCAAAAATTTAATTTTATCCAAGAAATGACACAGCTTGATATCAAATGAATTCTGAAGTGAATCATTTTGGGATGCATAATGATGCAACAGATGGGTTGGTTTACTAACAATTTTAAGCCATCTATCCAAAAAGAAATAACACTAATGAAAATTGGGGGTGTTCATGAGCTATTTGTTCTGGTATTTTTGTTCTGCGCTTCTCAACACCATGGTGCACTTAGGCTAAGTGCACCATGGTGCTGGAATTGCTTCCAACATTGTTGTTCAACTGCTGTAATGATTTTAGTTAATTACTGGTAACTTGGAATAATCATGGCAGACTGTAACTCTAAATTATTCTATGAAATTTGTTTTGGTAAGGACCAATGCCCTCAGGCATGATGGAGAATTTTTTGGGAGGATGGTGCACTTAGGCTAAATGCATACTGCTCCCATAAACTTTTGGTATTTTTGACAACTCACAAAAATAATTTTTATTGATATTTCTACTTTTTGAAAAAAATGTGTTATTTTGTTTTCATCCTAAACCATTTTTGATCCCAAAGAATGCAATCTGAATTATGAAAACCATTTTGCTGTTGCAGGAGTGTGATGAAGTTCTGGAAATTTTTATTGGATGAATTTCAAGCACTCAATGTTGAAATGAAACAAAACCGCATGGAAAATTTTTGAAAGAATTCATCAGTTATGGTTGTGTATTCATGGCACTTCAGAACACGCATATTGTGGGTTGATGGAAGAAGCATTTACAAGGCAACAAACAAGAAATTTTGAATTATATATTATTTCAGGTTTTTGGTTTGTGCATTTTAAGATGCTAATTCACTGAAGGAAGCAGGTGTATGTAAACCAAATCTATTTTTAGATGGATTGATTGAAAGCACAAAAAAGTTCAGAAGATGGCGTTTCCTAACTCCCAACTGAAAATGAAATTTATTTACAGTTTTTGATATCATTTCATTCTGATGGAAATCTTGAGAAGCATGGAATTTTAATGCATTTTTGAAAGAAGAATAGATGAGATTAAATCAATTGCATACCATTGTAAATATCTTGCGTTTTGGTAGTTTTTACGTTTTCTTTGCAGCATTTCTAATTTCAAATGCATTATAGTAAATTATTTGGTGTATGTATTGAGGCAGATTTATTTTGGATAAGGAATCATTAAATAGGAAATATTATTAAACCCCATCATTCTTTCAATTAGCACAAACTGTCATAAAATCTTTTGTAACCATAAAAATAACTAAGAAAAGAAAAGAAATTGAAATTCAGGCTTGCAAAAGCTAACTCATGCATTAATATGGATGACAGCTGGTGATTTTTAACCAAAATTCCTGGAATTTTTTCCATTTGCAGAAATTGTGACTGCCCCCACGGATTACCCAGGTGGTTGAGCATCAAATAATGCAATAGGCTTAGGTTCATAGTGTTTTGGTGATGGTAGAATCATGACAAAAAAATTCATTGAAAGAGTGTATGGGGAATAAAAAATAATCTTTATAAAGCCTCCTAATTTTTCTGTTGTTGGAAAAGTTTCATTTGGTTTTGACTATTTTCTGATGAAAAAGCATTTCAATCCACAATAAATGAGTGGAAGCAGTTGTTGGTTGGAACACGCAATTCCAAATTTCTAACAGCTGGTAGATATAGTCTGAGAAAAATTTAAGATGCCTCAAAAAAAAGTGCAGGAAGACCAGGTGAAGTGTCTTTGAAAAGGATTTAGGCAGGAGAATATAAAAGATCCCTTGATTGCACAAGTGGATTTTGAAGAGGATGTCATATATTGAACCATGAATTCCAAACAGAAAGGGATTTACTGTCCTTGCACATTAGGTTTTCAAGTTCACATTGAATGTCTACATATGAGATTAACTGAAGTTTTGGAGGACTTTCCTTGAAAACCATGTTCAAACAACATGGTGTCTCCAAAATCAACATTATTTTAGGCATAGTTTATTGATTTTTAGAAGCCAATCATACACTGGGAAAGGTGAGAAAATCATGAATATTGGGGCTATCTTGATCAATCCATGTAGAAGGTTTTGCTCTATTTCTAAGAATGCATTCTTTCTGAAGAAAAAAAATAATAAATTGGAGGTAAGTATAATCAGTGAATCAGGCTACATGGATTTCAATATTTTTGCAAAAGCATTTGGAATTTTTCTTATTGGAATCAATCAAAAAATCATTTTTGAACTGAAAATGGATTATCCAACATTTGATGGGGGTTGTGGAAAACTTAGGCCAAGTCATCCACCCCTCCACATCTCCTTGGAAACTTTGGGAAAAAGAGCCAATATAACCAATTCAATATGTCATGGGAAGGTATAATGGGGTTTGAATCTTTTCTCAAATTTTGTTCTGGTAACAATTGGATGGGTATTTGACCCTTTGGCCATCAAATAAAAAAAAAGAATAAATACAAGCCAGCATGACATTCAAAGGCACCATGATGGAGTCGCCTGCTGTTCTGTGTGTTGCATGCACCTGATAGTTCATTATACACATTATTGAATGATTGCAACCACCCTTCAATTTCAATTTTTTAAGAAAAATCCAATACTTGAAGAAACTGACGAACATCTTTCAGATGTAACCAGGTCACCAATTTTGTTATAATGATTATAAAAAGTGGAAGAATTAATTATGAGGCCTTAAGGAAACTCAGCTCTATTGTGTTTTGTTGAATGGTCAAACAAATGGTGTGATTTTGGTCTCAATTAATATTTTTAAAAATTAATTGCATTTCTTGTGAGTTTTTTGGCCAGAAAGAAACTGAATTTGGTATTAAAACATACTTGAATTTGGACTGCATCCAAATTTGGGTATAAATATTGAGATCTTTATTGAGTCACTCAAGATAGTTTAAAGATAAGATGTTGCTGAATAATCCTTGGTAAGGGGCCTGTCTTTCTCACCCAGTATTAAAAAAAGGCTACTGTAATAGATAAGGTAGTCAACCCTTTTTTAAAGCTTTAATCAATTACACTTCTGGTTAAAATTCAAGGAAATGTGGAATAATTTTGTGAAAATTATTTCTGTGATGAACATCAAACAGAAACTTTTATGGTGATCCTCCCGAACATTATTCCAAGGACAAATACTCTGGTGTGATGTTAGGAGTGGCAGGGTGGCTTTTGTAGTATTTAGGACCATAAATTGTGATTCTGTGGAGAGTGGAAATTTTTGGTTATATTGCAATAATAGTAATTTGGGATTATTTTTGGATATTCCAGAATTTGTCTAGGCTTAATTGAATGCATGAGCAAGGAATAATTATTGTGGCAAACAATTCAAATTAACCTTTTTCATTGCTTTCTAATTTTTTCCCACTTAGGTCTTTCTTATTGTGGCCATGTCTTTTATGTGATTATGCACTTTCTGGAATAGGTTCATAAATGCCAAAAGATGGGAAATGATGTATGTCAGATTTACTAGTCCCACAACCACGGTCAACTGTTCTTCAGCAGCATGGTGCACTTAGCCTAAGTGTACCATGCTGCTGAAAATGTACAAGCCTAAGTCAGTATTGTCTGATTACCCCAGTTCTTATGATGAACCCCTTTTTATAGACCACAGCCTCAAATGTTTTTCAAAAATTTGTTATCCGGAATCATTATGGCCAACATACTCTCAACCATTTGGGATCATGAATCCATGAATTAATCCCCTCCTGAGGAAATTAATTTATAGATAAATATTCAAATCATTAATAATACAATGCCATAATCAGTTCTGAATCTGCTAATAAAAAAGTTCCTCAAACAGACACAGCACATACTTTTTTCACATTTCTTTAAATTTGTGTTCTGAATTGAACAAATATCAGCATATGAGTTTTGTTGATGGAAGTCAAATTTCAAGAATCATGAAAATTTTTTGGTGTCAAGATTTGGAGCCATAAAATCCCGCCAAACCTTTTTAAAGTCTCTTCTCCAGCATCATACAATTTTTTAAATAAATTTCCTTAATTTCAGTCATAATCCATAACATGAACCAATCTTTCAATTAATTATACTTTTTCTGAAAGTTATATCTCACAGTAACAATAATTTTTCAATGAAACTTTTGAAACAAAGCTTACTGCAAGCCAAAAGTAACATTTGATACAATGGCACATCTGAGATTACTACATCAAAATCTTTTATTCAAGTTTTTTCTTTACCTTTGAAAGACAGTGTGCGGTCATTATTCCTGAAATAGTGAAATTTTCACAATATCACCCATAACCCTTTTTTATACATGGTCAATTTTAGAATAATTACATCAATTCCATCTATTTCTGGTGTAAACTGACCAAGAATTTTGGACTCAGAAATATTCTTTTGTATCTAAGCCCCATTTCTTTTATTTTCTGGTTACTTCTTCAAAAACACTCAACATCTATTGTTTTACTATTCAAAAATCCCGGGTTCCCCCTTTTTGGATGGTACACACTCATTATTTTGAAATCACAATTTTTGATTAAAAGTTTTTAGGATCTCTTTTTTTTAGCCAGATTGTGCTGATGCACGACCAATTTAAATCTTTGCCTCCACACCTGCCAAACAAATTGCCCCCACCATAATGATGCAGGGATTCGTTGTGGCCACAACAAATCCCTTGATCCCCGGCCGCGCGGCTTCCAAAACATCCTGGCCACCCCCTCGCGCCCCCCAAACCATCCAATTTCAAATTTTGGGGGGCCACGCAGCCTTTCTATGCTGAAGGCCACGCAAGAAAGCAAGATGAGTGTGGGAGAGGTGTCCCGACTCGTGTTGCTTGCATGTGGGTGCGCACGGACCTCAATCCTTGCCCAAACTTTGGAGTTGTGCCTTGTTATTGCTTGCACAACTCAGAACATACCAAAATCACGTTTTTCTGTTGCAACACACCTTGATTCCGCAATCAAACTGTCTCCACCTTCAGGAAACCTTGCAAAAAGTGCCAGCCCAATACTGCGGTGAGTTCTCATCACTTTCCTTCCTCTCCACTTTCTTCGCGCTGATGGACTGATCACACTGTTTCTGCTATCTTTCCTGCATCATTCCTAGGCCTCATCCCACCACAAGCATCCCTTCTCCAATTTTTTTTGCCAATATCCTCAACTGTTTTGAACCCCTTGATTGCAAGCCCATTTTTTGTTGTTCTTTGTTCCTCTTGGCCGGCATCTGTTTCTCTTTATCTGGTAAGAAATCCTCCCACCCCTTCCCTCTTGATCATCATCACCTTTAAACCCTTTCCTTCCCATTCAAATCAACTCCCACCTTTCATCCATTGTCTCTTCCGGAACTCCACAACATGAAGCTGATGCTTATAAACTCTTTGCCTACCTTCTCTTTTTTCTTCCATTGGTTCAACATTGCCCATTCTCTACTTGTGATTGAATCCTCAATAATGTGGTCTCCCCCTCCTCATGGATATCTTTTCAATCCAAGGCCCTTTTCTCATCATCCCCCAACCTTATTGCTGCTGATTATGCTTCTTTGTTCCGACTGATCATCATAAACAAATTCCAGCCATTTTATCACATTTTTCCTCTACAAGTCCACTCGGAATCCCCTTGAAATGAATCCAAAATCAACCTCAGATCCTCCACTGTTGCCACCAAACCTCATTAATGAGTGTACAACCCTCCAAAGTGCTCAAAGTAGCCATACGTATGTATTTTAAAAACCATCAAGATCATTTCATCTCACTAATGATTATTTCTTGTTTTATTTGTTGATTTTTGGGACTTGGACATCTGTGAACGCTTCTGAAACATGGTTTGTAGGAAAGATGAGCTAGTGTCTCAGAAGCAGGATCAGTGTTCAACACCAGAATTGACTTATAAAACTAAGCCAGCACTCAACTTCATTTAATCAGAACCCGCAAAATCCAGAGCACATAAAAAACATTGGAAAGCTCAAAGTGATCACTGCAATTGGGAAAAAAAACTCTGAACCAGCCTACTTTGTTGATCTTAGGCCAAATCTTCAACCTTGCCAAGTTATAGTACCTCTTAAAGGGCCACCAACCACCCTTCATGTTGTTTGTAATTGTAAATATGACCCATACCTAGTATTGAAGTATCATACCCTCAACCAGCGTCCTTATACCTTACTGGCCACTAAATTCTCAGAAATGATATCTGATCTCTACACCATGGCCATCAATCAAATCAACCTTGACAAAACCAATCAAAATACCAAATCTGACTCCATTTATGGGCTTGGCTTTCGCCAGGGAACTGATTGAGGATATTCTGCAGGTATTCTGATTTTAATTATAAATTTTTCATTATCAAATAACAATTGAATTAATCAACAAATGATAGTTAAATCAGGAATATATGCTAGAAGAAGAGACTTGACTGAAGAACAAATTTCAAATGATGATGCCTTGTGGGCTAAGCTTCCAGTTCACAACAAATTGGTCTTCAATTGTATTAACGGTCTCTCCAATACTGCCCATATGAAGCACAAGAAAGTATCTGAAAAGTTCAAAATACCAAACTGGAAATCTCCAGAGTGGGGTGATCAAAGACAATCTTTACTTCATGCATCCAATTTCATTGTGACTTGTGATGACTTTTCAAATGTTGTTCATACTGATGAGGATGATTTGAATGGTTATAGTTATGGTTTGTTCTCATATATTGAAAAACCCACTGGCACCCCCATTCCACCTCCCTCCATTGAAACAGGCCATGGTCTCTCCTTCCCAACACTTGTTTTCATGGTTTATTATGCAAAGGTTGAGGTTATTGTTGAGATATTATGGCAAACTTGCGTTTTTCCACATCATACTACTTTCCCTCCACCCAGTCTCCAATCAACAGAACATCATACCCATTTTGGATGCTCATTCCAAATAAAAAAAAACTTTCCCATTGCTCCCTGAAACTCCAAATTTGTTCTCCTAATGAAATTGTATCTAAAGTAAATTTAAAAAAAGCTAGATATGGGTATTGAATTAATTTTTTGCATGCAATTCAAATAATAGCTGTTTTGGAAATATATCCTGCAGTTTTCCTCCAAACCCAATGTGAAAATCCACCTGAATTGTACAAAGTTTGTGATAAGTGCATTTTCAGAAACAATCTCATTGTAGTGATGGAAAACTTATGCTAAGTTGTACACCATCCCACAGAAGTCAAGACATCAAATTAATTTGATAAAAGTTGTATCAGGTTTTGGGACCATGGTCGCGTTATGATTGTCAGCTTGCTACTATTGCAGAGCAAGCTGCAAAAGTAACTAAAATAACATAAAAATAATAATAATACAACTAACCTAAGAAGGAGTAGGAAAAACCATAAATATTATTACAGAAATGGATTCTCCATCCAAAATTAGGTAGGGTCACTCACTGACCCCACCCTTGAAATCCAACTCCTTATGTTTTTAAATAATTAAAGAAAAAAGAACCAAAATACTACGGCTCCAGTATTGAGCTTTTTGGCCAATTCAATATTTCACATGAATTGTCACGTATAGGTTTCACACCTAAAATTCAGTCAGAATTGAGGTGTTGTGTATATTTTAGGAGTTACGGGCGGAAATGTGTTTTGTCACAATTCCCGCACGCAGCGGCGGCAGCCACAGCACCCGCGCGCAGCTGAGATACAGCCGTGTCAACCCGTCAAGGTCGTGTACGCAGCCCCGGGCCTCTGCCAAGTACACAGCCGCGGGACTACGGGCTGACATAGTGACAGGCGGCCCAGGTACTGCGTAAACAGGCTACAACATACACGGGAACTTATTACATATGTAATAAAGGTTCCCGTGGATAGTAGACTGTCTAAATATACATAATATCATATAAAAATACCTAAATAGTCCTTAAACGCATTTTTTATTTAATATAATGCAAAGAATCAAGAATGTCGAAAATAAGACAATGACAGCTTCAAAAAAATTTATTAAAATACTTTAATATACTTTTATGAGGATTATTATACATCAACATTCTCGTGAAATACTAAGGAAGATAATGATGTAATAATATTACATGAATTCTAATGAATTATATTTTTAAGTAATTATCTTAACAAATCAACTGGAACTTGTAGATAAAGAGTAAAAACAATATTATGACTTTTACTCCAGTTATATAATACATAATGAGAACTTACCTGACATCAGAATGTCCTTAGAGATGTCTAATAATATAATTATTATATGACTGGGAACATATACTAAGGATACTTAATTAAATAATTCATAAATAGGACAGATTAGTGTTATTCACACGTCCTAATATCCATTATAAGGTAGAATAATTCCCATACCCTAAGGAATTAGATGCTACCCGGGCTATAGAACCAAGGGCACATGACAGGCTACCTCTGGTTACCCTGCTAGCCTTAGTGTCCGTCCCTTTGAGCACCTACAACCCTCAGAAGGACCATATTGGGACTCCAAAAACTATAAATACAGAGCTCTTTTGAGGATGTTGTTGGGCAGAGACCCAGTAATATTCATATCCAGACGCCGTGCCAAGGTAATCAAATAATTATAAGAGTTAAGTAATTGATTTATGGCAATGTCTGATCAGTAATATCCGTCCTCAAACTTCTTTTTATCAATTAAAACTGCTGAACAACCTTATAACCCCAGTATACAGGTTTAACCCATCAGTACACGTCCCAAACAGATACCCAAAGGATTTAATAATATACCAGTGAGTCTTATTATCCTTTCTCTGTTGTGGTAGCTTGGCTACAAGGCCCTACCACTCCATTGTGTATTTTATATACATATTATCTTTGGGTATAATAATCTTTAAACTAAAGAACCCAAAGTAACCAGGACTACGTGTTTTCATACTGAAATCCCTGAAAAGAGGTGTTAAAGATCCCCAATATAATTGTGGCCCCTCTATAAATATTTAATAATCAATTTTGATTTGAAACAATAAACAATAACCAAACCATTTAACCTTGCAGTAAGCTTAATCCAAGTATTCTACGGATTTTTGCTGCATTTATTAAATAATATATTTATTATTTACAATATCACCTCTGGTAGCTAAAGGATAGCAAGGGTCTTGGCATCCAGGAGGCTGACAATTGGGGGTCTGGCCGGGAAATATTCCATTTTATTATATTTAATACCTTGGACCAGACATTTTCACAAAAAAATAAAATCAAAGATAAATTTATCTGACTTTATAACCGTGATTTATTATTAAATTCTTTGGCAGTGGATTTAAAAACCAATGCAGAATTAATAATCTATTATCTAAATCTTTTAAAGATAAGAAAAGAAGAATACATTAAAAATTATAAACCTACAGGTTGGAAAGCTTTAACTCCAGCTGAGCAACTTAATATTTCTTCTGCACGCAAACACCTAGATAAACTCCTTGAACAAGAAGATCTTGAAAGGCGTATCAACTTTCAGGCTCTATTGAGGAAACATAAAGCTTGGAAAAAATACTGTATAAATTACTCTTTGAAATATAAAAGTAAGTACACAACTTGCATCACCTTATTATTTTTAAAAGAAAATAATATTTACATATTTTATTAAACCAATAAAATATACCTTTTTTATCAGTGAACCCTCCTGTACCAGAAACCACCGCCACTGAAGTAGATCTATTAGATCAGGAAGTCCCAGACATCTCTGGACGTCCTGAAAATATTGAGTGGACGGGTGAAGACCTCATTGGAACCCACCAAGACCCCGTAGGAATACCTACTAGAGATCAATTCAACCCCAATAAGGTCTTAGTACCTTTGAATATCAATTTAAGTGAGTTTTGAATACAAAACTTATTTTTACGGATTTTTGTCTGTAAAAACACTTATAAACATATTGTTCTGAAAATGATCAGACATAACACAAGAGCCTCAGGAAGAATTCCCTCCTATGGATCTTTGCCAACAGCTCTCAGTAACCGTGAGACCACCAGTAAGGACAAAAATGAAGGGATTAGAAACCGTGAACCAAATGTTGATGAGCAAGGAGCAGCACCAACCACTTCTGCCCTCTCCCAACCTAGAGCCGGAGAAAGTAGCAGAATCAAGCAACCCTCCTTTACAAGAAGATTCCCTGCAGCCACCCCAGCAGAATCTGGCCAAGGAGTCCAGGATCAAAGACCTAGTCAAAGAACAAGTGAAATATTGGGAAGAATTCAAAGAAGCCCAAGCCAAGGAGGACATGGTATCCATGAAAAAGATAATCTTCCAGGAAAAAGCCACCCAGGTAGCTCTTCAGAAACTGATTCCAAGGAAAGAGGTAGAATCCTACGTAGAAAAGTGGAATCCGTGGGATCAATTAGCCCAACTGAAAGGCAAAGGATCAGGAAAGAAGAGATCCTCTTCCCATCCCAAGCCAAAGGGAAAGAAAGATTGGGACCAGATAATATCACTAGCTCAAAAGTGGAAAAAGGTTTACAACAATTAGCCTCTAACTCTTATCCCAAACAGAACTCTGATGTAATTACTTCCTTTTCTAATGATATGCGTCATAATTTTAAAATTTTTTGTGAAAATTTGGACGGGGTTTACACCCAAATGGATAAATTAACCTCAGTAGTAGCCAAATTAATTAATAACCAAACAAAGACAGTAGGAATGGAAGAGATTAAAGAACACACAGAGCAATTATTGGAGACAATTAATCAAGGTAGGATCAAACAAACTCAAACAATTGAGAATATGTTATCAGGAATACAAGAAGATTTTATTATGTCTTTCCACCCATTAAAAGAAGAATTGGCAACTACCACTAACAGTTCTATTCTATCCCTTAGTGAAAAATTGGATGTGCTCAATAACAAAGTGGACCCGCAACTTAATCTGATCAAAAATGATCTTAGAGACTTAAAATTCCGTCTGACCAACTCCTTGGGGAGTACTACAGAGGAACCAAAGCCTCCCAGACAAACTACTACTCCTTATGCACCACCCTTATTAGGAATGCATAGGAGTGACACCTTTAGGCCTAGTCCTACTCCTGAGATGGAGCAAGCCCTCAAACTGTTACCACCTATCTCTGAATGGCCCAAGTTCTCTGGAGAAGGAGAATACAATCATATAAATTTTATTAAATTTATTGATTACAACATTAACTCTTATGATTTACCAGAAGCTATAGCTGTAGTCCGGTTACCCAGACTATTTGAAGGAGTAGCATTGGACTTGTTTATCAGTAAAAGAGAAGAACTAGGATCCCTACCATGGAATTCTTGGAAAATTCTGATCAAAGAACAATTTGGTTCTAGAATGTGGAAAAGGAAAATGATGAAAAATTTTGAAAATTCCTCATTTGATCCCTCCAAGGAAAAACCTCACAAATGGTGCTTGGAAAAGAAGAAAAGATTGGATTGCTTCTATCCAGATGCTGATAAAGAGGAAGTAAATGAAAGACTTCTCAACCTGTGTACTGGCAATCTTAACCATAGCGTAAGATGTAGGATGAGCATGGATGCGGACTTGCCTACCCTAATCAATGTGTTAGAAGAAGTAATAGAAATGAGTGGGTTGGACAAGAAAGCCCCTTCTAGACCCAAAGAGAACTACACTGTTAACAAAACCAGAGAACAACCTCCTCTGATAAATGCCTCTGACAATAAGAAACCTAATGAGAATAGGGAGAAAGAGAGGACGCCTGCAACTTGTTGGAATTGTAACAAGACTGGGCATATGAGACAAGACTGTCCATTACCAAGAAGGAAGATAGCAGTCTTGGAAGGAGAACAGGAGGTTGAAGAGAATCAGAACTATGAAGACATAGCTGATACTGAAGGATCTCTTTCTGAATGTGAATTGATCTTGACCAACCCTGTTAATTTTATAGAAGGGGATATAGTTACTTCTGCAGAGATCAATAACATTCATGGAGATTCTAGCTTACCCCAACAATGGGATCCTACTATAATTCCTAGACACATTATGGATGTCAAACCATTAACAGTTAAACCTATGAGTGGGAAAAGTTATACCACTGGTCAAACGTGCTATGAAACTGGGTTGTATAAAAACAGACCCATAAGGTTATTGCTGGATAGTGGAGCCTTTTGCTCATGTGTCTGTGCGGAATCCTTAAACAAATGGGACCCCAATTGGAAGGAAAACCTTTTACCTGTCCCAAAAGCCAAGTTCAGTTCTTGCAACTCTACTATGAATGCTATTGGAGTATGGACTGCCCCTATAATATTACCTCACACTAAAGGATCATTGAGAATAAAAGTGGAGTTTGTAGTATTACTCAACGGACTGTGTGACTACCTGATACTGGGTAATGATGCCTTATGTATATATGGTATAGACGTGTTTCAGAGTAAAGGAAGATACTTCACAGTAGGAGGTAATCGGGATAAAAAGTTTAAGATATGCACTATTCAGTCTAACTTCCCCTCCTCTACTTACCAAAAGCATTTGGAAGACTTTGATCAAGAATATTTCTCTCAAGCAGCTCTGAATACAAAACTTTCTGAGGAACAGAAGAAAGATATATTAAAAATCTGCTTTGAGAACCAGAATGCTTTCTGTACTAAAGACCATCCTATTGGTGATATTAAAGGACATGATATGGTATTAACATTGACCATTAAGCCTCCTTATCCTCCTAACTTAAGAAGACCAGCCTATCCGTCTAGTCCTAAGTCTAGAAAAGCTCTTGAGGAACATATCCAAGAACTGATAGACTTACAAGTATTAAGGAAAGTAGGACATAATGAACAGGTAGATGTCACCACACCTGTAATCATAGCTTGGAATAATGACAAGTCAAGAATGGTAGGAGACTTCAGAATTCTCAACAATTAAAATCAAGCAGATTATTATCCTATACCCCGGATTGATCATGCTTTGCATAATTTGTCCAAGGCTAAATACATCACTACTATGGATATGCTTAAAGGTTTTCACCAGATACCAATAAGTCCTGAAAGCCGGAAGTTTATGAGAATAATCTGTCATTTGGGAATATATGAATATCTCAGGATGCCTTTTGGCATAAAGAATGCTCCATCACACTTCAAGAGAACAATGGATACAGTTCTAGGTACTTACATCAGACAAGGATGGATGATGGTATACATAGATGATTTTATCATATACTCTGATGACTGGGATACTCATATGAACCAAGTAAGATTAGTACTCCAGACTATCTCCAAAGCAGGACTAAAGGTTTCCATGAAGAAATGCAATTTTGGCTACGGAGAATTGAAAGCCTTAGGACATATAGTCTCTGGTCTAGCTCTAGCTGCTGATCAAAATAAGATAGCTGCTGTTATGAATAGACCTATGCCTCAAAACAAGAAAGAATTACTGTCCTTCATCAGTTTCTGCAGCTATTACAGACAATATATACCAAAGTTTGCTATGCTAACTAAAAGTCTGTATGAGGTATGCAACAAAAAAACACTATTTGAAATGACTCATGAGAGACTAAAGAACTATGAGAAATTAAAAAGAGCTATGACCTCTACTCCTCTACTTATCCAACCAGATTACTCTAAACCCTTCAAACTATACATTGACGCTTGAATGGAAGGGCTAGGAGCTTCTTTACATCAAGAAAGGATAGAAGAAGACAAACCAGTAGAAAAACCCGTACTCTTCATATCTAGACAGATCAAAGATACTGAGAAGAGATATGGGGACAGTCAATTGGAATGTTTGGAACTAGTATGGGCTTTAGAGAAGCTACACTATTACTTAGAAGGCACCACTTTTCAAGTAATCACGGACTGTAATGCTGTAAGAACTCTTATGAACATGAAAACCCCCAGCAGACATATGCTCAGGTGGCAAATTGCTATACAACAATATAGAGGGCAGATGACTATAGTACATAAAGCTGGAGCTAAACATCAGAATGCGGATAGACTGAGTAGGAATGCGTTGCCTAATGACTCTAACAATCCAGCATATGACCCTGAAGATCAAGATATCTTTCCTATCTTGAATATCAATCTTTTTGCACTAAGTGCTCCAATAATGGGAATCCACTTATGTGAATTAGATACTGCTTTCTTCAACTTAGTAAGAGATAGCTACTCTCCTGAGATCAGGCTGCTGATCACCATTATGGAATGTGAATCCCCAGAAGCAGCTTTGATAAATAGCCTACCCGCTTCACTACTTAAACCCTATAAAGCAGGAAGGTTTACCTTTTGGGATAGTCTCCTTTACTATAGACACCAACATTCCAGCGTATTGGTACTGAGCAACAAAGAGCATATACAACATATACTCCAGGAATGCCATGACAACTGTTCATCAGGACATTTATCCACAGAGAGAACCTTAGAAAAAGTGAAACAAACTGCCTGGTGGATAGACTGGAAAGAAGTCACTACAGAATATGTTGCCAGCTGTGAAACCTGCCAGAAATCTAATAAAACTACTGGAAAAAGGTTTGGACTCTTACAGAAGATATCTGAACCTACAACTAGGTGGGAAATTATCAACAAGGATTTTGTCACCAGCCTCCCCCCTGGAGGTACTCATTCTTATAACTATGTCCTAGTTATAGTTGACAGATATTCCAAAAAGGAAAAATTCTTACCTAACCACAAGGAGGATAGTGCTATGGATGTAGCCTTACTATTCTGGAATAGGATAATAGCTGATGTGGGTATACCCAAGATTATAATCAGTGACAGAGACCCCAAATTCACATCTGAATTTTGGAGGAATCTACATGATATACTGGGTACTACCCTAGCATTTTCTACAGCATACTATCCCCAAACTGACGGATTAGCTGAAAGGATGATACAGACCCTAGAAGATATGCTAAGGAGGTTCTGTAGCTTTGGTCTAGAATACAGAAACTCTGATGGTTATTGCCATGATTGGGTCAGCCTACTCCCAGCCCTAGAAATGGCTTATAACAGCAGTAAACATTCTACCACCAAGGAAGCCCCTTACATACTAGAAAGAGGATGGATTCCAAAAATCCCTAGGAATAACGTGAACTATAACTTAGCCACAATTCATCCAACATCTCTTGACTTTAAAAAGATGATAGATGTAGCAAATAACCATGCTCAGAAATGTGTGGAAGAAGCTGTTGAATACAACAAACAAGGATGGGACAAATCCCATAAAGAACCTGACTTTAAGATAGGAGACCAGATCTTGATATCTACAACTAACTTCAACAACCTGGCAGGCAACAGGAAACTGAAACCAGCCTTTGTTGGACAACTTTCTATCAAGAAGATGCGTGGAAAAAATGCTGTGGAAGTAATCTTGAGTGAAGAATTATCAAGAAAACATCGGGTATTTCCTGTTAGCCTAGTCAAACACTTTAAACCAAGAGAAGGCGGCAACCTCCCTCCAGCAATAGTCCCAATAGAACCTGACCCCATAAAAGAAAAAGGGAAAGTCAGCAGGATATTGATAGATAAGAAAGAGAGGGTACAAGGAAAAGACATCATACTATACTTAGTAAGATACAAAGGGGAATCTGCTGATAAATATGAATGGTTACCAGAAAATAATATACCTGACAGACCAATACATCTCAGAAATTACAGAGCCAGTAAAAGGCACTGAAGCACCTATGAAGTTAATTTTTTCTCCCAACTTTCTCCAGGTTTTTTTTTCAGATATGACCATATCTTGGAGTGGGGGAATGTCAGCTTGCTACTATTGCAGAGCAAGCTGCAAAAGTAACTAAAATAACATAAAAATAATAATAATACAACTAACCTAAGAAGGAGTAGGAAAAAACATAGATATTATTACAGAAATGGATTTTCAATCCAAAATTTGGTAGGGTCACTTGCTGACCCCACCCTTGAAATCCAACTCCTCATATTTTTAAATAATTAAAGAAAAAAGAACCAAAATACTACGGCTCCAGTATTGAGCTTTTTGGCCAATTAAATATTTCACACACATTGTCACGTATAGGTTTCACACCTAAAATTCAGTCAGAATTGAGGTGTTGTGTATATTTTAGGAGTTACGGGCGGAAATGTGTTTTGTCACAATTCCCGCACGCAGCGGCGGCAGCCACAGCACCCACGCGCAGCTGAGATACAGCCGTGTCAACCCGTCAAGGTCGTGTACGCAGCCCCGGGCCTCTGACAAGTACGCAGCCCCGGGACTACGGGCTGACATAGTGACAGGCGGCCTGGGTACCGCATAAACAGGCTACAACATACACGGGAACTTATTACATATGTAATGAAGGTTCCTGTGGATAGTAGAATGTCTAAATATACATAATATTATATAAAAATACCTAAATAGTCTTTACACGTATTTTTTATTTAATATAATGCAAAGAATCAAGAATGTCAAAAATAAGACAATGACATCTTCAAAAAATATATTAAAATACTTTAATATACTTTTATGAGAATTATTATACATCAACATTCTTGTGACATAAAAAGGAAGATAATAATGTAATAATATTACATGAATTCTCATGAATTATATTTCTAAGTAATTATCTTAACAAATCAACTGGAACTCATAGATAAAGAGTAAAACCAATATTATGACTTTTACTCCAGTTATATAATACATAATGAGAACTTACCTGACATCAAAATGTCCGAAGAGATGTCTGATAATATAATTATTGTATGACTGGGAACATATAATAAGGATACTTAATTAAATAATTCATAAATAGGACAGATTAGTGTTACTCACACGTCCTAATGTCCATTATAAGGTAGAATAATTCCCATACCCTAAGGAATTAGATGCTACCCGGGCTATAGAACCAAGGGCACATGACAGGCTACCTCTGGTTACCCTGCTAGCCTTAGTGTCCGTCCCTTTGAGCACCTACAACCCTCAGAAGGACCATATTGGGACTCCAAAAACTATAAATACAGAGCTCTTTTGAGGATGTTGTTGGGCAGAGACCCAGTAATATTCATATCCAGACGCCGTGCCAAGGTAATCAAATAATTATAAGAGTTAAGTAATTGATTCATGGCAATGTCTGATCAGTAATATCCGTCCTCAAACTTCTTTTTATCAATTAAAACTGCTGAACAACCTTATAACCCCAGTATACAGGTTTAACCCATCAGTACACGTCCCAAACAGATACCCAAAGGATTTAATAATATACCAGTGAGTCTTATTATCCTTTCTCTGTTGTGGTAGCTTGGCTACAAGGCCCTACCACTCCATTGTGTATTTTATATACATATTATCTTTGGGTATAATAATCTTTAAACTAAAGAACCCAAAGTAACCAGGACTACGTGTTTTCATACTGAAATCCCTGAAAAGAGGTGTTAAAGATCCCCAATATAATTGTGGCCCCTCTATAAATATTTAATAATCAATTTTGATTTGAAACAATAAACAATAACCAAACCATTTAACCTTGCAGTAAGCTTAATCCAAGTATTCTACGGATTTTTGCTGCATTTATTAAATAATATATTTATTATTTACAATATCACCTCTGGTAGCTAAAGGATAGAAAGGGTCTTGGCATCCAGGAGGCTGACAATGATAAGTTGTCCATGGTGCCAGGACAAGGGGACTTGGGTTACACATGACCAGTAACAGTGATGTGACAAACCCGGGGGGCATGGACAACTTATGCTAAGTTTTCCACAATACAATGAAGAGACACTCAACTTCAAAATACTCAAAAAGGCACCCACAGCATTGGTGGACCGGTGGAAGACTTAGCATAAGTTGTCCATGCCCCCCAGGTTTGTCACATCACTGTTACTGGTCATGTGTAGCCCAAGCCCCCTTGGCCTGGAACCATGGACAACTTATCATAACACAACCATGGTCCCGGTACAGGACACACATGTTTACATTATGCACTTACTTGGAAAAAATGTTGATTCCCCAGCTTATTTTCACAAATAAGCATGTAAATCCAACACACTGTACATACATTTGTCCATCATATTTCACACACCTGTTAGATGATTTCTGTTTTTTCCAATATTTAGGCAGGTAATACATAGCCAACAAGTGCTTTACCATTCTTATCTCAACCAACTAATACCCCATCAGATTACAGAAGAAACATCTTGCCCTTCTCAACCTGACCAACCTTCTTGAATACACCATGGCCAATTTTCCTGGTAAGAATATTTATTTGCTGAGTTGTGTGTGTTCTGATAATGATGGGGAATCACTACTTGAATTTTGTAGAACAAAACACTCTTAATCAACTTAATTCTCTACTGGGTGATGCCCATGTTGAAAAATCACATAAGAACGTTTTTCAGTCAATGCTTGAGTTCTATAAGCACAAGTATGATGCAAAGGTTGAGCATTTGAGGTTGCAAACAGCAAAAGAAGTTGGCCTACCCAAACCTTCAACTGACTCAGACAAACAGCCAACAGCCAAGGATCCTTCAAATATCCAATTGAAAATAAACAAACCTGTCAATCCCACTAAAACAACTCCTAATGCAGACCAATTTTTTACCCAGCTTACACCAGTTCCTGCAAATGACCCAGTGGAGCAACCCAGTGAGTTGAATAAACCATTTGATTGACAAAAACGTTTTTGGATTGATTCAAAATATGCATAACTGATACAGTCCCAATATATGTAGTTGAATCTGAAATAACAGCTGAAACTTCTCTAGAGGAAAATCCAATTGAAGCCCCAGAACATGTTGCTGTTGCTCATCCTACTTTCAAGGCACCAGATAACCAATTGCACCCCCCAGTTGTTGCACCTCAAGGCCCAGCCATGGGTTCTAAAAATTGGGCATCTGCTTGCCTGGCAGCACAAGCTGCTTTGCAAGCACCTAGAAGATCTGCACACCAGCCACCCTCAAGCTCACAAGCATCATCTGACTCCTCTGATTCTGACTCTGAATTCTCAGATTCAGACAATGTTCCACCAGAGGAACCCAAAGTAATTGTGCTGGAACCATCACCCAGGAGTCCCACTCCAGCTCCCACCCTAGTTCCAACATCCCCTGAGCAGGTCAGTTGCCTCTCCTCCACAATTTTCTTTATCCTTTAAAGAAACTGACTTGAAATTTGGATTTCATTTCTGAATCAGAATGAATCAGCCATAATACCCCAAAGAAGGAATGCTTCTAATTCTGGAATCATCACTGAGGATGAAACTCAAAGGAATTGCCGTTCAAGAATTGAGCAGCCATCAGGAAATCCACCATGCCAGGCTGAAGGTGAAGCTAGTACCCAAATGACAACCCAGGCCCAAATTAATCAGCCAATAGATCCACCTGGTTAGTTGAATCAAGATGTTATGAAATGAAAAGAATGGGAATTGACTTTATTCCATTACCCAGAACTCTTTGTTGGCTTAACCAAGGAACACCTCTTAAGGTTGTTGTACTGGGAAGAAATCAAGGAAAATGCAACCCCTTCAAGCTATTCCAAAATGATAACCAGCACACAGTTTCTAATATCCAACACTCTTAACCTTCTTGGCTGGAGGATCTTGGCAAACCCCCCTGAGACATCAACAATCCTAAAATCATTTGAACTTTGTTTGAACAGGTGCAAAGATGGTAAATTCTGATTACAACATACTCCAATCCTCTGCAAATAAACTGATTCTTATCTTCTATCTTCTCAGAAAAGATTTTTCTCCGCAAGGATGATGATGTCTTTGTTGGAAATACCTTCATCAATACCTCCTCTCTCTCTTTCTCCAAGAAGACAGCCAAAAACCACATGCATCCCCTTTCAGAGATCCTGACCTACACAAGAGAGCCAATACATGGAGCCCATGTGAAATTGAAGCATACATTGAATGACATCATATGTGTTGTCTCACACAAAATCTCAAGAAATGTGCTCTCATCTATGGAAGGGATTGATGGGACTTCCAATGAAGCTCTAATCAAAGCACAAAGCTACTTTGCAAACCTGCAGGCAGCTGTAATTGATTATCCAACATTCCTTCAAAACAAGAGGTTGGGTTCTAACCAAAATGCTGAGGTCACAAGTGGAAGAGGTGGTTTGAATATGGTGTTTGAATATGTGGTCTCTCTAGTGACTGGGCTCATCAACTTATGACTTGATGAAAGGGAAGATAATCAACAGCCTTTTATATCTAAGGACTCAGCTGAAAAGAAGAATTGATGGGGGGTAAATTCTCTAGCATGTTTTGCACACATGTTGGTTTTTGGTCCTGCTGCAATATGGATATGTCCTGGAAATCAAAGAGTCATGCCCAGATTAAAGGCTGGCATGCTGCTTGAGTTTGGAACTCTTGTCCTTGAATCAAAGTTGAAGGGTGGCTTGCCCGCTGATCCCCTCTGGGGTCAACTGGGTAACACAAGGGCATATATTCTCATGGCCTTGCATGATGTGGGTTTTAGTAAAGATAAGAAAATTGATTGGAGATGTGTGATAAATATTTTCACTGAAAGATTTAATTATTCCAATCTAGCTGAAGTTCTTCTGGAGGATATTGTTCTGGTTACTGACTATGATCTTGGCAGAAATTTTAAAACTTCCTGGGCTTTAGAAAAGGCTAAATTAAACAATTTGACTGAAATAACCCCTGACGCTGTTTCTTCTAACACTTCTGCTGCATGAGCTTATAGTGTGATGTTATTGCAAATTATGGCTAGATTTTCCACATTTTTCTGGTTCATGAAATGATTTTTTGTGTGGTCTTGTAAACATTCTTTTTTTTTTCAAAAGGATATGTGCTCAGATTGATACACACAAAATTAACATACAACTTCTCTTGTCTGGTAACAGAGTCAATTTCCAGGTCAAGAGTACTCCATTTCCCACTTAAAACCATGACACATTCAACCATTTTGACGATTGAATTAAAAGAGGTTTTATTGAAAAACGATGTAAATTTACTTATACTTCCAATTCTGAAACAATGATCAATTTTCTCCAAAAAACTAAAAAATTATCAAAGTGTGAGAGTTTTTTGAAAACTAAGGAAGCCTGTTTTTATAATTTTTTTTCTTTCATTTTCAGAAATTACTCCGTTTTCAAAGCCAATACTCCTGTGATTTTCAAACTGAATCAATTTAAAAACTGGAATATTTGTCCCCAACTACTTGCATAAAAAACTTTAAAAGCTTGATTGGTTTGGTTTTTTTTAAAAAATAGTTATTCTCAGGTAAGGAAAGATCACTTTCAATCAAGCATCCTCTCACCCCAGAAAAAATTTCTGGAAGTCTCAAAAATTATCCATTGGTTTTTTTTGTTTTTGAAGCATAGAGAACCAAGGATAAATTAACATCCATCAAATTATTGAGGATACAGAATATGAAGTACAATCATCAAAAGAGCAAAAGAAAAACTAATTTAAATTAGTCTTCCACATTATAACAAATCCTTTATCTGATTTTTGAAATCAATTTTGGTATTTCAGAATAACATGTGATTGATAAAATTTGATTCATTTTTTAAGACCGGTAACATCCCTCAAACAAATGGGTCTCTTTTTATCACATTTATATATTTGATAAAAAAAAGACATCCAAATCTTAATTATCACATGTCCATCAACTTTTTTTAACATTGATTTGTTGATTTGAAACAGTCTTTGACATAGAATGGTTAGTCATTTGAAATTATTTGCTATTAAGTATTTTCTTTTAATCAAAATATTTCTTTCCCTTTTCTTTATTCAGAGTATTCCTATATTTTGCAAATTCAATTTGTTCTTATTCAATAAGAAATCAACCTTCCTTCACCTATAAATAGAAACATAAAATGGGATCTCTCTGAGTCTAGAAAGTAAACTCATCAATCAAAGAAAAAAAATAACCATAACTTGTAGGGCTCAAATTCCATTTCTTGAAAAATGACCAAATTGACTCCAGAACAAGAACTTTGGCTGCAAAATACACATGAAAAAATTGAACGCGAGCTTAAAAATAATTTGGAGGCATTTCCAAAAAACTGGACCAAAACAGAGAGATGGTTGCATGATAAGCACACATCACAAGTCATGGTTCACAGATTGCAGAAAATATTCAACCAGGAAGCTGAAGAATTGAATATTCCAGTGGAAATAATCCCAAATATCTACAATTTATGGATGGAGAGGTGTGCATCACTTGGAGCTGTCCCTTTGGTTATGGATTGAATTCAAAATTCCATTGATAACCAAATATTTATGATGCATAGATATTAGTCATATTCATGATTATGCATCTAACCATTTTGGCTGCTATGCGATACTCCAATATTTCACATCATTTTTCAATTATTCAAGATAAGAGTTTGAATATGCCTCATGATTGATCCAAATTTTTATCAAAAAAATCCTTATACATGGAATTGGAAAAAGAAGCCTCATTTACCTGCCATCAGTGGAAATAAAAAAAAGAAAGATATCCTCACCATCCTGATGTTGGTTGGTGTACCATTTTTTCATTGAAAAATTAAGTTATATTTCAATGTATATCACAGGTGATTGTGAAAATATTTTGAGCTTTGCTCATGGGAAATTGAATCATATTATTAAACAGGATTATCCATGTTTTTCCAACAGAGATCTCACACCAAAAAATATACCATATTTCTATTTTCCATCACCAATATATAAAGTGTTTAACTGAGCCAAAAATATCAATTAGTGAAATCTATCCCCAAATTAACCAGGTTATCCAGAGAAAAAAAACAACATTGAATTCAGTTCAAATCCATATGACTAATACCCAATTGGAAAGTTTGAAATATTAATTAGATCTGAAGTGTTGTGAATGAAATATAAACTTTTCCTATTTTGATTAATTTTCTCACCAATATCTTCTCACCCCCGGAGCTGGAACATTAAGGAAAATCAGAAGGTTTATCAATAGTAATTGGCAAATTCTTGCTTTGTATCATTCACTAGGTTCCACTCAAATAATCTGATTGATGATTGATTCCAACTATAGTGAAATGAACAGTCCTTAAAGAAGAATTCAGCACAAATAAAGGGTAAAACCCACAACCATTTTCATTTCATGTTGCTTTGATTTCATAATTATTCATGAAAAATGGTATATTGGCATAAATTGAAGGCAACCCATGAATTTTGTTAAGAATATTCACATGGACCTGCAAACAATGAGGAGGAAATTCAGCATAGCATGTTTCACATAAATCTTCATTAGGGAACCTGCAATAATTGTCCAATTCCTTCAGTTATTTTTACCCTTAGTGCTATTTTGTTCATCCACAGCAGAATATGTGCTAAATTAATCATAAGACGACCAGGTGATTTGGATATGATGACCACATGTAATACATTCAGAAATGTATTCTTTGTTTCCTGGGTTTTCCAAAGCAATTCAAAATTCATTTCTAGCTGGGAAGATGAATAAATGGTCCAACATTTTATTCATACAAATCCTCAAACTTCAGTTCTATGCACAATATTAATGTCAATATACTTGTAGAAAATTTTAAGATGCTGTTTATACCAATTTCTCTGCTCATCCAAGTCATTTTTTGAAATAACCAGCTTAAGTTGGATATTTCAACGGGTATTTATGTATGTAAAATGTGAAAATTAAATTTTGGAAAAATGTTCATTTCAAGTTCATAGAAAAGCCATTTCATCATTTCATCACTCAAACTCAGGATAAGAATTTAAATATGTTTTGGTGATGAATTATTTTACCCTATGAGGGAATTTAAAAATGTGTGATTCATACCATTAATAATAAATTCAAAATATGATATTCTAAAAAAAGGTGCACTTTCAAGGGAGATGCAAATGTCACATGTGGCCATTTTCTAACTTTAAGGATCATTCAAAATATTTTCTGCCCAACACAATTTTTTTTCTTTCAATAAAAGATGGATCCACTGTCTCATATAATGAAATTTTTATTTTGAATAATATTGATAATGAATTCTCATCAGTCATTATAAGTATGAAATCTTCATAAAATACCACAAGTAACCAGATTTACTGTTGAATGTGCTCAGATCCAATCATCTGTATTTTATCTTTTTGGTAACAGATCAATCACTCAACAACTCCACAACTTGAACAAAAACATTATTTAACATCTTTTGCACCACAAAATGGATTTGAGGGCTTCACATAGTTCAAAATCCATCAAAACCAGAATACTAAATAAAGAAGTAGCTGAACATTTGCCCAAATTTAATGACCCCATCAGTCTATGCCTACAGGACTACATCTAAACTGTTTTGAATATGAAACCTTGTGGCAACATGGTTCCACCACCACCCTCTGAAGATCAAGTACAAGAGTTGAATTTGAAATAACTTGGATCCATTTATGAAAACAATCTTTCTTTCACCCTGCAAACAGCTGACACCAACCTCTATGGTGGAAAGAAAATCATACCTGGAAAGTTTAAAGAGAAATGTCAGAAAGAGTTGGAAAGCTTTAGCATGAAGGCTCCAACTTTCCAATTGGACTGCCGTAATTTTAAAAAGTGGGATTAATTCCTGTCAGAAGTGATCATAAAGCATTGGTTCCATGCTAAGAAGAATGGTGCATTTACCAATTACGCACTTGATGTTGGATTTTGCAAAAAAGGAAATACTTTTTGGAATTCTTGAACAATGGCTACATGGGCAAAAGGACCAATACATGAAGCCTCAAACTTGTAACAAGAAGACCAGATCTAGAGTTAAACAAAGAGTGAGCCTAAAATTCCTCTTAATTTCCTACTTCTGTGAGCTGAGGATTCCTACATTGAATGAAAAAGATATACAGAAACCGCTTAGAAACCGCAAAACACCATTTGGGAAATGATTTGGCCAGAAATCTTCTTCCTAGGGTGGATTGTTGCTCTGATACTGAGGAAGACAATCAAGTAAAATATCATTCTGTTCAAGTCAACTGGAGAAGCAAAACATATTCAAAATTTTTACACAACCTTGATAACAACACTCTAAACTATATTTCCTAGATGAAGGGTGAAAGTCATGCTAAAAGAAACATAGAATATGAAAGAACTTACAATGAAATAGTTCCAAATTATAAGATAAAACCTTGTGGAGGCCTTCCTTCTAATTTTTACTGTCCTATATTCCTTGAAAGATTAACTTGGACAGAGAAATTGGTTTTGGAAATGAAGCCAGTAGAGGATAGAATGGAGAGATTAGCTAGTTCACTTGAAACTGAACTTTGGTTTGAATGAAATTATTTATTAATATTTATTTATTTTCTAAAGCCTTATCACACAAACTTTCTTCAAAATAATAATTTTTTTGACAAGATCTCTCCATTTTTTTCAGAAAATTCAGTAAAATAATAAAAAACAAGTTAAAGATACTCTCATTAGTCTTATATTCTCTATGATATATTTCTATTTTTGAGAAAGAAAGAAGATGTCAGCAATATTGAAT
This sequence comes from Puccinia polysora, assembly GCA_025617555.3. Taxonomy (NCBI): domain Eukaryota; kingdom Fungi; phylum Basidiomycota; class Pucciniomycetes; order Pucciniales; family Pucciniaceae; genus Puccinia; species Puccinia polysora. Next base: position 51,210,893 of record CM062618.1, read on the forward strand.
TGATTCTGAAATCTTGTTTTTAATTGTTTTGATTCATCATTTTTGTAAAAAGTAAAATTGTATTGAGTTTTTAGTTTTGATTGAATTTGTTCTCAAATGGAATTTTCCAGCTATTTTGGAAACCATATGATATATCAAAAAATAGGTAGAATTTTTTATGAACTTTGAGAAGAGCTTTGGATTTTGAAGTGGATCCGAGTGTTTGAATTCTAATTGAGATAATTTCTATGAATACTAAAAAAATAATCAAAACCTAAGCTGGATGTTTTTCAGAAATAGGATTGAACTAAAATCACAGTTAAAAAAAAAAAAAAAAAAACAAGAAACAGACAACATTTAGAAAATTGAAAAAGAAAAAAGACAAAGTATTTTATTTTCAATTTTGCCGGCTTTCTAGGTGTGTTGTGCCAAAGTGGTTGAATCTCACATATTATAGTTGATGGAAAAACTCCCTGATTAGCATACATAAAATTTAATTCCTCATAATTCAAAATCATCTATATTCCATGCATGCACTTGAATTACTTGGAATACTCAAGAACCAGTACAAGCAACTTTCCTCAGGTTCCTACTCAAGTTAGAAACCAAATTTTCATAGAGTAAAAACCAAAACAAAACAAGTTCCAGATGCTACACCTGCCGGCATGTGCAGCAATTTTTTTCATGGTGTGTATGGACACATTTTAAATCAATTTTGAAATTGATAAGTTGTTAATTAATATCAAATAATATTCAGATTAACTTTTATAAAATTTTTCTATACTATGGGATATGGATTGTAAAATAGTTATCCCCATAGTGATGAATTATTCTGTGCATCTGTATTCCATTAATTTGAAGGAATCTGGGTCCTCATAACTTAGTTTAAAGTTATGTTGGATCCCCTTCTTGATAATATGCATTATCAAGGTTTTAATTCTAAAATTAATTCTTATAAGAAGATAATTATAAAATGTTATAAGATACTGTAATATTTTATTGTAAAGTTACAAAACACTTCATAATAATTAATTTTTGGCTCTATCACCACAGAAATCTGCATGTCAATTTCTAGAAAATGCCATCAAAGAGCTCATTCTTAATGTATGATCAAGCTCAGGTCAAGCTCCAGCCAAGCTCTGGTCAAGCTCTGGCCAAGCTCATGTCATGAGTTATCCAAGCTTCAATGCGCAGTCACTTTGCATTGTTCACAGTGACTGTGCACCAAAAAATTGTTAGAGCATTAACATACCTTCAACTAGAGATTGGAGAAAGCTTCAACCAGAGCTTGGTTGATGGCACTTGCTAGCAAGTGCCATGACTTTTTTTGTGGTCCATGGTGGCTTAAACCAGTTATATTGGTTTTAGAAAATGCAGGGGTGAGCCCAGTGCTTAAACACTATCCTAAAAAGACATATAAGCTGTGAAGAAATTTGGATAAATATATTTATCTTGTGGCTGAAATGTTCATACCATACTACTTCTGTGACTGGATTGAATTTTTAATGAGTTAGGAAGATAAAATTAAATCATCATAGAAATTTCAGAATACCCACTTGTTTTTTACACAGGTTTCACAAGATTTCACATGCATCTATATTACTAAAAATATGTCCTCCAGCACACTTGGTAAGAACTGTTTTTTTCAGCCTTGGCTGTATCAAAAGTATATATAGTAGTTGGTATCTAGGATGCACCTCTTGCATCTAAGTCTTTCTGTACAACTGCTACACCAGGAAAAGTGCAGAATTTCACTGGGGAAAAGTTTTTCCTGCCCAATCCTTGGGATAATATACACTAGCTATATTGATATTTAAGAAAAACTGCCCTCCTGCATCCTTGGTAAAAACTGGAATTGTTTTCTCCAGCTGCATTGTTCAGTAGTTAATTTCAAGGATGCAAATTTTTCATCCAATTCTTTCTGTCCAAATTTTACAAAAGGAAAAGTGCATACTTTCACTTTAAAAAAGGGTTTCCTTTCCAAGCCTTGGGGCATTATACATTAGTAATTATATAACAATCAGCCAGTCCCAACCAAATACTTTTTATTTGTATTCAGCATTGGGAGCCAGGCATTTGCACAGTTTCTGATGTCAGCCATAGTTTATGTATGTGTTTCTGATGGGAAATATTGCCAAATTGGGATTCTGGATTGGGAATAAGCCATTTTAATTGATGTTGAAATCAAAAATCATTTACTCAATAATTTATGGAAGTGATGCCTATGTAGCCCCATTGTAAAAAAGTTCTGGAACTGAATATATCAAATGATTTCGAGGAATTAAATTATGCAGTATATTTCTGAGAATCCCTTTCCAGAAAAAGTTTAAATGGATCAATATACATTTAAGAATGTTTTTTTAGAGCAGAAGACAGCCTACTGAAAAATTTAAATATTTCCCTTGAATTTGAATCATAAAAAGGTGGAAAATCTTTAAACACTTCATTGTTGGAACTAAAATTTTGAATCACATTACATTGAAAACTTTCAAAAGAAGGAATTAAAAATAATTCTAGATCTCAAAAGTGAAATTGCTTTGAAGAAATTTGGCAAAAAAATTTCCCTTTCCCAACCTTTTTCTGTGTCATCCTTCAAACTTGGTCTAAAAATAACTATTCTTTAACCATAGATCTAATCAACCTTCACCTTATCTCTCTTGGGATCTAAATTTGTATAATAAAATTCAAAAGTTAATTAAAAGAACACCAATATTTCAGTAGTTTCCAAAATATAAATTTTTATCTCCAAAGATAGAGAACACTTCAATGCATAATCAAAGTCCTTTATTTATAATTTTTCCTTTTGATTTTATTTCAAAGGATTTCAAATAAAATTCAAAGGTGAATATTAAGCATTAATTTCATGTATATTATTCACAACTATTTTTCATGAAATACCAACAAATATTTTTGAAATCCACTTTTATCTTTCCTTATTTATAATAAAGCAGACCAAAATTAGAAAAACCACCATTATAAACCCACAATGGTTTAAAAAAAACACCATCACCAAAAGCAGGTTTCTGAAACACACATGAACCCTAAATGATGTATTTCAAATGTCAGGTTTCATAAAAATTACATTTTTTTAAGTTTAATTTTGTGTATTTGCAATGCACACTATGAATATGAAACAAACAAGTACTAACTACGCAAACCAGAGGGCAGTGAATAGTTCTCAGCTGGTCCCTAGAGAGGGAGTACATCTACTGTGAAATATACAACACATGAAGAAGAAAAAAAAGGACAAGGAAAAGAAAGGAAAGGTAGGGAAGGAAACTTGCAAGGCAGAAAGAAAGGGGAAGGATTTTGAAAGTGAAAGCTAAAATTCCATCATGCAGGGGAAATGCTCAGTCAATTGGATGAATCAATCCAAGGGCTTCCAAGCTGAAGGGCAAGCAAGTAATTGTTTGAGGAAAATCAGTTCAAATTTAATGCCAGTCTGTCAAAGATGTAGTCTCAGTTGAATTTGTTAATGCTTAAAAGCCTGACAGTGGTTGATGAAATGGGATACCCTCTCCCTAAATCTATAAAAATTGCAAAGGGGGGTAGTATGTTGGCGTATCCGGTACAAGTAATCATTGAGAGCACTGTGACAAGAAGCAAGCTTATTGATCAGGGAGCTAAGGTATATAGGCACTAATGGGTTCTTTATAAAAGGGTTTATCTCTTCTCAAAGAATGATACTAGAGATTTTTTTCTTATTTCCTCTTGTTAAGAAGAGAGGAGATAAGGTGTTGGACACCGCCTGCTTTGCAAGTCTATCTACTACTTTTTTACCTTAAATCTCCAGGTGGCCAAGGCAAAAAAAAATAGTGAACTCAGAAAAGGAGAAAGACTGCTCTCTAAGAGCCAACACTATTTGATCAAATATGTATTGTCCAGGACCCAGTTTCTCACAATTAGTCAACCAATTGATCACCCTTCTATTTTCAACCAAGATAAACAGATGCAAAGCTGCAGGGCAAGACTGCAGAAGTTTGATAGACAGTCTGATGGCCACAAGCAGCCTCAGGGCCTCATATTTGTGATTTGAGATAGCCTCCCATCAATCACAACAATAGACCAGAAAAGAACCAAGGCTTGGACAGAATGCCACCCCAGCCCCACATTTCTTCTGATAATAGGAGCTGTGGCAAAATAAAACCTGAGGAAACTCATCACCAGACAAAACTGAGAGCAATGATAAGACCTGTGACTTAGCTCAGTCCTTATCACCCAAAACAATTATACTCCAAAGGGAAATCAAGTCTGGTAACTTAATATGACAGCAAGAATCCTAAATGCCTTTGTTGTCAATATAGTGAATGGTTGCAGGAAGAGACTGGTCAAAAATTTCTCCTAGGAGATTCTTGAGCCAACTGCCTTCCAAGAATGAATCCATCAGGGGTTTGAGTTCAGCTTTGGTTGATGAATAGGTGATGTTTTTTTGCTTGAATCTTTCCCATCACATGATTGAACCAAAGGCAAAACTGATTTATCCGGATTGAGATTTCATAGTTGACAGATCTTCTACCCACAAGGAATTTCTATAGAAATCTAGGGGATCTGTAGAGTGGTCATACTTAAGAGTGAGTTTGATGTCCTTAGTGGTGTTGAGATATTGCCAAGTTCTCTTCATGTCCTTCCAGTGACTTAGGCCGGGTTTTTTTTAAATCTGGCCAGACAACATACTGAATAGATCAGTTAAAGTCTAGTTATACTTGCAATTTAGTTCAGGAGACCAACCCCTGATCTGAAGTTGATATTGAGTATTTTGAAGGCTTTAAAGTCTTTGTAAGAGGCTTTGGATAATTGTAAATGAGTGTTTAACAGAGTTTGGATGCCTTGAGAGTTATTCAGACCCAGTTCTTTCAATCCATGGGCAATTTGCTTGGGATGACTGAGGAGAATTGAGTCTTCGGTTTGTTCAAATTTAATTCCCAGAATTGTGTCTGGGTAGTGACATTGAGAGTCCTTAAATTTGGTGTTGAATTTATCTTCAAATCCGTTGCCATTGCCTACAAGTATGAGATTTTCATCATCAAAGTAAATGAAAGAATTGCAAGCAATTGCCTTGTAGAGGCAAGGATTGATGTCTGAATTGATAAAGCCAGGCAACTTGATCCATTTTGTCAAGTTTTTGTACCAGTTTTTAGGAGATTGTTTCAGTCCGTAGAGACTCTTTTTGAGCGGAAGATACTTGGAGTTCCTATTGCATCCATCAGGATTCTTGATAAAAACTTCTTCATAGATTTGTGTGTGAAGAAAAGCTGCCTTGACGTCAAATTGTTTGATTTCCAGATTGAACTTGAGAGCAAATTGGAGTATGGCCCTCAGAAGAAATTTCACCTGTTGGGGAAAAGGTTTTGTCAAAGTCCAGGCCATGAATTTGATTGTATCCTTTCACACAGATTCTTTCTTTGAAGATCAGTAAATGTTTGTGGAAATTATCTTTTATCTTGAAGACCCAGGTTGTTTCTAATGGATGAGCAGGTTTGGGCCAATCATATTCTTCCCAGACTTCCAGGTCTTCACATTGTTTCAGTTGTTTCCTGATTGCTTCTTTCCATTTTTTGGCATCTTCACATGAAACCACTTTGATGTAGGTTTTTGGCTTGAATTAGTGATGAAATCCAAATTGCTGAGGGGTCTTGAGGTTTGCTCTGTTCCTGAGGGTTCTAGTGGATGTCAGTTTCAATCTCTTTTCAGTAACTGTAGGGACGGATGGAGTTGGATCTGGTGAATTGATAGCACATGAAGATGATGAGTTTGAGGAATCTTCCTCCTCAGCTTCCAAGTCAAGACAGCTTTCTGGGGATGAAATTTCTCCTGATTCTCAATAGTTGGTGAATTTCTTTAATTGATGATCAGCAGGAACAGATTTCTGGATATCATTTGTTTTGGAGACGTCTTCAGGGGAAATTTGGTTCTCAATTCCTTCAATTTGAAAATCTGAGTGAGATGGATCTGAGTGTTCCAGTCTGAAAATTGATCCAAAGTCAAACCCTACGTGTTTAGTGGAAATGATGGATCCATCAGGGCAAAGTATTCTTTAGGATCTGTAGTCCGGATTTTACCCAATAAGGAAACCTTCCAGTCCTTTTGGATTAAACTTCCGTCACTTTAATTGAAGTTGATTAAGATAAATAACTGATATTCCAATAGGTTTGAAGTAAAAGGTGGTTAGAGTCTTCTGATGCCTGAGTTCCCACAGAGACTTGTCTTCGCCATTTTGAGGGATCTGTTTCAGGCACAAGAAGCTTTCTTTCAAGAATTCTGACCAGAATTTCTTGGGAATTCCTGACAAGCTGAGTGAAGTGAGTAGGCTTTAAACAATTGTCCAATTGGCCCTATCAGCCCTACAGTTGTGTTCCGGATGGTGGGGTTCAGAAATAAGCTTTTTACAGGATTTCTCTCTGAGAAACCTCACTAAGCTATTGTTTGAAAATTCTGTGTCGCCATGTGAGCAGAATTCACAGGGATAGTAACCCATTTTGGCTTTCTGTCTTTCAAGAATGTTGATGAGTACCCCTGGGGTGTTGTCCTTGTTGAGAAGAGGAATTCTGCTAATGTATACTGATTAATTGTTGACTATGGTTAGAATGTATTTTTCATGGCAATGCAATTCTTGTTTGATGGATCCAATCAAGTAAAAGTGTATTCTTTCAAATGGCTTTGAAGATGGGGTTGATTTGTCTTTGAACAATGCCTTTGTGATTTTGCTCAAGGCACAATCTTTGAAGAAGAATTTGTTGTCAGAAGAGTTAATTTTGAGACCTGGGATTTCCTTGAGCCTTCCAATTGAGGCATGGCCAAAGGAAAGATGAAGATTCTTAAGGATCTTGATTGTGTTGAATGTGTAGAGTAGAAAAATTGGTTTGATTCAATCTTCTTGGGATTTTAAATGAAAAAGAGGTTCTTGAGAATACTTCCTTTCATGAGACAGGTTTTGTTCTGAGTAACCCAGAACCTCCCATTTGAGGATTTCAAACTAAAACCTTTGTTTATCAGGATTCTGGGACTGATTAAATTTAGAAAAATGTCAAGTACTAGGAGACAGTTTCTGAGAGTGATGATTTGATCTTTCCAGCTTATTTTCACTGTTCCAATGCCTTTGACAGGAAGGTTAGCCCCTTCTTTCCCAGTTGAGATGGATTCCCCTATGGACCATCTGATGTTGGCAAAGAAGTTATTTTTATTGAAGATATGTGCTGAAGCACCAATTTCAACAAGGATATTCTGGTTGTAGACAGTTTTTGATTCAATCCACTTGGTAAAAAAGGTGTGGTAGTGTGGGGATTTGTTTTTGACACATTGTTTTTCCTTCCAATTCACTTGATTTTCTCTCCACCATTCAGGAGCCTTGTCAGGGTGCAGATGGAAGCAGTCTTTTTCTGAGTGATATTTATCTTGCTTAAGATTATGGTAGCCTTTGACACACCTGTTACTGGATTGAGTTTTTAATTTGCTCCAGTTTGACACTAGAGCTGACTTGCCTATTGAAGTTGATTTTTCTGAAGCTTCTGCCTTGAGTTTGTTGTTGAACTGGATGAGATGATTTCAAAAACAATTGACTTCTATCTTCTTGTTGGAGTAAATGAGTTGGCTTTTGAGATCATGCAGAGCAGCCGGGAACTTGAACAGGATCAGTCTTAAGGCAAACTATCCCAATGTCAACCATTTTCTTAATTTTTTTTCTGATTTTAGTGACAAACTTGACTATATCTTCCTCTTTGAAAGTTAAGTGAAGGAAGTCATTGAATATCCTAGCTTGATTTGAGGCTTCCAAAGAAGAGTATTGATATTTGATTTCTAGCCAAATTGATTTAGCCAAGTTGACATTTGCTGCGCTTATAATTGAAAACTTAGATTCATGGATTTCAAAACAAAGACCAACAGAAACAAAGAAGGAAGAAGCTAGCGCAAAGGAGGGACAATCAAAATAAGCATAAGATGAAAATGACACAAATGATTGGACATGAACGTTGGATTGGTGTCGTGAGTGTCAGAGCAAGAAGTCGCCTCACAGCTGGACAGAATCAAGGAGTTGACAGAAGTCTTGGAATGAAGGTGGGAGATTGATGCTTGTTGTTGTATCAAAAGATGGCAGGAGGCCGCGGAGGTTGAGATCAACGGTGACAGTGATGATTGGATGGCGAGAATTTGATGGGAGGATTGAAGGAAGGGGAGTGAGGAGCGGAGGCAGATGTGAAGAATGATGGAGCAAGATGAAGATGGAAGGAGGATTAATTGAGGGGTTGAACACAGTGAGGAATTGAGGAGATGAGGAAATGATGATGGGAGGAAGGGATGAAGAATTTGGTTGATTGCGGGAGGAAAGTATGAAGAGGAGAGGTTGGAGAAGGGGTGAGGGAATGGAGGAAGGAAAGGTAATGATGATGGAATGACCGGAGGAAAGGAGATGATGATGGAATGAAGGGAGGAAAGGTAATAGTGATGGGAGAAGTCGGCCCAGAGACCATGGAGTGAAGATAGGAGAGGAACAACTGAATTTGAAGTATTGACACTGGAAGCGCCGCAACTACGCAGGAGGTTCTGGCCACTTTTGATTCTGTCAACTCGACACACCACCCTGTTCAGTTGTGAGGTGCTAGTACAACGGAGGTGAGAGCTTGAACCAAGGGTCTGATTGCTGGCTTGGTTAATGGGTTGGCAATCATTTCATGAGATGGAATGAGATTGGTAATTAGATTCTTGGCCTCGTGATGCTCTCGGAGCCACTTGATCTGAGTGTCCATGTGTTTTAAGGCACTATGATGCGACTTGAAACAGACTAGGTTGTTGATCGCCTTGTTGTCAATGTTGAAGCAGTGTGATAGTTGAATATGGGGGTTGAGGCCGTGAAGCAGATTATCAAGCCACAATTTTTCTTGGGTGACAGATACCAAGGCTTTCAGTTCACCCTCAGTCGAAGAGAGAGATACCAATGGTTGGAGTTTGCTACTCCAGGATACTGGACAGCCATACAACAGGATGACAAAACCGGTATGACTTCTACGCATCAAAGTGTCATTGCCGCCATTTGAGTTGCTGAAGCATTCAATGTCGTAATTGAAGTGTGTCGACTTGAGTCTGAGTGCCAGGTTTTTGGTATGGTTCAGATATTGCCAAGCATGTTTGGCCTCTAGCCAGTGCTGAAGGCCAGGTTTGCTATTGAATTGAGAGAGAGTGGATACCGCGTAGGACAGGTAGGGACAAGTTCTACTGGCAATGAAATTAAGAAAGCCCGAGGACAATCAAAAGTTGATGTTGAGTTTGAGGAAGTCATTGAATTCTTCATTGGCTTCTGGGGAGAGGTGAACGTTGGGAGTCATGGGTGTGGTGATTGGTTTGGATTCAAACAAGCCTAACTCTTTTAGGGAGTACTTGATGTGCTTGGGTTGCAGAAGACCGGGTCCCTGAGGAGTGTTGAAAAGTTGATTTCCAAGGATCTTGTGAAGCGGGCCATTGTGAGAAATGGAAAATTTGGATTTGAGCCGATTGCAGAATTTAGTTGATTGACCAATTACAATCAGGTCATCCACGTAGACAGAGACAAAGGTGGAAAGCTTGCTGTTAATGTAGAGACAGGGATCCGCGCTTGAGGCAATGAATCCTTTGAGTACGATCCATGCCCTTAACGTGTCAAACCAACTCTTTGGAGCCTGCTTAAGGCTGTACAGGGCCTTGTTGAGTTTGAAGTGAGGGAAGTTTGAAGAGTATCCTTCAGGTTGTTTGATGTAGACGTCCTTGTTGAGTGGCGCGTGTAAGAAGGCGGACTTAATGTCCATTTGGCGGATTTTAAGAGACTGATGGAAGGAGTAGATTAGGAGAGCGCAGAAAGTGGTGATCGAGCCGGTGGGAGCGTATGTTTCTCCGTAATTGCAGAATTCCATTTGCTTGAAGCCTTGGACACACAACCTCAACTTGAAAAGAGATTCGGAATCGTCGGGCTGCTCCTTGAGTTGATAGAACCAGACAGTAGTCAGAGCTTGCTTCCCGTCAGGTAGAGTGTGGCAACCCTCCCAGACTTTAAGTAGGTCTATGCCGTCCAGCTCCACTTTCATTGATTCTAACCATCTAATTTGATTGGGGCTCTTCTCCACGTCTTTATAGGATTTAGGGACGGATTGCATGAGGAAACCAAAGCGTTGAGGCCGCTGAATGGTTGAGTGATTGCGGAAGTTGTAAGTGTTGTGAGGAGTTAGAAGATTGGAAACTCGCTCGCCATCTGATGCGTCAGAGTTCAACTCAGAGTTTGAATTGCTCTCTGATGTGGGAGACGTGGGAGTTGGTGGATTGGAGGGAGACAGGTGAGGTTTGGGTGTGGATGAGACAGAGCTCTGAGAGACTGGATTTGGAGGTTGAGTAATTTGGGGAATAGGGAGAGCAAGAATGTCATTCAAGGGATCAGGAAGAAGGGAGTCGAAAGGGGAGTCGGGAGAGGAGGAGGAAAAGTCGTCAAATATCATGTTTTTGAAAATTTGAACATGTTTGCCACGGAAAATTGAACCAAATTTGGGGCAATATACCCTGTATAAGTTTAGGGAAAGGTCAAATCCCACCAAGATTCCTTCAACACCCTTTTTTTCAAACTTTGAGAATTTTGAGTTGTTGTTTAGAACAATGGTCTTGGAGCCTAGCGTTTGAAACAGTTTAAGCTTTGGAGTTTTGTTGTGCCAGAGTTCAAATGGGGAAACTTTAAGGTGTACTGATGGAACTGAGTTGGGGATCTTGCACACGCCAACCATGATCTCATCCCACAAGTCAAGTGGAATGGACATGTCTATCATTGATGTTCTGGCAGCCTCGACGAGTGTTCTGTTTCCTCGTTTGGCCACTGGGTTGTGTTGAGGGGTGTAAGGTTTGGAGGTGGTGTGGAGGATACCATTGTCTTTCAGGAAGGATGAGAGATGGGAATTGATGAATTCACCGCCGTTGTCAGAGTGAAAAATTTTTATCATTCGATCGAAACAATTTGAGTTCAATTTTATAAAGTTGATGATTTCATTGGTCACGTCCGACTTGAGCTTGAGGGGCACGCAAGTCTTATATTTAGAGTAATTGTTGGTGAGAAGTAAGAAGTATCTATAACCGGATTTGGAGATGGGATTGATTGGACCACAGACATCAGCGTGGACAAATTCAAAAGGACGGGAACTTGGAGGAACGTGGTTTTTGGAAGGTAATTGGTGGATTTTTCCTTTTGGGCAAGAGGTGCAGGCATAATTTTCCCATTTCAGATTGGGAAAAAACGTGGATAGAATCTTGGCTTGTTCATGGTGAATGTGGCCAAATTGCTTGTGAATCGTGGACATGAAGAGGAAAGGGTGGAAATTTGATGGATTAGCAATTGATTCTTTGACGTAGAGGAGATTGTTGTGAATGCAACCGGATATTATCAGCTTTCCTTCGAAAAGCACACCAAACCCTTTGGAGTCCAGTCAAACCAGTGAACATCCCTTTTGGATGAGCTGGCCAAGAAAGATCAAATTGACCGCCAGATTGGGTACCAGAAGCAAGTTGGTGAGAGTGAGAGATGCAGTGTTGGTGTGAATGATAGCGTTGCCGGTCCCTGTCAGGCTTTGCACTTAAGGATTATTTTCTTCACCACTTTGACATGTCCTCTCCCCAGTACCATCTACCTCAGTCTAAAAGCGTGACACAAATAAAAGCACAACATCAATAGTGCAATCCGCTATTTCTTCTGGCTTGCGCTGACCTTCCAATCTTGGCGACCAAATCAGTATATACTTGAGAACTTTGCAGTTAACTCCATACCAGTCAACCATCCATTATGAGATCCAATCTCCTTCCCTGGCCAATCAACAGCCTCGGACTTCCATCTTTGGTCATGCATTGTTTGTTAGTTCGCATCTACGTCTAACCAAGCCATCACTACTGTATGGTTTGCAATTGGAATAGTCCCTACCCTGCATACACTATTACCTCTCATTTGCATTACCTTCAACGTCACTCGCTCCTATCCCAATTTGTCATGCAATTGTACGCTCAGATTCTATTGTCTCGCACTTATGCTAAGATCTCGGATCTATACCGCTGCTTCATTTCCTATTCCGTTCCTGTCATTCATTGCCTCACCGCTTCACCTGTAGTTAGCTCATCACCAGGTTGTATCTAGTCACTTTGGATTAACTTATAAGGGCTATCCCCTTGCCTGATGATTGTCTCCTCAGTTAGTTAATTTCATACGTTCTCGCATTTTGCTGCAACCTAGTTATCACATTGGACTCAGGTTGAGTTTCCTTCTTTGGAACACCTTCCATTCATCTTGCCAATTGTTGAGTGGCATAACCAAGTTTGCACTTTGCAACTGGATCTTGCTATTTGCACTTGCCCTCGCACTTGGTATTCCTTCGCGCTCACAATCATCTAATAATTGCCCTATAGTACGTGGGGTGGTTGTGTGACAGTAAATTAACTAACTCAACTCATCTATTGTAGCCTGCCAACCTATATTAGAATTCTTCTTTTTTGATTTCACGTACTCGCTCAACCGGGAACGCTTCCCTCGCCCCTTACAATGATGAGATCCATTGGGTAGGGAAAACCAGCGCTCCTCGGGCCCAACAACCCTAAGATCCAGTTCCTCCTTCCAAATTGCCATCTGTGGAACCTCTTGATGATCCTTGGGCTCCTCCACGGGATGCTCCGACTGACCCTCTTGCGGAATTTGCAGACTCCAACCATTCTTCCGATGAAACCTCAACTTGTGGTAGACCAGGGGTTTGCACTACTGCTCTCGAGCCCGATGCTCCGACCCTGCTTTTGACATTAATCCAGGCCCTCACTCATGGCGCCCAGCAATCTAGTCCAAGCACTCCTAGTTTTCGCACTCCTGGCATGAAAAAACCTGACCACTTTACAGGAGAACACCCTCATAAGCTTAGATCCTACCTACAGTCTTGTAAAATCATCTTTTAAAACAACTCCAACAATTTCCCTTCCGATAGACATAAAGTTATGTATGCTTTGTCCTTCTTAGGAGGTAGAGCCTCGCAGTGGTTCAAACCGTACCTCAAACTTTTATCCAACAACAGTCCCACTTGTATTCTCAACAACTGGGACAAGTTTGAGCAACAACTGTTCACCATGTTTGGCGATCCCAATGAAGTTTGAAACGCCAAATACGAACTTAATAGTTTAGTTATGAAGGAGAATAGTAGAGCTTCCGTTTATATTTCTCATTTTCAAACCTTGCAGTCTTGCATCCAGTGGAACAAGGCCGCTCTTCTATTCCATTTCCGAAAGGGTTTACTGGCACGCTTAATCAAACAGCTTGCAGTTGGGGGTCATAAGACAAACTCCCTTCAGCAGCTAATTGATTGAGTGATTGAGCTTGATAATGGCTATCATGACAAGAATCGCTCTTGGCGAAACGACCATGGAACATCCACCTTGGCTCCAAAGGTGGAAAACTCCTCGAAGCAAAACACGAGGAACCCAAAACCATCCCAACCAACCCCAACTTCGAACTCCAAATCAAAAGGGAAAGCCGTCGCCGAAACTCCAAAGTTCTTGGACAAAGAAACCGGGATGCTTTGAAGTGAGGAACGGCTGCAAAGGGAAAAGAACGGGCTGTGTATTTATTGTGGAGGTAAACATGATGTCAACAGCTGTGCAAAGGGGTTAGCGCGTGAAGTGGCTAAGCAGTCAAAAAATTAGCTTGTAGTTTTTCTGATACTTGCAAGGAAAACTACACATTATCTAAATCACCACGAGTAAATCTTTGCACTTGCGAGTCACTAGGTGCTCCAAGTTTGAGATTTATCCTATTCCATTCCAACAACACTCCTTATCAAGTATTACTTGATTCCAGCGCTAATGTTTCCTTCATCAGTGAATCTTTTGCCACTTCCAAAAATCTTACGCGTTCCAAGATAGATAAATTTCACATCTATCTAGTAAGTAGTGCAACTGAAACGTCTTATTGGGTTTCCCAAAAGGCAAAATAGACCTTTGCATTCTCCAATTTACCCAGCTTCAAATGTGATTTATTTGTCTTGGCTATACCCGGAATGGATGATACCATTCTAGGCCATGATTTCCTAGTTTACTGGAATCCGGATGTGAATTGGCAAGAAGGAGTAATTAACCTTCAAACCTTGCACCCCCAGAATGCTAAACTTTCCGTCAATCAGGAGTTAAAAAGCCTACCTGACACTGTCATTGAGTTGGATGACACTTTTCCGCCAGGAGATTTGCAATATTCTGACCTTCATTCTCAAATTCCCTCTTCAGATTTAGGAGTTATTGCTTACCTATCCAGCTTACCTCTTTCCTGTTCCTTCAAAGAAAAACAGACACCCACCAAAAGTTGTATTTTGAGCTCCCTAATCCTCTTGCACCATGCGAGCACCTCAAACCCGTTGCTCAAAGATGACAAGATTGAAGATTTAGAAATCATTTGAGAGTCTTTACCTTTGGTTTATCATGACTTTGCTGACGTCTTTTCAGATGCAAAAGCAGATAAACTAGCTCCATCCCGTCCTTATGATCACAAGATTGAAATTGCTGGCCCACCTCCGGCACCAGGACCAGTTTACTCTCTCTCGACGCAAGAATCAATTGCGCATCAAGACTACATTGCGGAAAATGTAGCTAAAGGATTTCTTCAACCAAGCGATTCAAACACCGGTTCCCCTGTCCTATTTGTACCAATAAAAGACGGCGGACTTTGCCTTTGTGTTGACTACAGGAAACTGAACCAGGTAACCCGGAAGAATGCCTATCTAGTACGGCCTATGTCACATCTTCTTACCCTCTTCCATGGAGCTACTTATTTCTCAAAGTTAGACCTTTGAGGTGCCTATAACCTGATTTGCATTAAGGAAGGTCATGAGTATTTAACTGCAATGAGAACCCGGTTTGGCAGCTATGAGTATACCGTCATGCCTTTTGGCCTCTGCAACACTCCTTCCACTTTTCAACAATTTTCAACAACATTTTTTCCGATCTTGTAGGTAAATACCTCGTGGTATATCTTGATGATATACTAGTCTACTCGAGAAAGCTCGAAGATCACATTGCACATGTGCAAGAGGTGCTGCAGCCACTTTGCAAGAATGGCCTGTTTGAAAAAGCCTCTAAGTGCAAGTTCCATTCCTCTTCTCTCCATTTTTTAGGTGTCGTAGTCTTGCAGCAAGGACTATCAATGGACCCAGCCAAGAGCAAACGCATATTGGACTGGCCCCCACCTTCTTCCGTTAAGTCTCTTCAAGTTTTCCTTGGTTTCAGTAATTTCTATAGAAGGTTTATTGCGCGTTACGCTGAAAAAAACGTGAATCTTACTAACCTTCTTCAAAAAGACACTCCTTTTGTTTTTACCAAACAAGCTGCTTCGGAGTTTGAAGCTCTGAAGAAAGCATTCACCACTGCTCCAATACTCGCTTACTTCAACGAGCTAGCTCGCACTATGGTCAAAACAGACGCAAGCAACTATGCAATCGCAGGAGTCATCTTGCAGTTTTTTTCTTCCACTTCTCTCTTTCACCCCGTAGCTTTTGAGTCTTGCAAGTTGCTCGCTGCAGAGATTAACTATGAGATTCATGACAAGGAACTTCTCGCAATTTTTTTTTGCTTGAAGAAATGGTGTTCATACCTTTTGAGTCTTAGGGAATCCTTTGAGGTTTTAACTGATCATAATTCTTTGAAGTATTTCATGAGTTCAAAAGTCCTCACACGTAGACAGGCACAATGGGCCAAATACCTCTCCGAGTTCCACTTTACAATCACATACCGTCCTGGGAAACAAGCGGTAGTTGCGGATGCTTTATCACGTTGGGACCACGTTTACGCAGGGGGGGGGGAGCACCTTCGCCAAAAACAATCCTGAAAACGTTAGGACACTCTTCTCAACCCAATCTGCCCAACTCAGTTTGATCATTGCTTGCTTACAAGATTTGGCTTCCAAACTCCAACAAGCTCAACGCGACAACCCCAAGTGCATCAAACTTTGCAAAAGTGCAAACTTATTAGATAGTAGTCACAGTATAGATGATAATGACTTTTTAGTTTATGATAATTGTATAGTAGTACCAGATAATTCTTGCATTAAGTTAGATATCTTCGAGTCACGGCATTATTCTCCGCTTGCTGTTCATTATGGGCAGGATAAAACCTACCAATTGATTGCACAAGACTTCTACTGGCCTGGTATGACCAAAGAATTAAAAGACTATGTTAGAGCGTGCTATGATTGCAATCGTAACAAGTCCTTGAAACACTGGAAGTATGGGCTGCTCCAGCCACTTCCAATTCCGCCTCGTCCTTGGCACTCGCTGTCTATGGATTTCATCTCTCAATTACCTTCTTCTAGTGGATATGATGCTATTCTAGTAATAGTAGATTGCTTCTCAAAGATGGCTTTATTTTTACGCAGTAATGTGATGGCCTCTTCAGAAGACTTGGCTAACTTTTTCATAGAATATGTATTTTTGAAACATGGCCTCCCTGATAATATAGTTAGTGATTGTGGATCTCTGTTTGTCTCAAGCTTCTGGACCTCTCTATGCCAACATTTGAAGATCACTCGCAATTTATCAACAGCTTACCACCCGGAAACGGATGGGCAAACCAAGTGAGTTAATCAGATCCTCAAACAATATCTTTGAATGTATGTTGCCTATCAACAAGACGACTGGTCACAATGGCTCCCACTAGCCAAATTCGCCTACAACAACTCCACTCATTCCTCCACCAAACAGTTGCCCTTCCAAACTCTTTATGGTAGAAACCCAACTTTCTCTTCCCTTCACGTAGCACCTTCTCAACCTGCTACCGATTACCTTGAACAAATTCAATCCCTTCAATTGCAACTTCAAACCAACCTCGAAGAAGCAAACCAGCGCTATAAGGAGCAAGCAGACTGATCTCGCACTTTGGCTCCAACCTTTGCAGTAGGAAATCAAGTATGGCTTGATGCTTGCAACATTCACAGTACTTGCCCAACTCGCAAACTCTCCAAAAGAAAGCTTGGCCCCTTTAAAGTAGAATCAGTCATCTCCCCTAACCCCTTTAAACTTACTTTACCTGCAAAATGGCAAGGTATCCACCCTGTCTTTCATGTGTCGCTCCTAGAGCCAGCTCAAGTCCTATACCCGGGCAAGACTCATCCCCCTCCTGAACCGGTCACTGTCCTCAATCATCAAGAGTGGGAAGTAAGCCGTATTCTGAATTCCAGGCTATGCAAAGGAAAACTTCAATAACTCGTCAAATGGTCTGGCTTCCAGTCCAACGAAGATCGCACCTCGTGGGAACCAGCCCATCACCTTTGCAATTCACCCAATCTGATTCAAGAATTTCATGAAAGATACCCTTGCAAACCTTGGCAATCATGATTATTTTCCCATCCAATCCCATTCAATTCCATTCCACATTCCATTCCATCCAATTCATTCCATTCCATTCCACATTTCATCCCATCCAATCCCATTTCATTCCATTCCACATTTATCTTACTCAATCAATTCCATTCCATAGTCCATCCAATTAAAACCCATTTTATTTCACCATCATTTCATCAATTAATTCCTCCATCTCACTATGTTATTCTTTTCTCATTTTTCCTTCATTTCTACTTATTATTTAAAATAATAATAATAATAATAATATTTCTAAAAAAAAAAAATATACATTAAATTACAAAGTTTCTTTTATCTCTTTTTCTGCATCCTCCCAATTCGCCGTCAATTCTACAACCATGGACCAAAAGGTATCAAGGTCTTCATCATTGATCAATGCGGACATTCTTCGAAGTACCAGCACTTCCGTTACAATTTGCCTTTCAAAAATCTCCTTGCATCTCGCAACCCAAGCTCGCTTTGGCCGAGCATTCCATCCACCTTCCTCCAAGAGCTCTTCATATGCTCTCTTCCTTTGGCCATCCGACGTGCCTTCTCCAATATTGTCCGTCAAGCGTCTCGCATCCGTTTTGACCAGAAATACAATTCGCACCGGATCTGCTTTACCTCGGCCTTCCATCCCTTCCATCCCTTCCGTCCCAGTAAATTTCTCCCTTCCATCTCCTTCATTTCCTTCTTCTAATTCACCCGCTTCCTCTTTGTTCTCTCCACTTCCGTTTCCTCCATTTTCCTCTTCCCTTTCCGCTGTGTTTTCTTCTCCCTCCCTTGCTTCCTTGGTAATAACTCCTACAGGTTCTGCACCGGATACCTTGCCTTGCACCTCAGCATTCATCTGGGTCCCCAGGTTTTCAGTCCGCGGTCCCCAGTAAGGTGGTGGTGGTGGTGGTGTATTGGTAGTATATCTTTGAAAACAAGGTAACACTAGCAAACAAGCAAACAATTAGCTATTATTTCAAGATCATTTGTTAGTCCCAATTAGTACTCACAAGGCACTCGCGTCCCCAAGTATTTGATCTCTGGCAATGGTGGTATTTTGTGATTGACCCTTGGCGCGGACCTATGACTTTGCATCTCCCTCAATGACTCCAAAGGGCCCTTGACGGTTGACTCAACATTTATAGGGAAGTTACACGCCACCTTGCGAAGTTGAAATTGCTCGCATTTGCCTCGGAGACCTTGGACGGCAGTACTGGGAATACAACGCTCGTTCCGGCGAATACAGTTTTCGCAACGGCGGGAAGACAATGAAAACATTTTTGCAGAATTTATAAAATTCTATTGGGTAACGAATTAAGTAATGTATAAGGGTATACAGTGATAATTAAACAACTTGAGATAAATGCGAAAATTTACCTGAATGCTTGCAGGAGCTCGCGTCTTTATGCCTGGGCAACTGTCACGCTTTGCACTTAAGGATTATTGTCTTCACCACTTTGACATGTCCTCTCCTCAGTACCATCTACCTCAGTCTAAAAGCGTGACACAAATAAAAGCACAACATCAATAGTGCAATCCGCTATTTCCTCTGGCTTGCGCTGACCTTCCAATCTCAGCGACCAACTCAGTATATACTTGCGAACTTCGCAGTTAACTCCATACCGGTTGACCATCCATTATGAGATCCAATCTCCTTCCCTGGCCAATCAACAGCCTCGGACTTCCATCTTTGGTCATGCATTTTTTGTTAGTTTGCATCTACATCTAACCAAGCCATCACTACTGTATAGTTTGAAATTGGACTAGTCCCTACCCTGCATACACTATTACCTCTCATTTGCATTACCTTCAACGTCACTTGCTCCTATCCCAATTCTTCATGCAATTGTACGCTCAGATTCTATTGTCTCGCACTTACGCTGAGACCTCGGATCTATACCGCTGTTTCATTTCCTATTCCGTTCCTGTCATTCATTGCCTCACCGCTTCACCTGTAGTTAGCTCATCACCAGGTTGCATCTAGTCACTTTGGATTACCTTATAAGGGCTATCCCCTTGCCTGATAATTGTCTCCTCAGTTAGTTAATTTCATACGTTCTTGCATTTTGCTGCAACCTAGTCATCACATCGGACTCAGGTTGAGTTTCCTTCTTTGGAACACCTTCCATTCATCTTGCCAATTGTTGAGTGGCATAACCAAGTTTGCACTTTGCAACTGGGTCTCGCTATTCGCACTTGCCCTTGCACTTTGTATTCCTTTGCACTCACAATCATCTAGGAATTGCCCTATAGTACGTGGGGTGGTCATGTGACAGTCCCTTGGGACATGATGGATGCGTCGGGCTTTCCAGTGTTGACTTTGGTACTGTCATCCTTGAGCCAATTGAAATAGTTGGGGCTATTGAACATGTTGTTGGTGGCGCCGGAGTCCAGGAGTAGGGAGCCGCGATCAATCTGATGGAAGTTGGAAACGGCAAAGGTGTATGCCAAGTTGGCTGAGGCTTTAGGGTTGGAGGTTGATTGCGGTTGATTCTTGGAGGGGAGATTATCACTGGTTCCATTGAAGTTGGGGCGCAGGTGAGGATATAGGGCAAAGCACTTGTTCTTTGGATGATTAGCTTGAGGATTGTGCCAGTTAGTTTTGCAACGTAGGGGTTCTTGATTCGCTAGCAGAGCTGAAGAATAGGTTCCTGCCGCCGCCTCATTTTTGATTTGGTTCAGATGCCTGAGAACTAAGTCGCCGTTGATCTTTGCTTCGCCAAGGGAATGGGTTATGGTGGTCTTTAAGTGCTCGAGTTGTGGCGGAAACTTGTACAGAATCAAGTAGGCGACTATGTCTTTGTCCATGTTTATGCCAATTTTGGAGATTTGCAGAATGCATGATTGCACGTCAGTAATGAATTTCTCTACATTTTTTGGGTCAAATGCAAGGTTGAGAAAGTTAAAAAAAATACGAGATCTGTTGGCAGTCTGAGAGGAGGCATAGAACTCGTTGATTGACTTCCAGAGTGCAATTCCATTCAGAGCATTGGAGTCCTTGACACAGCTCACGTAAGTTCAATTATCCAGCTTGACTAAAATGTACCCGGCAATTTCCAAGTTAATTTCAGGAGGAAATTCTTTGTTGTCGTCGTGGTTGAGCCATTTAAAAATTCCTTTCAGGGAGAATATGGTGGTTAGTTCTGATCGCCATAATGAGAAGTTGGACTTGTGAAGGTTGGGAATGGAGTCCGTTAAGGTACGGAGGAGGGATGAGTTTGAGTCTGTCGGTCCAGTTGAGTCCATGATTGCCGGATTGGCTTGGTCATGGCTTTCGGCTTTTAACCGTGAAAACTTAGATTCATGGATTTCAAAGCAAAGACCAACAGAAACAAAGAAGGAAGAAGCTAGCACAAAGGAGGGACAATCAAAATAAGCATAAGATGAAAATGACACAAATGATTGGACATGAACGTTGGATTGGTGTTGTGAGAGTCAGAGCAAGAAGTCGCCTCACAGCTGGACAGAGTCAAGGAGTTGACAGAAGTCTTGGAATGAAGGTGGGAGATTGATGCTTTTTGTTGTATCAAAAGATGGCAGGAGGCCGCGGAGGTTGAGATCAACGGTGACAGTGATGATTGGATGGCGAGAATTTGATGGGAGGATTGAAGGAAGGGGAGTGAGGAGCGGAGGCAGATGTGAAGAATGATGGAGCAAGATGAAGATGGAAGGAGGATTAATTGAGGGGTTGAACACGGTGAGGAATTGAGGAGATGAGGAAATGATGATGGGAGGAAGGGATGAAGAAGTTGCTTGATTGCGGGAGGAAAGTATGAAGAGGAGAGGTTGGAGAAGGGGTGAGGGAATGGAGGAAGGAAAGGTAATGATGATGGAATGACCAGAGGAAAGGAGATGATGATGGAATGAAGGGAGGAAAGGTAATAATGATGGGAGAAGTCGGCCCAGAGACCATGGAGTGAAGATAGGAGAGGAACAACTGAATTTGAAGTATTGACACTGGAAGTGCCGCGACTACGCAGGAGGTGATGGCCACTTTTGATTCTGTCAACTCAACAATAATGTTGTTGTGGGTCATGGAGTCTACTTTTGAGATGAGAAGAAGTTGTATCTCATTGTTGTCTTGCATTGAGAGTTGATCCAATTCTGATTCCAGGATTGATAAAACCCCCCTGAGCTTGATTAATGCATTCATCTTGTCTTGCCATATTCTGTAGGCTTCTTGTTACAGAAGCAGAATTTTTTCAAGCACCATTTTGAGCATGGCTTGACAGAAACCATTGTTTGAGAAATTCCCTTGGTGCAAAGATGAGGCCATAGTTAATACGCTGGTTGTATATGAAGAAGCTTTTGGCTTTTAACCGTAATTAGTTTTGAGTGATTACTGTTGAGTTAAAACCAGCAGGCTAAACAGAAAGAAATCAGAAGAAATGAAAACAATAATGGCAAAAAAAAGATTGAGGAATTTGAGAGAAGAAAGGGAAACTTGAAGAGGTAGAAAAGAATAAGAAATTACCAACAGAGAGCCTTGAGGTTGGCAATTAATGATAAGGGATCTAGGCATGGCTGGGATTTGACAAAGACATGAAGGAAGTAGACTGTAGTGAAGCGTCTGGATGATGGGGTTAGATCAAGATGTCTTCCAAGTTGAAAGTGAAACTATCACCAGTTAGATGACAATGAAGATGTTGATTGAGATTTCATACTTGAAGGTTGATAGAGGATGAAGAGAGATGTGGGGAAAATAAGGTGAAACAGGAAGAAGGACAAAGAAGAAGGAAAAGAAGAGAAAAGGAAAAAATGAAGAACAGAGAAAGGAAAGAAAGTCATTCAATTCTGTGAGGATTGAGGTTGAAATTTTCTCCTGCCCTGCTGTCCCCCGTTGCATTGCGCAAGAGCAGATGAATTGAGAAGAAGCTTGAGAAAATTACATCATTGATTGTGCAACAATGAAGTTGCATAGTTCCACAGGCATACCTTGAGAAAATGAAAGAAGGAGTTGTGGGAAAGACTCAGCGTTCAACAGAGCCTTTTCCAGGTCAAAGATAGCACCAGCCTTTGAACCCTATTGTAGCAAACAGGCCCCTTCCTGCTCAATCCTGGCTGCCGCCTCTTCAACGGTCTTGGCTGCAACCAGATGGACTACATCATTGATTTATCCTATTGAGATTCTATCTGCCATAAGTGAGAGAGAGGGAGTAAGTAAACTGTTATTATATATGATATATAAGATCACCAAAAGCGGGGAGCCTTGCAGAAGGCCAATGTCAATGGGGAAGGCACTAGACTCAAAGTCACTGAGTCAGATGGTTGTCAATCTAGCTTGCAAGAAGTCTTCCAGTATAGTGACCAGGTAAGCTGGAAACTTGTTTTTTCTAAGGTAATGGATCAGGCATTATGGTCTGACCAATGGTCAAGCTGACTTGAAATCCAGGAACAAGGCTGCCACCACCTTCTTCTCATCCAATTTAGCTTGAACCCACTGGTCAAAAATAAGCAGGGGGTCCTTGGTACCCATTCCTTTCCTACCACCCAGATGGCCCTCAGCCAACAAGCTTACTTTTTCAGCCCACTGGGAGCTCCTGCAGGCTAGTGTGAGTTGTAACAGTTTACCAAGTGAGTCAAAGAGAGCAATTGGTCAAAACACAGATGGGGAAGTGTAGTCCAGTTTCCCAGCCTTTTGGATAATAATGGTTGAGGACACCTTCCAGGCTTGCGGGAAGACCCCCATTCTAACCCTTTCAGTGAAAATAGAAGCTAGGGTGGGGAAAACCTCCATAGCCAACAACTGAGTTAGCTCATTCTTTAATCCATCTGGGCCACATGTCTTCTTCTTCTGTGTCTTGGCTAGGGCTGCCAGGACTTCTTTAGTGGTAAACTCCTGAAATAAGAAAAAATGAGAGGTGTGAGTGGTTTCTATGTCTGAGTTGTCAAAATCAGTGGTTGTTGCAGCAGTTCAAGCAAAAAGCAGCTCAGCTTGCTTGGCTTTTTCATGTGTGACAAATCCATCACCTTTCCAGAGAGGAACAATATTGCCACCTGCATCATTCCTGGAGTGTCTAAGGATTGAAAAAACAGTTTGGAGGGATTCACCAGTGAACACTCCCAGTGTATCTTCTTAAGGGCCACCACCAGTTGTAGGAAATAATTATTCCACTGCGCGTAGCAAGACTTTGCTTCCTCAGAGCCAGTAAAGATTAACAACCGCCAAGCCCTGTTCCGGTTTTCCAGAACTGGGCCCTGGGTCTTCTTACACCACCAGGGATTTTTCTGATCAGGATTTACCATGAATTTTATTCCTAGTCCCTGCTTGATGTTGCAAAGTGCGGTAGTAAGCCTCCCAACCCTGGTCTGGATTGGGCTCTTGGTGTCATCCGTGAAGTGGGTAAAGCATTTTTTTCTTTCTCAATCTGGTTGGGGGAAAGCTCATTCAATTTGGGCAGGCTTCTCCTGTACCTAAAAATGGGTTTATCAACAGACAGCTCCATGAAAATCCCCTGGTGATCCAATCCATTTTTATCACCTGTAATTGCCACCCTGACTATTTGCTTAAACCCTAGGAAGTTAGACCACACATGGTAAATGGCAGAGCCTTGAACTCCTTGGGAGAAAAGTTTTGGTAATCCCTTGGGGGAAGCCAGCTATAAATCTGCTGCATAAAGCATTTTTAGCATCAAGGTGGCCTCCTGTTTGCTCTTTTTGCATCCAGGGGGATTCCAGTGAGCGTGATGCAGATTATTATCCATGAAGAGCCAATTTGCAACCTTGCGCAAATTGTGTTGGAGCAGCCAGGTCTTGAGGAGGGGGAAAGAGATGAAAGACGGGGTAGGTTTGTACAGGTTGATCATAAAAAGCATGGAAGAAGTTAAAGACAGCTCAAAAGCAACCATCACTGCAAGCCTCCTTCCAGAATCCAAATCTGCTTCATCTGAATAGAGGCCTTTATGTAGAAAACGGCCTTGTGTTCCTTGTTCCACACTTTAGGGAAATGTTCAAATGACAAGTAAGCTCTCCACAATGGGTGGGGCGGGGGCTTTATGGTACAGGGTTTGATCCAAGGTTCTTGTCATATAAGGACATCAAAACCCAAAGCACTGTTCAGAAAATGGTGAATAACCTGCTTAGCAATGTGGAAGTTCAACTGAAGGAAAGAAAGGGATTTCCTGGAAAACTTGGAAATAAAGAGGCCCCATCCTGGAGCTCTAAAGGTATATTGGATTGAAGATTATTGAGTTGGAAGGAGCACTGCTCCTTGGATAGGTCTTCTGGAAGATTTTCATGGTATGAGGTGGGTTGTTCTATCATGATCCCAAGAGGGGGCCTTTTTCAAACCAGAACTTCTTGTATGGGAAAATCATGCTAAATGGAGTTTGAATAGTATTGGGGACACCAATTGTATTATTTTTTAAGCCCTCAATACACAAGACCCAAGTAAACACTCCACCTGGTCCATCAGGGCATTCATTAGTCAGATGGCGGCTATGGCACTTTTCTCATTTAGGTTTCTTCCTGCACCACTTCCCAAAGTGACCCATGTGCAAGCACTGGAGGCACTGGGGAGGGAAGGGTTTGAATTTTTCCATTCAATGATAATTGAAATTCAGAAGGATACCAGAGTGTTCCAATTTGATTGCAAGGTATTTATCAATAAAAGACAAGACCAGACTTCCAGCCTTCTTGAACAGCGTCTCATTTGAACCCAGCCATTGGACCCTCACCAGGTCCAAGGCCTGAAAGCCATTCTCCAAGGCTAACACCTTCAGTTCTCTCTTTTATTTGACATTGCAAGTTTGAGGGACTCCATGTGCCATAATAGAGTATGTGCTAGGGGTAGCTTCCAGATTCAGGTGGACCTTTTTGGACCAGAGTTTCATACTAACACCTAGCTCAGTCTAACCTCAGCAAACCCAGTTTAACCCTCAGACCTGATCTAATTTCCAAGGAACTTCAACCTTAGGGCTCAGGAGACTTATATCAGTATACCTCCAGTAACTATATACCTCAGGATTTTCATGCAGTACATATTTACATATATTCTAACCTCATACATCATTCAGATAGACTCCATAGGCTTGCACATACTTAATCTGCCAGGTCTGCTTATACTCTAACCTTATTAAATCTGTCTAACCCATAATCTGTCATGGTTTATCCTGTGGGAATCTTAATGTACATCCCCTTGCAGATTGTATTACATAATCTCTCCAGTTAGTACATAGTTTCATGAAATCCATGTACATTGTACATCCTCCAACTGTACTCTCCCAACTCAGACAGCCCAGACCTGTAACCTTGTACCAATGTAGAAGCAGCCTAAACTAATTTATTAGCATACCTGATCAGCCCTCACTGTTGCCTAGAATATTCCTTTGTCATTACATATGTAGTCTGAGCCCCAACCAACCATAACTCTGTTTTAGCTCTAGCCATTGTCTATTTAAACTTGCCTCTTCTTCCTTTTTCCCAATTTTTCCCCAAGAAATCAGTTTACTACTTCTTACTAGGAATCTATCCCAGCAAGTGTCATCAGCACCTTATCTTTTATTCAGTCCTACTCTTCTCCTTGTAGCATCTTCAAGTATCCTTTCCCCCAAGTCTACTGAGAGTAGAGTCCCCTTTGTGCCTAGACCTGCTTGAATGTCAGCAGCACTTGTGACACATAGGTGTTTATTTTCCTTCAGCCACTTCTGGTGATCTTTATCGTGAGTAAAAAAGGATACATCACCAGATTGGAGCACGCAGGTAACTCTAACCACCACCAGAGAGACATCAACCCTTGCATACATTTTTTCTAGAGCTTTTCTGGCTGTTTGTACCAGGGCACAACTTGTTGAATCCTTCAATGTAGTGTTCTCCGGGTTTGAGTGGATATTGATACGCTTGGCCCAAAGACTGAGGAGGGATCATCTGTGGGGGGGGGGGGGGTAGTGGGGCAGGTTAACAGTAGGCCACTACCAGCAACCTTGGAAAATGAGCAAGAGTTAGCAGGGGGGGGGGGTTGCTTGGTTGGGTCATTAATTTTCTGGCGCATCTCAGCCAAACTAGCCACCACCAATTACATTCTTGTGTTCATCTTATCCTGATCCTTTTCTGCTTTAATGACCATATCCATAATTATTTGGAAAATACATCAATTGATCATTGCAGAGCCATTTGGGCCCACAATGATTTGGTCACTTTCCAGTTCCTGCAGGAGGTTAGCAAGACCTGATGGAGAGGGCATCACAGGGGAGTGAGGTGGGTTGTGCCATTCCCTGGAGACCTTGTTCTCCATGTCCAGGTTCTGAAAGTCATGTTTGGGGGGCATAGGGGGGCATATGGTCCTATGTTGAAGGAGCAACTACTAGGGGGAGGGTGGGGGAAAGGAAGGGAGTGGGGTGGGGGGTAGGGGGAAGGGTGATTTCAGGATTTTGCTGGAGAATGAAGATATTTCTTTTGTGGTTCAGAAAATGAGATATTTCAAACATCAAATTTCACATTTTCATCATGCATCAAAACAAAAAACTTTAGAATTAAAATATTGGTTCCTACCATTACCTTTTCAAACCCCCTCACACTGTCCATCATCTACCAAAAAAATCCCAAATTCATTCTCAAAAGTTTGAACCCAGCTATCAAACCATGAAAAATTGATTTCTTAAAACCTCAATAAATATTGATTTAACCAACCAATAATCCTCTCAAATTTCATTTTCACCAACCAACCATTCTCTAAAGCATTTTGTAATCCATCATCATCATAATTGTGATGACTCCATTCCTTTAATATGCTTCCAATCTCAATCATACCAAAACTCAATCCTTTGATACACAACTTGAAATCAAGATTAAAATCTAAAAATTCAGCTTCCATCAATTTTTTTAATTTTGTCATTTTCCTAGAAATTCTACCATCCTTAGTGGTACTCTCATTTTTAAATTACTAAAAAACGTTTGGGATTGGAAACCCTTTTTCTGAATAACTTTTGCAAGTGCTAATAATTTTAAATTAAAATTTGGCACAAGAAATACTTCCCACAGAAATCAGGATGATGGGATGAGATTTCAAGGATGAGGATTGAGGAATTCCAAGAGATGAAGATGGGATGGGAGTAGGATTCCAGGAGTCAATCTCTGAGGAAAGAGGAATTTTTAATCCTGTAAGAGTAAAACCAGAGGAGAAGGGTGGGATTAGTCTAGAAGTCTGGGTTAAGGTTTTCTTGTGCTGAAATGTCACCTACTGTATGAGGACTAACCAGTAATAACTATTATACTACTTCCTTGGGGTTAATAAGGCAAATAAAGGGAGAGAGGCCCGTGTATTTGAGGGTTTTTGATGAGGCCTTGAGGGATGGTTGGCTCCATAGTAGAGGAGATTTCCCAGAGGTTTTTTATACTGTACAGTGGGCTTGATGCTGCATTTGAGATCCAGTAGTAGTGGTCTTGCCCATAATGAGACTGATGAGTAATGACCTGGAATTCATTGGAACCTTTTATCATGCACATGTACTGTTAAATGGCACAAAATAGTGAGAGAGTACTGAAACATAAATAAAGAGGAATTCTGGGAAGAGTTACTGAAGCACATGAAACATTGGGAAGGTGCAAATGGCCACAGAGGTAGAAATATCTCATACAGGTAGAGAGTGATCCTTGTAGAAGTAGGTAAGGGATGCAGGATATGAAACAGAACTATCCAATGGAATGACAGTATTAAATAGATGTGGGCTTGGGCTTGGAGAAAGACTAATTAAGGAGAGATTAAATTGGATCAGTTGAAGGAGTTTCAAACTGTTGTATGAAAGTGACCAAGCTTTAAATACTACTACCCTTCTTTATGAAATTTAAATGTAATCTTAAGATGAATCTGGTGACTGGTTTGTGTAAAAGTATAAGTGAATGACTTCAATAATATAAATATTTGTCCTCTTCCTCCTCTCTACCACCTAATCTTCTTACCTTCCCCATCAACTTCTTTACTATGAAAATTGCACCACATTATATATTTTATTAGGCCAGTTTATCAGTGATGGAATGAACCAAAAGGAAATAGACCAAGAAATTCCTTAGAAAAACTAGCAATCATTCTTGAGAGAACAGGTGAAAAGATAACAGATTCAAAGATTCAACAGACCAAATAAATACTGAAAGAAACTGAAAAATGTGCTCAGAAATAGAACATATATCTGAAAATCCATAACAGGACAAGCAGACCAGACACAATCAATGGCTGGAATGAATTTGAGAAAAAATAAACAATCCCACTTGATAGAAACAAAGGAAATTAAAAAATAATATTCTGCTGCCTGCTCCCCAATTTGTAAATGCAGATGAGCAGGTATGTCAGCCACAAGACAACTAGAGTTGTCCAAATTTCTGTAGAACTTATATGTCTTGTTGGTATCGAGGCTAAGAACTGAGCTCATCTTCCATTATCTGACACCAAGTTCACTTTTTCAACCCACCATAGATACAAGAATGAATGACGGCCAGGATTTTCAGAATTATATAATAAATTTTGATAATATTTTAAAATATTTTACAAGTATGTTTTTATGAGTATTTTTTATGGAATTGAAACCTTGATAATATATATTATCAATATGTTGATCCAGTATAAATTTAAATTAAGTTATGAGGACTCAGATTTGTCTCAAATATTGATATAGAAATTCCAAATATGTTCCATTCCTTTGGGGACAAGTTATAGTAATTACTTTAAGCCACACTCTCTAGTCTGTATGAACAAATTGCATAATTTTAATCTTATCCCCCCTTGGGATGCAAGTATGCTTTAATATAATTAAATGAGCCTTGAGAGCTTCCACTCAGAGGACTCTGAGCTCAGTTGTAAATTATAGAAAATGTAATATCACTTCCAATAATATACATACCTTATATGTATAATATCTTCCAAGGTACTGGGATTGAGAAGTAAGTAAATTCCAAGGCTATAAAATTATGGGTATGTAATCTTTCTGGGGTGTTCTAGGACTTCTACACCTTCCCTTTGACTGATTTTAATTACTAAGATCATTTAAATAACCTTTGGGGTATGTAATTGGAATCTTTTACATTGAAAAATACCCCAATGAGTACTAGTACCCCATTCCTCATTGGGTATGATTTAATGAAGTCTTGAGCTCTTGAGGAAGAAATCAGGGAGAGCTTTCCACTCATCTGATGATTCCTTGAGTTTCCTGAGGGCTCCTGTTACCTTAAAATAGGAGGTTTTTTACCCTATAGCACCTCCATCAGTTATATATTATTATTTATTTGTAAGAGAATACAGCAAGATTTAACAAGCCCATCAAAGTTAGTCTCAAGAGGAGATTTACTGGAGCTATAAAACTTAGTATTCTAATCAATTAATAATCTTATTGGCAACTCCAATTTCAATTTGAAGGTCTGAATTGGAGTAGTAAACATTGGTTGTTACTACTATAAAGGGTGTGAGCTTATTCATGAGCAAAGCTCCTTTGATCTTCATTTATTTGGAGCCAGGCACCTTGCCGTTCATAAAGGTTTAAAGTGTGGATTTTTGTATTGATAATACCTTTTTATTGTTTGACTTTTTAAGATTTTAGCTATTGTTTGAGTTATTTGAGTCAAAAACTGACTTTAGTGGTGGTTTTTTTCTTATTTTTGCAGGTTTAACCACAGCCAAGTATAGAAGTAGAGCTTAAATCCCTAAAAAAGTAAAAGAAACAGAACAGAACCTAGTTATCAGAAAACCAGGAAAAAATCAGTATTTAGTCCAGAAAATTTTTACCATTAAATTGTTTGATTCCTCATCAAATTCTTTATCAAAAACTGTCTTTGATCTCAAAATCATTTCAAACCTGTAAATCTGCAAGCAGTGGCTCTTTCTAATCAGTTAATCCACAAAATAAATCTTTATAATCTCCTATTAATTTTGCACAACTGAGCCTGCTTCTCCCACAATAAACAAGTAAAAATTGATATTTGGTGCCTACCTTGTTCCAAGTTCTTCAGTCAGTAGGCTGGAATCCACCCTGGTTAGGCATAGTCCTCTCATGATAATATTATTGAACCATTTATATAGAAAATAAATTATTTTATCACTTTAATCCAAACAAAAAACAATACAACTCCATCTATTTTGTCTGGATTATAACCAAACTGGGACTTGGGGTTGATAAAATTTACCATATTAAGTTTTTTTTCCTTGATAATTCTATTGATATTCAAGAAATTTCAAATTAAAATCTGCATGAAAATTCAATAATCATGAAATGATTATTTTTTTTTCCATGGTGGAGTGGACTTCTCAAAAATTGGCTATGGAGCAACAAAAGTTGCAGCAAAGAAGCTTTGGCAGTTCCACAACCTAATTTTGGATGAGGATGGTTACAAAATTGTTTTCTCCTTTAATCTTCCTGAAAATGCAACATAATAAGGGCTTTCTTACATATCCAAAATTCAGGTTAAGTTGGAATCTAGGAGTTTATTTTTGTGGTCCAGTTTTTCTAAAAACTATAATAAAATCTGATCTTGAGGTCCCAAACTTCCTCTAAAACCCCACCAACAAAAAATAGAAAAAATGAAGTATCTTGCAGACCTGGACAATTTCTGATGCCAATGGTTAAATTTTGGAGCTCAGATGAAAAAAAAAACAATTCTGGGTTCTTTAACAGAGATAAATTTAAAGAAAGTTGCAAGGGGACCAAAAAAATTAAGGATCAGGCTAATAAACTAATGCTAGGTTCTTGAGCCACAATAAATTTCAAGAGGGTTGCAATTGGACCAAAAAAACTTGGGATGAGACTGATTTTTAAATAAAAGGGAACAAGCTTGCTTGGAGGTAGAAAAAGGTACCATCCAATCAATGATCTAAAGGGATGGTATGATGGAAAGGAATGAACTTTTTCTCTGAATTCTGAGTCAGATTATCTTTCTATACCTTATCAGAAAAACAATAAAATGATTTTTCTGGTAAATTTGAAAGACAAGATGTCAAATAGGGTTTTTTTGATTGATTTTTAATGTAAGGATATAAAAAGAATTCATTTACTTACAAAAATCCATCAGAAAATGGAAGTTTTGATTAAATTTGATAAAATATCATAGGGAACATCAGAATTATTAAATCTGCCATTGAAAAAATTCCATTTTATTTTGAACAAACCCCCCATTTTAATGGTGGTTTTCTGAAATACAAATAAAACCCAAATTTTGTATTTCAAAATGAAATTCTTCCAGGAAATAGGATATTTGAAAAATAAAATATTCCATTTATGCATTATAATCCATTCAGCATCCATGGCACGCAAAACACCAATCCAAAACTCAAAATTGTGAAATGCATACACAACCCATAAGCATCACCTCACACATCAAACTCTCAAATAAAATATCATCAACCAATCACATCATTGAATAATCACCCCATCTAATAAAATAATAAACTAATTATCCCATTTCCCCATATCATATTCACTAAACATGAAATTTCCATCAAGCTAAACATGTTAAAAACAAATCCCCAAGAGAAATTTCAAAATGGGATCAAGATGGCCAAAGTTTCGCTATTATTTGACTCTTATTTAGATTCTGGCTTGGAATTCAATTGGTTTTTTGATAGACCTCCCAAAAATAATTCATTTTTCCAATTATATACTCAGTTGCTTTTCAACTAGTTATTGATAACAGCAAGAATTTTATTTCTTTCCATGATTTCCTTCAAGTTTCCTTTCATGATTCATATGTTTTTGATTGGATTTTTATTTTAAAAAAACTCCAGTACTGCCTTGATGAAGATCAATAATTTTTGGCCAATTGAGCTTATTCTAGTGGGAATTATTTTGTTCCACCATACTCAAATGTTTTTTGCAGTTACCAACTCAAACAAAATTTCAACTATCATCTTTCTGAATCACAAGTTTAGATTAAACATTCCATAGGAGTGCTGAAGGGAATATGGGCCAGCTTAAAAGAAATGAAAAAGCATCTCAAAAATTCCAAACAAATGAAGATACTAATCAACTGTATTGTCTGCTGCATTATTCTGGATGACCTTTGGGCCAAAATCAAAGATTAATTTGAAAAACTCTTTGACAGTGATATTCCTGGACCTCCTCAAGCCATTCCTATCTCAATTTTACTTGATATTTTTCCATGAGAGATTGCATTATTCCTGTTTCTCTTAGTCAGTTTGAATTTTGACTTGTTGTTTTCAAACTGGGGCAAAAGTGAATCCAAAGTGGCGTTTATTTTATTTTTTTGGAAACATTTTGTGATTAATTCTGAGAAAATAATTCTAAAATTATTTTATTTTGAGTTGAATTTGAATTTATTGAGTCAAAGACCATCCCCTCCTAAAATTTCAACCCCCTTCCTTAACCCCCCCTCCTCTACAATGAATGTGATTTTTTCCTTCCTGATCCCCTTGCTTTCCTCTCCACTAACAAGCCCAGCCTTCTATAATTGATAGCTCTGAAATCCTCCTTCCCCCCTTGGAATCCATTTCAATCTCCACCCCCCAAATTTGATCCTAGATTTGCTTCTTCTTTGATTGGAAACAACTGTATTGTTTTCAAAGAAATTTTCCAGGAAGACAATGTTTGATTTGAGAATTAATTCCCCTTCAATTGATAATCAAATTTCAATTTACTTTCAAATGTTTTTGCTTGTTGAAAACAGGCTAAACTCTGCTCTTGTTTGATTTTTTTTTAGGTGAATATGTAAGCTGTCTTTATTATTATTATTTTTTTCTATAGTAATTTTCTCATAAAAAGACCATGTTATAATAAACTTAAATGATTTTTTTTCTTTTCTTTCTTTTATTTTTTTCTTTCTTTAATTTATTTATTGTTTAAAAGGTGATTTTAATATGAGGTAAATAATGAAATATTTGTTTGCCTCTTATTTTTTATTTTTTTCTATTAGTTTCATTTCCAGAATTAAGTAAATCAAATTAATCTATGAATTGAAGAATGAAATAAATTCAAATCAAAAAGAGGAACAGCAGAATTCAAAAGTAGAGTTCAGAAACATGACATTTGAGAATGAATAACTTGAGAAGAGCGCAAATGTGATATCTCACAACTAGCCAGAAAAGAAGATAAATGATTGATGAAGTTTGAGGTTTTTGGCGGATTGAGGATGAGATGTTTGTTTGAGTGAGAGTAAGGGTTGAGGAATGGGAAAAGAGCAAAGAAAGGAAGAAAGAGGCCTAGGAAAGGTGTTGAATGAACAACTTGGTGGAGTGAGGGCTGGCGGAATAAGAGGGATTG
The DNA here is from genome assembly GCA_025617555.3 of Puccinia polysora. Taxonomy (NCBI): domain Eukaryota; kingdom Fungi; phylum Basidiomycota; class Pucciniomycetes; order Pucciniales; family Pucciniaceae; genus Puccinia; species Puccinia polysora. Next base: position 51,244,407 of record CM062618.1, read on the forward strand.
GAGAAGCCGGATTGGAGAGAAGAAGGATGAAGAGAAGGGAGCAAGGAGTGAGGAGAATGGTTGATTTTCATGAATGATGGTGAGGAGTTGAGGGTAAGGAGATAAAGCAGGAGAGGAAGAATTGGGAGGAGAGGTGGATGTGAGAAGCGCTGATGATAACAGAGCAGTCATGGGTTTCAGGAAGTGGAAAATGAGAAGTAGGCGCAGTTGATCATGGAATTGGAGTAGCTGCACCGTTTCTAGCTTGAGGGAGTGTAGAGATCAGTTATTTCTACACACCACCATGTCTACAAGGGAGATAAAAGAAGCTTGGAGGTCAAATTTATCATGGATGGTTTTATAGCTGGTTTGGTAAGTGAATCAGCAAGCATCTCTCTGGATGTGATTAGAATGGTACACAGATTTCCTTCATTTTTCTTATCTTGTAGCCATTTGATGTGTATTTCAACATGTTTCAGTGCATTGTGATGGGAGTCCAGTGATCAGGTTGTGGAGGGCTTTGTTATCAATTTAGGAGCAGTGAGTTCATTTCAGGTTGGTTTTCAGGTTGAGAATGAGATTTTAGAGCCAAATGTTTTCTTGAGTAGCAAGAACTAAAGACTTGAGCTCTCCTTTGATTGAGGACATTGATATGGAGGACTGCAGTTTACTATTCCACGCAATGGGGAACCCTTGAAGCATGATGATGAAGCCAGTGTGACTTCTTCTGCTGATTGGGTCATCTCTGCCATTGGAGTTGCTGTAGCTCTTGATATTGTACTTGAAATCTGAGGATGCCAGGTGTAGAGAAAGTTCACGGGCGGTGTTGACATATCTCCAGACGTGTTTGGCTTGCTCCCAGTGGGATATTCCGGGTCAATTGTTGAAGCGGAATAGGCTGGAGACAGCATAGGAAATTTTGGGTCTGGTGCAACTGGGGATGAAGTTCAAGTAGCCTGTTGCTGAGCAGAAGTTGATGTTTAGTTTTGGGAAATTTCTGTGATCTTCTTCCAAGGCAGGGAATATTTTCACATTAGGAGTCATGGGAGTGGTGATGGGTTTGGATTTTCTAAGGCCTAACTCCTGGAGATCAGTGGCAAGATTTTTGGGTTGGTGAAGGAAATGATTTCTGCCGTGTGTGATGATGTGATTTCCAAGGATTTTGGACAGTTTCCCTTCATGTGAGATGTTGAATTGGTCCTTGAGTATGGACCTGAAGGCCTTGGATTCTCCTACAATCAGAAGATTGTTGATGTAGACAAAACCGTACAGAGATTTGGAGTGGTTGACAAACAGGCATGGATCAGCAATGGATGACTTAAAGCTCTGGGAGTGGAGCCATTGTTTCAGAGTGTTGTGTTGATTTTGAGATTGAATTTCTTAGAACTAAAAACCAGCAAGCTGGAGACAGGAAGTTAAGAATTGAGCCAACTGATTCAGACATGACAAGGACAGACAATGAGATGAATAATGAAGATACCAACAGCTAGGACTATGATCAGAGTCAAGACAACATGAGCGGCAGAAGAGAAGCTGAGATGAGATTAGATGAGGTGCAAGAGTATCTGAAATAGACAGAGGATTAGAGCTTATGAATGGTAAGAACCGTTTGGATGGATCTCTTACCAGGCAAGAAGGACACGAGATAACGGATCGAGAGTTGATGCGGTGAGTCTTGGTTATGAAGAAAAAGAAATAAGAAGAAAGAAGAAGAAAAGAAAGAATGAAAAATAGAACAGAAAAGGAGTTAGATTGAGTTGTATTTGTGAGATCGTCGTTTCTATGTGGAGATGGAAGATTGACCAGAGGGAGAGGTCAAGAAGATCAGGAAGAAGCAGGATCCCCGGGGAGGATCCCCCGGGGATCTGGGAAGTATTGGAACGGTCCTCTCTAGCGTGCGCGGTGGTAGGATGCTAGAGGGGGCTTTTAAGGTGTCCATTTATCAACACTCCCCGTGACTGGTAAGTAGATCCTCCAATAAATTATTTATCATTTGTGGAGAATAATTTCTTTTGCAGAAGCTGAAGAGAAATGATTGAGGATTCTTTCAAGAGTGAATCGGCGACCATGGACTGGCTGGGAATGAGGTTCAGATCAAACTCTTGATTTGAAAAGTCTTCACAAAGACCTTTAGTTTTGATGTCTATGTGCCAAGATTTTGAGTGGGAACCAAATTTTCTTATCTTGTCATCTAAGCCTTTGTTGTCTATGTGTAGTTTAGTTTTGAATTCAAGACCTTGGGAGATTTCCTTGATGAGATGTCCGATCCATTTGATTTCTAGATAACAATCAAGTAGGGCATTCAGCTCCGATTCAGTGGAGGAATAGGTGATATTTTGTTGTCAAGTTGAGTTCCAAATAACTGGACTTCCGTAGTGGAAGAAAATATATCTGGTTTCAGATTTTTGAAAGGTAGGGTCGTCTGCCCAAGTAGCATTGCTAAAGCTTGAGAGGACGTCCTGATTCAGGTTGTATTTGATGATCAACTTGAACTCTTTGGTCGTCTTCAAATACTTCCATACTTTTCTGACTTCCCGCCAGTGGCTCATTCCGGGTTTGGAATTGAACCTAGCTAGGCTAGATACAGAGAAAGATATATCTGGGCGAGTGTACTGAGATATATGATTGAGAAGACCTGTCGCAGACCAATAGTTGATATTGAGCTGGAAGAATTCTGCGTGATCATCGTCAGGGGCAGGTTCGAGATTGAGGTTTTGAGTTAGTGGAGACATTGTGTCTTTGCAAGACAAGAGACCAAGTTCTTCCAGTCCGCAATTGATTTGATTAGGTTGACTCAAAAGAATTTGATTGTCCTTGATTTCCATGAGCATCCCCAGTATAGTGTTGGGTAGATGACATGATGAGTTTTGAAATTGGCTGAGGAAGTTTGATTTGAAGGTTTTGGAGTTTCCCACATGAATTAAGTCGTCCACGTGGAAATATAGCATTTCTTTTGTATTCCAGTTGAGATAGAGACAAGGATCGCTTGTTGACTCCTTGTATCCTTGAGACTTGATCCATAACGTGAGGGTTTCATACCAGTTTTTTGGTGATTGTTTTAGGCCATACAAAGATTTTTTTAGTTTAAGATACGGGGATTTTCTGCTTGATCCTTCTGGTTTCCTTATGATTACAATTTCTTCCAGAGAAGCATGTAGAAATGCCCCTTTTACGTCGAATTGAGTGATCTTCATCTTTTCTTTCAAGGCGTATACTAAAGCTAATCGCAGAGATCCAATTTTTCCAGTTGGCGCCCAAGTTTCATTGTAGTCTACACCTAATACTTGATCGAATCCTTGGATGAATAAGCGGGCTTTGTATTTGACTGGTTCGCCGTGACAATTTTCTTTGACTTTGAAGACCCACGTTGTATTTAGAATGTTATCCGGATTTTCGTAGTATTCTTCCCAAACATCTTGCAATTCTATACCTTCTAATTCTGTTTCAGTGGCTTTCTTCCATTTTGGCCACTTGGGGAATCTGCGTGCGGCCTTATATGATGGAGGTTTGTAGTAATGGTGGAAACCATATTGTTGAGGCTTCCTAGTTTCGCGTCGGGGTCTTTGGTATAAGGATGGTTCAGGCTTCTCTGCCAGAATAGGCTGAGAAGGAGAACTTGGAGTAGACAAATCTGTGGAATCCTTGCAGTTCTTCTCTTCCCAATCTGACTCTGATTCAGAGGGGTCTTCGGGCAAATCCTGAATAGTGTATTGTTTCTCAGCAGAAGAAAAGTCGGAGTCGTCCGATTCCAAACTGGCTTGAGAGAAGAGATAAAGGCCGGGAGACTCGAGGAGCGGGAATTGAAATGAACCATTCTTGAGAAACTGGACATGTTTGGTTTCAATAACAGCACCAGATGAGCTTAGTACAAGATAGGAGTGGAAAATTGGATTAAACCCAACTAAGATTCCTTCTAAACCTTTTTTTTCAAATTTCTTTCCTCTTTGAAGATGACTTCCTAAGTATATGATCGGTGATCCTACGGGTTTCAAATAGTTAGTAGGGAGATCCTTTTTGAACATAAGTTCCCAGGGGAATTGGTCATTACCTTCCCTCAGGATCTGATTTAACATAAAACAACAGCTTCTGATAACTATGTGCCAGTAGTTTTTGGGTAATCTGGAGGAGGAGAACGTCGCGCGTGCAGATTCGACAATTGTTCGATTTGCCCGTTCCGATTGACCATTATGTTGAGAATGATACGGTTCCAAGGTGATTAATTTGATGTGTTTAGACATAGCAAAATCCTTCAGGGTTTTATTGGTGAACTCTGTACCTTTATCGGAGAAGATTTCCGTCGGGTAGTAATTGAGTCGCTTGAATTCTGTTTTGAGGATGTTGATTATGACTTCTGGAGTTTGGTCCTTAGACAGTAGAGGAAATGCCAAGAGATAGCGGGAAAAGTTGTCAACAAGAGTGAGAATGTAGCGGTGGCCTGCCTTTGATTGAGGCGTAATTGGTCCGATCAGATCGAGATGAATCCTTTTGAGAGGTTTAGAAGATGGTGTCAAAGTTGCTGAGAAAGGGGATTTAGTGATTTTGCTTCTTACACAGTTGTTGCATTGAAAGTTACTTAGTTCTTCTTTAGAAAACTTATCTTTCAGAATAGGCTTCGGAGTAGAGATTTCTGCGTGGCCATACATTTTATGGAGATCTGATAGGGATGGAGGTTCAATGTTGGTGGAACCGGAAGATTTATTTGGAAGATTAACCAAGAGGTTATCTCCCGCGGCTCAAGGTTTCTCAATTACAAATAGTTTGTCTTGAATTAATCCTCTTAGAACAATTGCGTTGTTTTGGGTGATAGAGAATAGGTCTCGTTCTTGAAGTAGACTATACCCCTTTTTTGCTAGAAGTCCTGGACTTATCAGGTTGACCACTATATCCAGCACGTACATACACTCCTCTAACGTTATAATAGACTCATTCCATTCGAGTCAAACGGTACCAGTACCTCAAATCTTAAGATTAGCTTCTAATTTACCCGTCTTAATCTCTTCCGGGTCGTCTTGAAGATTGATTGAAGTAAAGTACTTAAGGTCGTTGAATATATGGACATTTGCTCCGGAGTCCAACAGAAGGTTTTGTGTATTGTTGGAATTGATCCAGAGAGTGAGCAGGGCATGGTAATTAATAGTTGGATTCTTTTTGATTTTATTTTTCCACTCATTCCATTGTTTGACCCACCATCCTGGCGCGATTTGAGGATGAAGATGAAAGCAAGAATTCTCAGGATGAGGAGCATTCGGATTGTGATAGCCTTCCCTACACCTGAGTCGAACCTTCTTATCGTCTCTCTCAGCTTTGCCTTTGGTAGTTACTAGAGTTACATCAGTTGTAGACTTGCCTACTTTGAGTTGGGCTTTCCGTTTGTTGTTGTATCGAGTGAGGTGATTAAAAACTACTTCCACCGTGATCAGCTTCTCCATGTGCATAATTTGCTGTTTAAGATTCTCCAGAAGAGGAGGAAATTTGAATAGAATGAGATATGCAAGTATATCTTTTGGTAGTTCTATGCCCACGTCCGCCATTTGAGTAAGTGCTTTCTTGGTATCAGTGATGAAGCTTTCTATCACATGTTTGTTAAAGGGAGCGTGTAGGAACTGATTGAAGACTCAAGCTCTATTTGCAGTTTCAGACAAGGCAAATCGATGAGTAATTTTGGCCCAGAGTAGCTTAGAGGAAGAGATATTTGTTGAATTGACCACATTGGCGTGGGTGACACTGTCCAACTTAGAAAGGATGATAGCTTGGATTTCCCAATCTTGTTTTGTCATTAGTTGGCCTGAATTCCTGGTTAAAACGTCCTTGATTTCCTTGAGATCGAAGAGCATCAGCATCTTGTCTTGCCAAATAGAATAGTTATCTTCATTGAAAGGGGGAATGGCATCGACCAAGGCTTTAAGGGCGACTTGATGAAAATAGTCATTGGCTCCCGCCGGTTCGTTCATTTTTGGTTGATTCGAGTCTCCTTTGGCTTTTAACTGTGTTGATTTTGAGATTGAATTTCTTAGAACTAAAAACCAGCAAGCTGGAGACAGGAAGTTAATAATTGAGCCAACTGATTCAGACATGACGAGGACAGACAATGAGATGAATAATGAAGATACCAACAGCTAGGACTATGATCAGAGTCAAGACAACATGAGCGGCAGAAGAGAAGCTGAGATGAGATTAGATGAGGTGCGAGAGTATCTGAAATAGACAGAGGATTAGAGCTTATGAATGGTAAGAACCGTTTGGATGGATCTCTTACCAGGCAAGAAGGACACGAGATAATGGATCAAGAGTTGAGGCGGTGAGTCTTGGTTATGAAGAAAAAGAAAGAAGAAAACAGAAGAAGAAAAGAAAGAATGAAAAATAGAACAGAAAAGGAGTTAGATCAAGTCGTATTGGTGAGATCATCGTTGCTATGCGGAGATGGAAGATTGACCAGAGGGAGAGGTCAAGAAGATCAGGAAGAAGAAGGATCCCCGGGGATCTGGGAAGTATTGGAACGGTCCTCTCTAGCGTGCGCGGTGGTAGGATGCTAGAGGGGGCTTGTAAGGTTTCCATTCCTCAACCAGTTGCACCAGCTTTTGGGAGCTTGTTTGAGACTATAAAGAGCTTTCTTTAGTCTTAGGTATGGGAATTTTCAGTCATAGCCATTGGGTTTCTCAATGTAGGGTTCTTCCTCCAGAGGGGCATGCAAGAAGGCGGATTTGATCTCCATCTGGATGGTCTTCAGTTTGTGATGAAAGGAGTAAACAAGGAGAGTGCGCAGATTGGTTATGAGACCAGTGGGCGCATAGGTTTTGCCATAGTCAAGGAACTCCTGCTGTTTAAATCCCTGGATGAATAGTTGAGATTTGTATATGATTCCATTTCCGTTGGGGTCATCTTTGAGGCAAAAAACCCAGAGGGTGGAGATAGCGGATTTACCAAGGGTAAAAGAGTGGAAGCCTTCCCATACATCATGGCTTTCAATATAACTGGTCTCCACTTTCATTGAGTCCAGCCAGTGAGGTTTATTGGTGAATTTTAGGACCTCAGGATAGATTATAGGAACAATGCAAGCCAGGAAGCCATAGCAACTTGGGGTTTTGAGGTTGGACCTATTGCGCAGGGTGTAGGAGGATTGATTGGTTAGTTGTTGTGCTATCTCTTTGAAGTTGGATTCAGAGGAGGTGTGATCAGATGAGTGAGATGAAGGGGAAAGTGGATGGTTGTCTTGGATGAGTTTTTGGGAGTCAGAGGTAGAGGATTCAGGATTCTTATCAGATTGAGAATGTGAGGAGGAGGGATTTGTAAGGGTGGAAGAATTTAGAAGGTCAGTAAGCGTTTTTTTTTTTAGAGATAGAAGAGGATCAAAGGGAGAGTCAGAGGGATGAGCAGAGGAGGAAAAGAATGGAGTTTTCTCAAAAAATTTGAATGTGTTTTGAGCGGGTGATGTCACAAATTTTGGGAGAGAAGACTCAATAAGAGTGCAAGTCTAGATCAAATCCTACCAAAATTCCCCCCAGCCCTTTTTCACAAAACTTGGAGACGCTCTGTTGTTGGTTGAGCACAATAGTTTTGGAGCCAAGAATTTTGATGAGGGACAGCTTGGGATTCAAAGATTTCCAGAGTTCAAATGGAGAGGTTTTTTTGAGTTTGAGGGGAATGAGGTTTGGGATGAGACAGCAGCTGGATATGATTTCATCCCATATGGTGAGAGGGATCTTTATGCCATGCATCACGGTCCTTGCAGCTATGATCAAGCTGCCGTTGGTGCGCTTGGCAATGGTGTTATGTTGAGGCGTGTAGGGTTCAGAGGTGGAGTGGAGGATGCCATTTTTGGAGAAGAAAAAAGCCAGTTGATTTTTGAGGAATTCCCCACCGTCATCAGAGTTGAATCTCTTCAGTTTTTTGTTGAATTCATTGGAGTGGATTTGGATGAATTTAATTATTTTGTTGGCAGCATTGGATTTGAATTTGATGAGCAGACAGGTTTTGAAGCGGGGGAAGTTGTTGGTGAGAACCAGAAAGAATCTGTTTCCAGATTTGAATGGAGGAGAAATTGGGCCACAGAGATTGGCGTGAATTTTGTCAAATTTGGAATTTCTTTTGGGAAAGGTTCCTTTGAAGTGAGTTTTGTGAATTTTTAATTGAGCACACAAGATGCACTCAAGATTGTCCCACTTCAGTTTTGGAAATTATCTAGCAATTAGCTTGACTGAGTCAGAGTGGGAGTGGCTGAATCTTTTATGGAGAGTGGAAAAGGAAATGACGGAGTGAGCAGTAGGAGTGATTGGATTAGTGGATTCCTTGATGAAAATGAGATTGTCCTTGATGTAACCTTCTAAGATTGTCTTGGAGTTGAAGATGATCACAAAATTTTTGGCTGCTGTGAGTTGCATGGAACAGCCTCCAAGAATGAGTTGACCCAGGGAAACCAGATTCATGGCTATTTCAGGAACAAGAAGGGAATTTTTCAGGTTGAGTTCTGAGTGGGAGGTGACAAGGGTTGCAGTTCCTTGTCCCAAAGCTACTATTGAGAAGCCAAGTTTACCAGTCTGGATGACAGTATTATCTTCCCTAAGGTTGTTGAAGGATTGAGGATGGTTGAAAATGTATTGAGAGGCGCCAGAGTCAAGAATTGTTTGATTTTGGTCAAGAAAGTGTGAATGGGTGATGGCAAGTGTGAAGGCAAGATGAGCGGATGCAGCAGGATTTGTGTTGGAAGGATTGGCTTTAGTGGAGGAAGAGGAGTTGTTCAAAGGATTGGTCCTCAGATGGGGAAATAACCCAAAAAATTTCTCCTTGTGGTGGTTGCCTTGTGGTTTGTTCCAGTTCTCCTTGCATCTCAGGAGGTTTTGCTGCATAGTCATGGCGGAGGCTTGAGATCCTGAGGTAACTTTGTGTTTCACTTGGTTGAGATGTCTCAGGACCAAGTCTCCGTCTATCTTTCTTTCTCCCAGAAAGTGAGTTATTGTGGTTCTCAGATGTTCCAATTGTGGAGGGAACTTGTACAGAAGGAGGTAGGCTACAATGTTGTTGTCCATCTTGATGCCAATTTTGGATATTTTCATCAGGCACAATTTGGCTTCAGTGATGAATTTCTCAATGTTTCTGGGGTTAAATTGGAGATTGAGGAAGTTGAAGAAGACCCTAGATCAATTAGAAGTCTGGGAGGAGGAAAATAATTTATTTATTGAGTTCCATAGATCAATGCTTTTTGATAGATGGTGTTCTTTCACACAAAACACATAGGTCTTGTTATCCAGTATGGCCAGAATATATCCAACAATCTTGAGGTTGACTTTGACTGGGAATTTTGTTGAGTTTGGTTGATGAGAGCCATTGAGAGATTCCTTTAAGGGAGAAGATTGTGAGGATTTTTTACGGACATAGGGATAAGTTGCTTTTGGTGAGGTTAGGGATGGAGTCTGTCAAGGTTTTCAGGAGAGATGAATTAGAATCTGCTGGTCCTTGGGTGTTCATTTTGTTTCCTGGTTGGTTGAGTTGGTGGGCATTTTGGATTTTAACCGTGAATAATGAAATGAATTCAATTCAAAAATAGGACCAGCAGACTGCAAAAGTAGAGGTCAGAAACATGACATTTGAGAAAGAACAACTTGAGAAGAGCACAAATGTGAGATCTCACAACTAGACAGAAAAGAATATAACTGATTGATGAAGGTTGAGGTGTTTGGCAGATTGAGGATGAGATGTTTGGTTGAGTGAGAGTAAGGGTTGAGGAATGGGGAAACAGTAAAGAAAGGAAGAAAGAGGCCAAGGAAAGGTATTGAATGAACAAGTTGGTGGAGTGAGGGCTGGCGGAATAAGAGGCATTGGAGAAGCTGGATTGGAGAGAAGAAGGATGAAGAGAAGGGAGCAAGGAGTGAGGAGAATGGTTGATTGACTTGAATGATGGTGAGGAGATCAAGCAGGAGAGGAAGAAATGCAAGGAGAGGTGGATGTGAGAAGCAATGATGATAACAGAGCAGTCATGGGGTTCAGGAAGTGGACAATGAGAAGTAGGTGCGGGTGATCATGGAATTGGAGTAGCCGCACCGTGTATAGCTCAAGGGAGTGTAGAGATCAGTTATTTCTACATGAATATCCAGAGTATGAGGTTAATGTTTTTGGGGATGACTGTCTTTGCTGGAGGTAAGGATTTGGCTTTTGTTTGGTTGGAATCCTTTACTCCTAGTTTAAATTTTACTTGAATATTATTCATCAAAAATTTTTAGATATTTGATGGACTGAATTTGTTTTTCAAGATGGCCTCAAAATTTGAAGGAAAAATGTTACGCTGAATAACCTTCATCTCTGAAAATCTGTCTAAAATGATCAATTTTTTTTTCACAACTGCTCCTGGTGTGCAAGGGGCTGAAGGCATATACACTACTACTCATAGAAATCAAGGATTATTGATTTGTATTGCAATTTATAAGGAAACAGGAAAGTAAAAGTGATGAGGAAATTTAATGATGGGAAAAGCAGTCCTGGAGGAGGTTTTTGAAGATGGAGTTTTTGAAAAAGAATTTTTTGAATCCTATGAGAGTATACCAGGAAGGGATAAGGTGATATGAGTCAAGCAGGCTGAGTGAAGAATTTCTTGTGCTGAGATGAAACCTACTGGCTGAGGGACTAACCAGTAAGAAGTATTATACTAATTCCTTGGTGGAAATTATTCCAGGAGGGAAGGAGAGGCCAGTATATGTGAGAAATGAAAAGGTGGCCCTGGGGGATGAGTGGCTGGTGATACAGGTTGGAGTTCCCATGGTATTAAATTTTGACTGATTGGGCTGGAGGCTTTATTTTACTAATTGGGTGATGGGCCTGTCCAGGAAGGTTTGAAATGTACTGATCTGGAGTCCTGGTATTATGGGACAAAAATACAGTGGAGATTGTGTACTGTGTATATAGTACATGTAATATGTACCAGCTCAAATACCAATTGGGTTGTGTAGAGATAGAGGATAAACAAAGCCATGGAGAGAGGTAGAGAGTACAAAAAGGGTGGCTGAATCACATGAAAAAATGGTAAGGTTTACCTGGACATATAGATTATCCCATAAAGGGAGAGGGTGAACCTGGTAGAAGGAAGTAGAGACTTGAAAGGTATGCAGAGGTAGTATCCAGTGCAAGGTGCAGAAGTAGGTGGATTTGAGTTTGAACCAAGAATGAAGTTGATGGTGGTTGGATTGGTTTAGTTGAAGAAGTTTCAAAACTGTGGTTATGCCAGGTTTTTATCTAAACATACCCCCCAAGTAGGGTAAAAATTGTCTCAATGGGAGTGAATATTTTGAGAATAAAAGCCTGTTTACAAGGATTTTAGTAAATAAAGAAAAAGGACTTGAAAAGTGTTGAGTTTTTAGGGTTTTGACATGACTTCACGGGAGCTCTGCAAGTGAAGACACTCCATTCTGAGCTCACAGTCTCCAAAATCTTAGAGGTGGAAAGTAGGGAGACATTTCAAATGATTCATTGACCATTCAGCATCTCATCCTAGATATCATGTCTTTTTTGATCCCCTTCATCTAATCATTCATCCTCATCAATCTTTTTCCTCAAACCTATACTCATCATCATATTCCTCATCTGTCACTTTTCCCTTGAACAAGATCACCTGCCTAGTCTCTGTGCCCAGTGAGATATTACTTTCTTATTCTTATTTCATTTCTTTCTTCACGTATTGACTCCCGTTCTGTTCAGTCCCTCCTTTTTTTCATCATATCATTGTTATAACCTTGACTATTGCTCTCATTGCCTTCAACTTGTCACACCTCAACCTCCCTCTTGTGCTCCACCTCCATCATCCATCAGCCCAGTCATCTTATGTCTCATCTTCAATGCCTGATGTTTGTAGTTGCAATTTCTTCATATATATCTATGCGCTCTTTTTCTGATGTTTCATTATCTTTTTACTGTTCTAGTTCCCAGTTTTGTGTTTAATCAATTCAGAACTTTAACACAGTTAAAAGCCAAAAGGAACTCTTTCAATTTCAAACTCTCAAGTGAAACATCTCAAACAATATAACTGGGAAATGACCACAGGCTCAGTATCCAAAGGATTTTGGCAGGCTATTCTGAAGACAGCTCTTGATAATATCCCTAGGCTCAGAAAAGATAATTATGGCGTGTGGAAGGATAAGATGGAGGCCATATTGGAATTTTTTGGATGCTCCAAGTAAATCAACAATGACGCTTCTGTTCTGGATAATGATGTAAACAAAAAAATCAAGCTTTTTATTATTTCCAGGATGGAGGCTTCTACACACAATAATATAGTCACTCCTCACAACAAAAATTCTGCAAAACTACTGTGGAAGGAAATCATTGACAAATATGCATCTTTGCAAGTGTCAAATAGGGCAAGGATCTTCAACAATTTCCTATATCTGCAATTTGTATCCGACAAGATTGAAGATTTCATTAACAAAGCAAAATTTTGCCCAAAGAAAATGTCAGAAGTGGGTATCATTCTTCCAAACAATATTCTGGCTTATCTCATACTCTTTAAATTTCCTGAAGCAATGAAGGACTTCAAATGGAAAATCATGCACACGGAAAAGGAGCTTACAATCAAGTATGTTCTTAATCATCTTACTCAACTTAACAATGAGTCTAAGGCACAGATAACTTGAGAGAATCAACACACTAGGACAGAGGTTGCTCTCATCAGCTCAAAACCTCCTACTGCCAACAAGCAAGGCAAAATTTGGAGGTTTACCAAAGGAAATAATAACCCCAAACAAGACAAATACCACTTTGCAGACAATTGCTGGCACATGCATCCTGAAGTAGCTCCCAATTGGTGGAAGGAGGAGCAAGCAAAATTGAGATCACAGAAAACTCAATCAAAAGCTAATCCCGTTGCCCATTATCTTGCTCTTTTACCAATGTGGATTGATCACGGGGATCAAAGATCAAAGTTCATTCTAGATAGCGGTGCCTCCATTAACATCATTAACAACAGTCGTTACTTCAAGGAGATGGCGCCCTATAAAAATCATTCCATCAAAAACAGAAAGGAGGGAGCAGAACTTGAGATCAAGGGCAAAGGCACCATGGAGATAATTTGGGATAATTTCACACTCAAACTATCAAATATATTCTAAGTACCTAGCCTGACTATCAACCTGATAAGCTCTGGAGCCCTCAATCAATCTGGGTGTACACTTGAAGCTATCAAGAATCAATTTAATGTATCCAAGGATGGTCATAAGGTATTTGGAGGGACCATTGTCAACAATCTCTAGGCACTTGTAACTCCTAAATTTGATCAAACCCTTGTTGCTAATTGCTGTGCTAACTTAACATGGACTCCTGCAGAAGAGATCTTTGAAATTCATTTTAATCACGGTGTGGAAACTTTAGAGGTTATCCCTCACAAAGTTGTCCCTGATTGCGGAGTCAAACGTTCTAGCATCTGTAAGATTTGAGGATGGTCCTTCTCTTTTTTTCTTTTTCCCTCCCACTTGCACGGTGTCCTCCCCCTTGGCCCTGTGCTGAGGGGAGAGGCCTTTTACATCCCCTCCCCTCAGCCCTGACCTAGGTACAAGCACAAGAACAACCTGACAACAATTTGAAGAAGAAACCCTAGACCCAGACGCCTAACCCATACCCTAACCCATACCCTATCCCTTCAGCCCGCCTGCCGTTACACTCATCCGGTTCTTCCTCGCGTCGCGCGGCCCTCCGCTGTGCGCTACTCAAAGTTCACCGCGCCTGCCCATGTCCACCCAACGCGCCGTTGTGAATTTCCCAGTCCTGTGGCTGGCTCATGCTTGCGCGCGGCCGTCCACACATATAGCCCCGCAATTGCCCCGCTCTTCCCTCCCCAAACTAACCGCCCAAGAACATGATTGGCCCGGCTCCATTCCTAAGTGGGATATCCAAACGGGTTTTGGCCCACCCCCCCCTAGTCAGGCCCAACCCGCAGCCGCGTGCTGGTCCTGCTGCGCCTACTGCTGAGCCTTGCAAAAACTGCTGCTGAGACCGCAGCGGCCACTGCTGAGAACGTGCCCTCCCCAACTGCTGAGCCTGACCCACCAAATGCTGAGCGGGAAGGCCGCAACGCAGTTACTGATCCAAGGCTATATAATGAAACCACAACGGTCATGATTTTATAGCAAGACTTGAAGGAGTGACAAAGCATATTCCATTGGATGTAAAACAAAGTTTTGAATGTATTCACTGTGTCAAAAGCAAGATACAAAAATTGCCATTCAAAGAAACCTGAAAAAAGGGCGACTAGGGAGTTTGATTGAATCCACTTGAACCTTTTGGGTCTCCTCAAGCCATAATTGAATGGAGGTCACTGTTTCTTCCTTACCTTGGTTGACAATGCGTTGTGCTATATTGGATCTTTTCCTCTAAGCTCAAAGGAGGAGACTCCTGAGGTCATCATTGATCTTGTTGAGAAAGAAGATCAACGCAGAGGCTATTTTCCATCAGAAGTTTGCTCCAATGGCGGCTCAGAGTTTGTCAACCATAAATTGCAAGCATTCTACGACAAAAAACCACATCAAACAGATCATCTCCAAACCATATCACCCTGAGCACAATTGGAAGGCTGAGAGAGCAAATAGAACCTTAATCAAGTCAACTAGAACAATCCTGAAGGAGGCGCAGCTGCCAGCTAACCTGTGACACAAGGTAATTAAATCCATCTCACTGATTCTAAATCAGATTCCTAGATAAGATCACCATGAATCCCCTTGGTTTTGGATACATGGCTATAAAATACCTGCTTCATACCTGAAACCAATAGGCAGTCCCTGCGTCTACTTGCTCAATTTTTGTGAAAAGGGGCACAAGTTTAAGGATAAAGGAAAGGAAGAAATCTTATTAGGCTTCAATTGCATTTTTTTTTCATATTTCATCCTAACTAAATCTCAATCTGTCATTTCTTCAAAGCATGTAAAGTTCTTGAAGATGTCAAGTCCTCTTAATTCAATTTTGCCAATCTCAACCAACAACAGAGGCAATGGCTCTCAAACAGCTGAATCTCAGGTTTTTGATCAGCCTTGTACAATCAAACAAGCTAGAGACAAACCTGCCTTCACCAAGTATAGGAAAATTTCTGAAGATGAATTGCCGTTGGACTCTGAGGCTAGCTCCTTGTTGGATCCGGATACTTCAGAATCAGAAGGTCCAAACATCAACATAGATGTCTTGCCTCCAATTCCATCACCACAAGAACCTCTGCAAGCAACTTGACCAACTAGAACCCTCAGAGATTGTTCTGCGATTCAGCCACCTCAGCAATATGGCTTCTTCCACTACTACAAGCCTAAAAGCTACAAGGATCCAGTGAGGTGTGAAGAAAGCAACAAATGGATTGCCACTATTGATGGTGAGCTTTTGTCCATTGAATCCTTTGATGTCTGGGAGGAGTATAAAGGGCCTGAACCCTTGAATCCTCTCTGGAAAACTTGGATTTACAAATTGAAAGAAAACTGTCATGGTGATCCAATCAAATACAAGGCTTGCCTTTGTGTACAAGGTTTCAACCAAATCAAGGGCTTGGATTATTTTGATACGTTTGATCTGACCGGAAAACCATCCATGCTTTGACTTCTGATGGTGTAAGCATTGAAATCTTTGCAAAAAGTTTGCCAATTTGATGTAAAAAGTTCATTCCTACATTCTAGGATAGATGAAGAACTCATTATACAAACTCCCAAGGGCTCAAGTCTCCCCTTGAAATTTCACAAACTGAAGAAGTCCCTATACGGACTGCCAGCTCTCTGATACCAGGAACCTTGCAGTCCTTTGGCTACAGAGAGTAATAAAAATACTGGAATAATTATTATTATTATTATTCCAAAAATAAACTCTTAGAAGCTCAAATAAATGATATAATAAGAGCATTTGCAAGGTTTGATTGGTTTGGTAATAAATGGTTTTCAATATAATATAAAAGAGGGGCCACAGTATTATACTACTGGGGATCTTTACAGACTAGCAACCTATCTTCAAGGGGCCTCCTTAGGCAGTTTAAGAACCTTGGAATGAAGATGGGTGCCTTAGAAAGGACTTATTCCACTAATGTCCGGGCGTAACAGCACCAATGGCCAAAGACAGGAAGGGAAACACTCACTCTGAGAACTTTATCACGAAAATCCTTCAATAATGGGAAGGGTTTCAGAGCAGATGGGGTGGATTGCCTGACTAAACTTCAAGGGTTGATTGGTTAATAAGAATAAATAATATTACTACAGACTAAGTCATAAATCACTTGCTTATCTTCATATAAGCACTTGATCAACAATGAAATGGTTTCTGATTGATAATAATAATTCCTTGTAAACTGACTAACTGATTGGATCCAAAGATATCTGTATAAATAACCTTTTGGGGTGAGTTTGAGCTTCTTAGGGCAGATAGAGAGGGTTCTGTTGGTGTGATGAGGCTGGAAAGCCAGTCAGGGAAAGATTGGCACGTCCACTTGGTGCTGTCAACCAGCTGACCTTAGATCTGCTGGATTTCTGTACTATCATAGCCACAGGATCTGTTAATCTTTTATGGCGTAAATTTGATCATTCTGTACTCATCCTTCATTTTTACTATTGGTATTTCTTTAAAGCGGGCAGATGTGGATTTTTAATGATTGTTCATCATCTTCTGATCACGTAGATAATTTTTAATAATTTTTATGAACACTCTTTGTAGTGTTTTGTGGTATTCAAAGATCAAGGTCAGTGATTTACGTGGTAATCCTTGATCTTTGATTTATTATTAAAAAATGTTTTAAACTTAATTTTCATTAATTTTATTTAAGTTTTGATCCTGTTAGATTATTATTAATGCATATTTCAATTTGTTACATATGCTAGGCAACTCTAACTAGGTTGTAGCTCTTCTGAGCGGTACCTGGTTGTCAGATTAGTCACAAATGATCCAGACGCGGGGATCAGGTAGTACAGATGCGCGCGGGGTAGGATCCGCTTTGCGCGGGTCCCTATTACGCGGGAATCTGCTACTACGAGTATGTAGGGATATTTAATGATGCTGGGCTGCGTGCAGGAATTGTGACATAACACATTTCCATGTGTAACTCCTAAAATATACACAACACCTCAATTCTGAGTGAATTTTAGGTGTAAAACCTATACGTGACAACACGTGTGAAATATTGGAATGACCAAAAAGTGCCATGCTGGTGTTGTAATTTTTAGTACTTTTCTTTTTAATTATTTTAAAAATGTAAGGACTTGGAATTTAAGGGTGGGGTCAGTGAGTGACCCTACCTAAATTTGGGTGAGAAATCTATTTCTTTAATAATATTTATGGATTTCTCACTCCTTATTTTGTTAAATGAGATATTCTTATTTTTCATAGTTTTGCTATTGACAGGTTGCTCTGTACATATTAGCAAGCTGACACGGACTAAAACAATCCTCCAAGAACTGTTAAAAAACACTCACGACTTGGTTCAAGGAGATTGGGTTTAACAAATCAGCTTGCAATCCTTTTTTGTACTTGTTGGAAGATGGAAAATCTTGAATCTTCTTTCATGTGAACAATTTGATACTGGTTGGAGATGGTCAAGTATTCAAACAAAAGTTCTTGGACAGATTTGAAGGGTCTAATATTCAGGGTCCAAACACAATTCTTGGAATGAAGATAGAAGTTGAGGCTAAAATAATACTTCTCAGTCAACCAAACCAAATTCAGCATGGAATTGAGGAATTGGGCCTTAGAAACTCCAAAGGATTGTCCACACCCCTAAGGCGCAATCTCCAACTCAAACCTGCTTCTGATGAAGATCACAAAGCATTCAAAGCATTAAACATCAATGAACAATCCGCCATAGGTTCACTCAATCACATAGTCTGTTACACTAGGCTTGAAATTAGTTTTGTGGTATCAAGTCTTGCTTGATTCAACATCAAACCTGGATTTACCCACTGGAACAAACTCAAGAAGACCTGGAAGTATCTGAAGTCAACCCAACAGTAACAATTGGAACTCAAGTAGGTCCGCGTTTGGGGACTCTCAAAGCATTCTTGGATGCTTCCTGGGCTGACAACCCTAGTACTTGGAAATCACAAACTGGCTATTTGTGTGTAT
The DNA here is from genome assembly GCA_025617555.3 of Puccinia polysora. NCBI lineage: Eukaryota > Fungi > Basidiomycota > Pucciniomycetes > Pucciniales > Pucciniaceae > Puccinia > Puccinia polysora. The sequence continues at coordinate 51,262,434 of CM062618.1, forward strand.
TCTATGGGAGTCTGGTCTCCTGGAATAGTTTCAAGCAGAAAAATATCACGTGATCCTTGACTGATGCAAAATTAAACGCCTTGGTGGATTCATTCCACAAAGCTATGTGGATCAAGGCCCTGGTGGAAGAGATCTTTTCCCTACCTTTGGAAAGGATTCCTTTAAACATTGACAATAGTGGACTGGACAACAAAATACGTAAATTAAGTTCAAACTCAAAAACAAGACATCTCAACCTGAAGACTAAAGGAATGAGGGACAAGCTCAGTGCCAATAGAATTGAGATTAAACTGATAAATTCCTTCCAAATTCCAGCTGACTCATTGACAAAAGCAGCCTCCACTCAAAGTATTTCTCTTCTGTTTCCCTTCATTCACACTGGAGCGCTGTAATCTCTTTGTTGTTTTATTTCATTTTTTTTGTTTCATTTTGTTTGCGTCCTTCTCTCTTCATTTCCTTTTACTTTCTTCACTATAATATCTCTTTGGGCATGGTGGGTTGTTAAGTTTTTAGGTTTTTGACATGACCTCATGGGAGCTCTGCAAGTGAAGACACTCCATTCTGAGCTCACAGTCTCCACAATCTTAGAGGTGGAAAGTAGGGAGACATTTCAAATGATTCATTGACCATTCAGCATCTCATCCTAGATATCATGTCTTTTTTGATCCCCTTCATCTAATCATTCATCCTCATCAATTGTTTTCCTAAAACCTATACTCATCATCATATTCCTCATCTGTCACTTGTCCCTTGAACAACATCACCTGCCTAGTCTCTGTGCCCAGTGAGATATTACTTTCTTATTCTTATTTCATTTCTTTCTTCACGTATTGACTCCTGGTCTGTTCAGTCCCTCCTGTTTTTCATCATCTCATTGGTATCACCTTGACTATTGCTCTCATTGCCTTCAACTTGTCACACTTCAACCTCCCTCTTGTGATCCACCTCCATCAGCCATCAGCTCAGTCATCTTATGTCTCATCTTCAATGCCTGATGTTTGTAGTTGTGATTTCTTCATATATATCTATGCTCTCTTTTTCTGATGTTTCATTATCTTTTTACTGTTCTAGTTCCCATTTTTGTGTTTAATCAATTCAGACATTTAACAGAAAGTATCTTTAAAAATAAAAAATGGCATTGAGTGTGAAATTTAGAATAAGTTAATTACTTAGGTGTGGACTGGTCAGTGCATATGAAAAAATGAAACATTAAACTAAGGAGAAAAGCATTCAATGGTTTAGGAAGTGTATGGTGGGTAGACAAAATTCTTGTGACTGATTGAAATAAATAAGTATTTGTTATCCATGTACTTGTTTAAGATACATAGAAAACTAATGATAAACAATGTAGTTACCTGAATTTTATTTTGAGGTATTTCAAAATCTGATATATACTTACAATACAGGTAAGAAGCTGAAGTCATAATTAATTTTAAATTAATGGGAAAAAGAAAAATAAAATTAAACCAAATTCCACATCCAAAATAAAATTGAGAATGTTGGTACCATCAATCATCTTTCCTATTGATTATTTATTCAAGGTGGATTAAAAGGAAAATATTCAATAAAAATGAAGACTTTTTTTCCATTCTAAAATTCAAGAATGCAACAATTTATCACTGTGAATTGTTTGATAATTAAATCAAAATTAAATTAAATAGGTGATTGAATAATTTTGAGATTAATGAGAACTTCTCTGCCAGGCTCATTCAGTCAGAAATATTCATATAAAACATTTAATTTCTCAATGGCAGAGTATTGGTGTCTTTGAAGCATTTAACAATCAATCATTGATTTTTTGGCTTTTGAAAAAGCAACTTTGAATGGCTCAAACATATGTTTGAACAACCAAAAACTTTGAATTATTTGGTTGCATGAATTTCCAGATGCGTGAGATTGAAAAATATTTCTAAAGATATTCATTTCAAAAGAAACAATCATGAAAAATAAGCATTGAAATAAGTTGGTAAATTTCAAAATAAATTACTTAAAAACATTTTTTTGTTTATTTATCAACAAAAATCAGATAGTAATTGAGAAAAAAGAAGGTGGTTTTGTTTAACATCATGAGCTGGAGAGGGAGATTGGTTGTGGATTTTTCAAAAAAAATATGATGTTTGATGTGCTTAATCTGCATTTTTTGAATTACCTGGGTGCTCCCAATTTAAAAAACAGTCCCAAGACTTTTGTCTACCCCGGTAAAATGGCAAAAAAGAATTATCATGAATCTTGTAGCTTTTTTCTATAAACAATAATTTATGTGAATCAAATGAACCAGGATGAAAAAATTAGGTGTCAAGGTTTTTCTCCATGAGTTGTCCTACAACAGCAGAATAAATTTCATAAGTTTTTACAATTTTATCTGCATCTTGATCAAAGTGAATCAAAACTGGATAAAGGTTTCAAACTCATGTTTAGCAGCATCACCAATGGAAAAGGTGTTGAGGATGTAATCACTGTAGAGGGAAATAAATGTGAAAATATTTCTTTCATCAATCCAACTTAATTAAAAAATTAAAGAGAAGTAAATTTGGATCATGATGGAAAAAAGAATTACATAAATATCTTTAATAAAATGGAAGTTATTAAAGACTCAATTCCTGTGAAATATGATACATTAATGTCACAAAGACAAATAGCTAAATCAATAAATTGTGCAGAAGAACATACAGAAATTTATGATGAAGAAAAGCAAAGTAAAAAAATAGATTATTTAAATCTATTTCTTAAGAATAAAATGCACAAGGAACCTATCAAGGAAATTTGCATGGGAAAAGTACATGAAGGATGCTTCCAAAGTCAGAAGTTCAGAAGAATAAATGCCATTGAGAATTTCAAGTTTATCTCAGAACATTGGAACTTTCCTAGAAGAAAAAGCTCCACACAAAAAAATATCACAAAGAAAGAAGGTGTGCATTCACACCCTCTCCTCTTGTTTTAAATAGTTTCTTTATTTATTTGATCCAGCATCATGCTATATGATGAATAGCATAAGTGCCAGTTGTACCCAATGGTAAAGATGGGAGCTCAGAAGTATTTAAAGAGCCCATCTCACCATGATTGAGTTTTATCCATCCAAATTTACCCACTCATTCATCTCATCCAATCTGTATACACACATTTTTTATTCCATCAATCAATATTATTATTTTTATTACTAACTACTCTACCAACCAAATTGCTTATTGCAGTAAATTATCAGTACCATTGTTGCAAAACCTGTTGAAACAGTATCACTTGAAACTCTCATTGATCTAATTGTACATGTCATTCTTTCAAAGGATTAGTTGGCCAAATAGTTTTACCATAAAAAACGTTCATTCTACCCCTTAGTTGTTGCAGATAACAATCCAAGCCAAATAATGGCCAAAAAAAAAACTGTGTATGGATTGAGCTTGCAACTATTGCTGAATAGCAAAAACTAATTTTTTTGGTTGACTCTGCTTGAGATCAAGCTTGAAAACATTGTGTGCATGGATATAACAACCAGCAACCCAAAAAAGAAAAATACGGAGATGGAGCGCAAGAGCTACCATCTCCAATTCAAGTACCTCAACAAAACTCTTCTTGGCTTTGTTGCTTACATACTCAAACCCCAGGAGACAGGGAAGGGGTCCATCTTATGTACAAACCTAAAAAATAAGTTTGCAGGAAATAGCAGCCACGTGGAGAATGTGGCATATAAAAACCTCCACAAAGTTGTGGAAACAAGAGTTAGGAAATATCCAAGTTGTCCTTAAGTTCCAAATTTATTGTTTCTAGCGTCTGTAAAGAGTGGGATGCACCCTTTAAAGACATATATATATAAATACATATATCCCTCTTCCTCCTGGCATGCCCCCCTCCTCTTAGCACGGCAATGGGGAAGGGTATTGTGCCCTCCCCCACACCCTAACCTAAGTACAAGCACAAATAAAACCCAAAAACAAACTGAAAGAACCCTGAGAGACAGAAAACCTAACCCAACCCTACCATCCCCCCCAATGCTTGCAGTGCTACATTTTTCTGGTTCATCCTTCTCATGGTGCATGCCGCACCCTACTTGGAACCCCCGCGCCCGCCTGTAGCCACTTAAACTCTGTCGACCTGCTGCTGTCACCTTCTGCATGGTTTGTCCTTCTCATGGCGCCCGCCGCGCCCTACTTGGAGCCCCCAACGCTTGCCATAACCACTTGAAGCGCCTTCCATACCCATTCTTTGGTCCCCAATCCCAAATCCTGAGCCGCCTTTGCACGCAGTAGCTGCTGCTGAAACCGCAGCACTGACCCCATGCTGAGCCATCTAATACCCAAATGCTGAGCCCATTCACACTCATTGCTGAGCGCGCAGGCCGCAACTGGTTACCAATCCATTGTGGCAACCAATTTGGTACACGTCAAGAACAGGGGCAAAATTAAAAAAATAAAAATCTGTTGCTATGGGGACTATCCTTCTTTACCATCTGCCAACTTTTTCCTGTCCTAGAATATTAGTAAGGCCTCTCCAGTGAATCAAAATCTCCAGATGCTCTTTTCAATTCTCCATTCTTGTGGTTGTTACCCTAATTGTTGGCCAAAAAGGTGCAAATAATTGTTCAATTTCTCCTTTCCAATCATCTTCATCACCACCATCACCATCCTATTGATCCCTCTTCATCTGGTTGGCTGTTGGCATTTCTGACAGCCATCATCAAGTCATTCCCATCAACAGACAACCATCACCAACAACACTCATCTCAAACCAACACTGATTGTCTTGAATGATTATCACAAGAGCTTGGTTGATTATGGAATCCATCCAGACTCAAATCTCAAGATCTACATCAAAGATCTAGGCCCTCAGATCTCTTGGATGACAGTTTTCTTGTCTTCTCCAAACCTTGGCATTTGCAATGGTAATCCTTCACTTCTTGAAGCGTGAACTCAAAACAATCTGGGTTCATTTTTTCTCAAACGCAACAATGCCCTTCCATAATCTATTGAAAAATTCCTTCCAATATTGGGTTCTCTCCAGCTTCTTACTTGCTATCCAATGTATGGATCCCAATCCTCCGCATCAAAAATTTGTGGTAGCCTTCTGGATTTGACAGCTTGGTTGGTTGTTTGGTCAGCCGTTTGGGCCTACGCCAAGCTCTCAAACCTGGCAGTTCACTTACACTTGAGATCCTTAAGACAGGCAGATAGCAAGACGCGCAAGTTACCAATTGGGAGGTATGGCTTCAAGTGCGTATTGAATCCAAATTTTCTCTTTGAATCCATTGGTTGGTTGGCCTATACGGCCCTTGTTGGTTTTTGATGGCCCACCTGTCTCTTCAAAATCATCAGTTTTGGTCAGATGTTGGTCTGGTCAATCAAGAAACTCAAGGCTTATTTCTACAAATTTGGTGATTGGGTCCCTTATTATTGGAAATCAATAATCCCCTTCATCCTTTGAAAAATGGTCAGGTTTTTTTTTTTTTTTTTTGGTTTTTGTGACACATACACACACTTTCTATCCCACCGCCACCATCCTTCAATCCCTCCCTTGCAACTTCAAAAAAAAAACCAACCATTCTTGCCGCTGTTGGCAATCATCCTCCCATTGACCTCCTCATCAGACGGACAGCAATCTGTTGCTTGCATCCGTCAGAGTCTTTTCAAACAACCTCTTCAATCATCCCACCTTGTATCCAACCACTGCCAGCCAAAAATCAACTGTTGTCTGTTGCAACCTTTCATCTTCAAAGTGGCAGGAATTCATCCGCTCCCTGCCGTCATCCCTGACACAAATTGGTTTCCCTTTTTTTCTCATCTTTTTTTTATTATTTTTTTTTACATGTCATGGGCTTCCTTTTGAAATCATTGTTATTTTTCACTGATTTTTTTTTCCTGATACCATTATCAAAAAAAAAATTCCACTCTCATCTGTGGTTATATCTTGTAAGTATTCTCAAGGCCTCTTGCCCATAAAAGGAGGGGCTCTCCCCTGCCTTTTTTCCTCATAAACAGCTATCATCTTATCATCATCCATCTATTGGGTATCATCATCTTCATCTGAGTCAATTAATAAATCTGATTGATCATTGGGGGAATTCATCCTCCGTCTTTTATCCTGGGTATATCTATGATATCCCCTTGATCCTTGAGCTTCCATAGTCAAATCTTTGATCTGTCCCTCTGCTGCCTTATCTGTTATCACCAGCCAATAGCCTTGCTGTTTGAAGAATAATTCATTTGGTTGAATTCTTGAGTTTGTTAAACCACTCTTTTGATCCCTCTCTCTGACCACTTTGGTCTTGATCATTCATTCGATTGTATTTCTGGAACTAGTGATGTTTGACTGAGAGGTTCCTTTAAGATTGAAACCTAGAGTTTTAAAACTACCTTCATTTCTTTGAAATTGAATTTTTCCACGCTACTCTTGAGTCCCTTGAGAAGTGTGGGGTTATTCTTCTTTGAATTTGTTACTTCTTTGCTTCTAGATCTCCATAAAACAAATTTCTTTGTTTTTTACAGCCACCCACAGTTATCTTTTACCCTTCAAGTGCTTCATTGCGGAGACTTGGGAAGGTTCATTGAGAACCTGGAGGTTGTTGTGGATTGAGTTTATCTTTCTTAATCTTCTGCTGATGACCAGAGTTGTTAGCTTGTGGGCATTGTTACTTACAACTGCCTTGTTCTATTGAACTCTGAAAAAACTTTAACTTAGTTTTTTCAAGTTTTTTCCTGCACCATCTTTCCTCAGATAGTGTTGTTCCATTGCTGCGGACTACTATCAAAATTGATCCTTTCCATTTGATTCCTTATTTAAAAGGTTCTGGATCTTGATTCTGGTTACATTTAAATTTTTTTGTAACGCTCAGGAGGGAAGCCTAAACAGCACCTTTTCCCCTCCACAGAACTGCCTGAAGCTCAGCACCGTTTGGAGTCTTACATTTGGTCCCCCGGGCCAATATTGAACCAGAAAAATTGGTATTTATAGTCCCAATTACATTTGTAATCAAATTCAAAATCTGATCTTTTTTCTTTTTTTCTCTGTTTCTCTTTTTCTTGGATCTGATCCGTGGAGGAAACTTATCTCAGAAGTAAGTCCTCCAAATTGTGCACTGCTTGGGAAAGATTCTTTTTTTTTTTTTGTGAAACCCTACTCTTGCCATGCTTGTGAGCCACTTTGGAAATCTGCTCTTTTGATTCTCTAGGAACTCTGTTATTGGAAATGGAATCTACTGGTACCTTCTCCTCCTCTGTTCATGCTATGATGGTCAAGATCAAACCGCAGAACAAGAAATTGGGTTTCAATGGTACAAATGTCAAATGATTCCTGGATTCTTACAAAATTTCTGTGGAAGTGGATGGAGCTAGCAAATAAAATATGGCCTATCAATTACAATTCTTTATTTCCTCTGATGAAGTTATGGAATTAATTAACTCTTTTGATGGAGTCAAATCTCATAACTGGACTTTTCTAAGGGAAGCAATGCTGACTTATTGGGGAAAGATATATATAGCTTCATTTACGCTACAGGACTTGGATGATCTTTTCTCTCAGTGGATCTCAAAGTATGGTATTTCTTCAGCCTCTGATTATCAATATTTTAGGAAATTGTGGGATCCTATCCAATCTTATCTCCTTAGAAATGATCAAATTGAAACCTTGGACAAAATTTGAGTCCAATTTTTCCAATCTTTTTTTCAGGAGTCCAGGAGCAAATTAGGGAAAAATTGGTTAATTCTGGATCTATGATCACAACTAGGGATAATTGTTTCAAGCTTCCTGCTTTTCTTGTCCTTAGGAGTGCTGTGGATAAATTCATGAAAGTTCAAAATGCCCTAACTTTTGAAAAACTCTGCACCACTGAAACTGTTCCTGCTCCCTCATTTTCTGAGTCTAACAAAATTATGAGGAAAATGGAGGCCAGCCTTTGTACTAAATCAAATCCTCAGGCTAACAAATAAAATGAAACTATTGATGAAATCACAAAAATTCTCCAAGCTTTCAAAAATAAAATGGATCAAAAGATTTCTGCTCTTGCTGCTCCCAAACCTTCTAATTCTGTTCCTAGATCCACTCTGATCTGCTACTATTGTCATAGGGAAGTTCATGGAACCAGACAATCCCCAGAACTCCAGAAGGATAAGGAGGAAAAGTTGGTGGAACAGAAGGGAAATAATTTTTTTCTTCCTAATGGTGCTCTGCTCCCTTTTGATTCATCACGCCCTATCCATCATTTGGTGGCCTCTTTTCAGCCATCTCCTCCTAAGAAAGTGTCTTTTGCCTCTTGGGATTTTTGATCTTCATGCGGTACTCTTCAAACATGGTATCCTCCTGCTATCTATTCCTCTAGCTTCTCTGGAGCTTATCAATCTGATCCAGCTAGGAAACAACATGAGGAACCCAAATCTCACAAATCTCCTCATGCCATCCACTATCCTTTGTGAACCAGTCAAATTTTGATCATCCCCTGAACCTCTTTCCTCTTTGGTGGAAGACATGGATGTAGAAATGGAAACTCTAATGGAAAGGTATCAAAACCACACTGATCCTTCTCCTCCACCTGTTGCAAAACCCCAACCTGCTGATCCTGTCATAATCCCTGCTTCACCTGAGCATCCTCCCTGCACCCAGCCCAAAGTTTGGTTTGAGAGTGGAATCTCTAATGACCACCCCAATGCTGTGGGAGGGGTATTGAAAAAATCTCTGATCTAAAAATTCCTGATTTATCTGTTGCTGAGCTCCTCTCAATTTTGCCCTCTGTTGCTGAAGGGATGAAGAAATGTGTCTCTTGTCAACATGTGGAAATTGGCTCTGACAAATTGAATGTTTCCTCTGGAACATTGCTTGAGGACTCTAGCAGAACTGATCCTTCCTCAGATTCCAACCTGTACTCTTTTCCGCTTGGTTTTCTTCCTTTTTGTCTTGGAGAATCAGATAAAACCGTTTCTCTCCTGGTCAATTCTGGTTCTCAACTTAATCTGATTTTGGATTTTATGGCCTGCAAACTCAAGCTCAGTCCTAGAGTTAGCTTCAACTCTGCATTTTATGGAATAGGGAATCAGTCTTGTGAGTTAGTTGGTATTTATGAAGATTTTCCAGTTTGAATTGGTCAAAATATTTTTGGAACCTGTCATTTTTGGATTACTCGTTTGGAAGGACCTATGATCTTGGGTTAACTGTTTTTAATGGAATTTGGTGCTACCTAGATTTTTTCTGATGAAGTTGGGGATATTTTCCTTATGCCTAATGCTGATTGAAGGAAGATTGGAGTTCCTCTCTGCTCCTTGGATTATGGTTTTTGGGAAAGAGATTTCCCTGGTCATCCTCCTAAATCAGTTCTAAACGGGAAGCAGAAGGAAACTTCTAATTCCTCTGATTTTTTAGCGGAATAGTTTATTCTACTGATAGTTGTAGTTCTTCCCAGCCTTGGAATTCAACTCAAGGATCAACTCTCATCCCAGAGGCTTATTTTTCTTTTTTTTTCATCATTTTTTTCTGATCTGAAAATTATTAAAAATCAAAAATATTTCAAAATAAAAAAATCCCAAAAATTTTGCATCTCTCTCTGGATCTGTGTTTTCTTCTTTTCCTTTTTCTCTTAATCCTTTTCAATATTCTTTAGTTCTGGTGGTAATCTCCGCAATGAGTATAAACTAGATCTTGATCTTGATTCTCTTCTTAATGGTTTTGGTATGGATGAATATGGACTTCAGTTGAGGCACTTGGGGGTCAAATTAAGTCCTCCAAATTATGCACCACTAGGGCATTCTTCTACCATCATTTTTCAAACTCTACCTTGTGACACACCTGTGAGAAAAACATTATCCCTTGGTTCTTCTTTTATGAAAAAGGCACCCTTCAAGTACATTACAGAACATAGGACATGGAAAATGTTGGAACTTGGTCTCAGTTTTTGCAGTCAGGTCTTTCTGGTCAACACTTGGAATAAACAGGAACTTCTCTCTTTTTCCACCAAGTATAAACCAGTAGAAAAAAGGTCCAACACATCCATTCCCCTCAACCTCAATCCTCCTCTCATGAGCCCTCCCTTATCCCGTGATCCTTACTGTGGTTTATCTCAATCTCTTACTGGTCCTTTTGTGCCTAGTGATTGTATCACTGAAGAAAGTCTGAAAGTGGTCAACTTTGGTCCAGAAGGATGGCTTCTTCCTGATGAGTTGAATTTGATCAAAAATTTCTTATCTCTGAGGGAAAAGTCTATTTCCTTCTGTGAAGAAGAGAGAGGTATCTTGAAAGAATCCTATGGTCTCCCTTAAATCATCCCTGTAGTTGAGCACAATCCTTGGAAAAAGAAAAAGACCCCTATCCCTGCTGCTAAATTCAAAAAATTTATCAAGTTGATCCGCAAACAAGTCCGTACTGTTCTATATTAACAGTCAACTTCCAGTTATTCCAGCCCTGTTTTCTGCATCCTTAAAAGTACCAGTAAACTTAGAGTAGTTCACAATCTCCAACCTCTCAACAAAGTTACAATTAATGAATCTGGTGTTCCTCCTGCTACTGAAGAATTTGTGGAATCTTTTTCTGGGAGAGCTTGCTATGGTCTGGGGGATATTATGGGTGGCTATTACAAAAGATCTCTACATCCTATCTCTTGTCCTCTCACTAATTTTTATACTCCTCTTGGTTGATTTCAGCTTACTCAATTGCCTCAAGGTGCCACCAATTTGGTTTCAGTCTATCAAGCTCAGATGATATGGATCCTCCAGGACGAAATTCATGATGATGCTGGGGTCTTTATTTACAATGGCGGAATTAAAGGTCCAGTTTCTGATTATGATAAAAAGCTCTTATCTTGGCATTCAGGGATCTGTCAACTAATTAGGAAATATGCTACTACTTTGGAAAGGATTCTATTTTGAATCAAGGAATTGGGCCTGACTTTTTCTGGACCCAAATTGGCTGCTTGTATCCCTGCTCTGGAAATTGTTGGTCATGTGGTCTGCAAGGAAGGAAGAAGGATGGCACCATCCAAATTCAACAAGATCATCTCTTGGCCCACTCCAATAAATCCCACTGAATTTAGAGGCTTTCTAGGTGTTTTAACTTATTTTCAGATCTTAATTCCATATTTATCCAAAATCTGTGCCCCTTTGCATTGTCTAACCAGGAAAGATGCTGAATGAATTTGGACACAAGCTTGTGAACATTTTTTTCAGTTATTCAAAACCATTTTTGGGAAAGAAATAGTGTTGAAGAAGATTTCTTATGGAATGGGAGCTGGCAAGATCAAGCTGGCTGTTGATTCTAGTTATCAATCTGTTGAGGCTGTTCTTACTCAGGAAGATTAAAATGGTTGGGAACGTCCTTCTCTTTATGAATCCTTGTTATTTTCAGATGTGGAATTCAGATACTCTCAACCAAAACTGGAACTCTGCGGCGTGGCTCAAATGTTGAAGAAAGTTAAAAAAAATTTGGGGGTCAATACTTAAAATTAAAAGTGTATGCTTGGTCCATCATTGAAATAATAAATTCTCCCAGCCTTCCAAATTCTCCTATGACTCATTGGGTGGCTTTTATTCAGTTTTTCTCTTTTGATATTGCTAAAAGGCCTGGAAAATCTTTCACCATGCCTGATGGTTTATCTTGACATCCTCAGGGAGATAATGAATCAGATGTTGGAGTCAATTTTGACAAGGTGGAACCTATAATTTGACCTGTCTTCTCTTTATCCTCTCAAGATTATTCTGGCTTTCAGCAGGTTTTCTGGCTTAAATTAGATCAGTACCTTTCAAATCTCCAAACACCCCCTGATCTTTCTTCCAAAGAATTTCAATCCCTTAAAATATATTACTCTAATTTCTTTGTCCAAGATTCTAGGCTTATTAAAAGAGAAAATACTTGTGCTCTCATTGTTTTTACTATCCCTTCTAAGCAAGATTCAATCCTTGAAAAACTCCATGAAGGTCTTGGCAATTTTGGGGAAGCCAGAATGTATTGATGTATATTCAAACAATTCTGGTGGCCATCACTGAAGAAATCCATCTCTCAATGGTGCCAAAGTTGTTAATTTTGTCGGAAACATGATCTTAGGCGCTCAGCTGAAATTTTATATCCTACTGGGGAGTGGAGTCCACTGTCTTTGGAAGGATTTATATGGATGTGGTTCATATTAAGGCAGGTGGTTCTAAGTATCTCATTTTGGCTAGAGATGATTTTTCTGGATGGGTTGAAGCGAAATTCCTTAAGAATCTCAGATCTGAATCAGTGGAAGCTTTCCTTTTTGAGAACTGGACAATCCTTTATTGCTTGGTTTGATCTTATTCTACTGATGGTGGCTCTGAATTTGGTGGCAAAATTTCTGAAATGATCCAATCACTTCCTGGGCAACATTGGGTTACTACTCCCTATTATCTGGAAGGCCAAGGCATGGTGGAACAAGGCCATGCTCCTTTGAAGGCTTCTCTTTTCAAACTGGCTGGTTAGATTGGAAAGAATTGTTGCCAATTTCTTCCTCTGGTTCTCTTCTCTGATTAAATGTCAACTAAACAGACCACTGGCTACTCACCTTAAAAAATTATTTTTGGCCAAAGGGCTTTAATTCCTCTTGATCTTGAAACGGAATTTTTCCTGGGTATCTCATGGGAGCAGGTTTCCTCAACCACTGATCTATTAGTTGCCAGATCTAAGCAACTGGAGCAAAGTGAAGAAATTTGTGACAAATCTTATCAGAAGATGATGGAATCAAGATAAAAATCAGTTCAGTATTGGGAAGATAAGGACGCAAATCAAATCAGGGATCCCTTCAATCATGGTGATCTAGTTTTGGCTTATAATTAATCCTTGGAGACTCAGTGGGGAAAGCTCTTTTCAAATTGTTGAAATGGTCCTTATCCGCTTTTTTGTCAATTCAGAGGTAGATAATATTTTTTGGAAGAACTTGATGGTACTCAGTTGGCCAGAAGGTTCTCTGCTGATCAATTCAAGAGGTTTCATTTTTGTGGGGGCAATTTGGGGTCAAATCAAGTCCTCCCAATTGTGCACCACCAGGGTCATCTACTGAGTTTTTTTTTGTAAAAATCTGCTTTATGCCACATAGGTGAGCACCTGGGATGGCCTCTTTTTTTTGCTCCTGCCACTTCTGGGGATCTCTTGGATGGATCAAGATTTTTTTCCTCAATTCTTCAATCACTCTGAAGATCAAGAAATGGTCAATTTTTTCTTTATATTGTCTCCTTTTCTTGTTTTTTCAATATATTCAAAATATTGAGATGCAGACTAGGGACAGTCTGTAAGTTGGGGAGAGATGTGGAGAACAATTTGGTAAACCTCCCAAAAAGGGGCAAAATTAAAAAAAAAATCTGTTGCTATGGGTACTCTCCTTCTTTCCCATCTCCCAACTTCTTCCTTTCCTATTGGATTAGGAAGGCCTCTCCAGTGCATCAAAATCTCCAGAGGCTCTGTTCAATTCTCCATTCTTGTGCTTGTTACCCTAATTTTTTACCAAACATGTGCAAATAATTGTTCAATTTCTCCTTTCCAATCATCTTCATCACCAACATCACCATCCTATTGATCCCTCTTCATCCAGTTGGCTGTTGGCGTTGCTGAAAGCCATCATCAAGTCATTCCCATGAACAGAAAACCATCACCAACAACACCCATCTCAAACCAACACTGATTGTCTTTAATGATGATCACAAGAGCTTGGTTGATTATGGAATCCATCCCGACTCAAATCTCAAGATCTACATCAAAGATCTAGGCCCTCAGATCTCTTGGAGGACAGTGTTCTTGTCTTCTCCAAACCTTGGCATTTGCAATGGTAATCCTTCACTTCTTGAAGCGTGAACTCAAAAAAATCTGGGTCCATTGTTTCTCAAACCCAAGAATGCCCTTCCATAATCTATTGAAAAATTCCTTCCAATATTGGGTTCTCTCCAGATCCTTACTCGCCATCCAATCTATGGGTTCCAATCCTCCACATCAAAAATATGTGGTAGCCTTCTGGATTTGACAGCTTGGTTGGTTGTTTGGTCAGCCGTTTGGGCCTATGCTAAGCTCTCAAACCTGGCAGTTCACTTACCCTTGAGATCCTTAAGACAGGCCGACAGCAAGACGTGCAATTTACCAATTGGGGGGTATGGCTTCAAGTACGTCTTGAGCATAAATTACCTCTTTGAATCCATTGGTTGGTTGGCCCATACGGCCCTAGTCAGTTTTCAATGGCCCGCGTGTCTCTTCACTGTTAAAAAACAGATGCACTCAGGTAATGTGCATATTATTGTGTAATCCAAATGGGATGCACAAATGGGCATCCAGGGCCGATTGGACATTGCTTGGGCTATGTGGGCCTATGTATATGTTATTGGTTTTGGGCATTTGTGCACCAAAACACGTTTTCTAGGTCTTTTGGGAAACAGGCCTTAACGGGCCTACCAGGGTGGATGGGCCACCTTAGCCAGACCGGCTTATCTGGGCATGACTGAGCCCAAGCTTTACTTTGGACATACTTGGCCAGACGGGCTGGCCCACCAAAGTATTCATTTTGTGGTCTTTGGGCCTTTGCAGCCCATTTTGGCCCACTCGGGGCTGCTTGTTTCTCTCTGGGGCCCGTTGCAGGGCCCAATGGCCCCTGCGGGGCCGTTGTATGGGGCAGGGGGCTCTGTTTGGAGTCTCCCCCGCCTCTTGTGTGCGGGGCTGTGGCCCCTGCCTCCCTCCCTCTCCTTGCTTGGTCGCAAAGGGGAGAGGAGGCTGGCTGGTCCCCAACTGGCCAGGCCAGCTGCAAAGAGGCAACCCGCAAGGTGGTAGGGGATTTGATCACCCCCCCACACCATGTATTTACCAACCAGGCCGGCCGCAAGGTGGCAGGGTATTTGATCAGCGCCCCACCTCATGTTTGGAGCCACGGAAAGGTTGCAGGGGCCATCTCCCCCCCTCCCCCCCCCCCCCTTACCAAGGGGGAGGTGACCTAGGGCTGGGTGGGCTTGACCACCTCCCAGCCCACTGACCATTTTTGTTGCCCTGGAAGGGGGAAATTTACCTCTCCCTCCAGGGATTGAGAGAGAGAGGGGGGGGACATGCATGTCCGCTGGTTACACCTCCCCCCCCCCCTGTAAGTTTGACCAGACCCAGAGTGTTTCTAGGTCCACCCGGGCCAAACTAAGGGCCAGGGGCTGGTTGAATGAAGCAACCAGCCCGTTAAATGAGGTCACATAGGTAACAGGGCTGGTTGTAAGGGAAAACCAGCCAGGGTCTGAACAGCAACAAGGGCTGGTTCAGCCCAGTAAGGGTGGAAACACCAAACTCAACCAGTATAGGCTGGGCATAGATGTTCAGGGACTAATTCCAAGTGGGATGAGTAAGCCTGAACCAATTAGCAAGGCTTGTAGAGCCTGCAGATCCCATTTGGGGCTGAATTTTTGCCTTTTTCTTGGCATTACATGAGCTCCACATGAGCACCATCATTTTTATTTAAGGAGATTTTCTCCCTGCTGTTTTCCATCCATTCATTCACCAATTCATTCACATTCTCAAGTGTGCCATTGCCTCTACCTCATACTAAAAATCAATCATAAGACATTATTGTCTCAGCATTTCTTTTGCTTTAAGTACTGCTCTTTGAACAAGCTTTCGGGCCAATAATTCTTACACATTATCAGTACCATCATCATCATTAATTCCAAGCAGAATAGAGCCTTATACCTTACTCTGGACAACCTCAAAGACCTCAAGTTTTTCAAGAAGATGTCCTATATCCCAGAGTCCAGCTCCACCAAGATTGTTTTGAATGGCCAAAACTATAGTGCTTGGTCTGTCTTAATGGACAGTTAGTTGGAAAACATTTTTTTTGGGGAGATTATGGATGCAGATGACACTTTGATTTGTTCAGATGTGAAGAAGAAGTCTTATCATCTCATTCTTAGGCATTTGGATGAAAGTCATATTGCATGGGTTTCTGAGACTTTAAAGGAGGAACAGAAGAGGATGGGTAGCATTGTATGGAAAATGCTCAAGGCTAAGTATGGTGATGACTCTGTCCATCAGAATGGGATTGCTTTCAATAAGTTGTTCAAGTTGAAATTTTTCAACTGAAAACAATTTGTGGGGGAGGCAAGATCAAGTATTGCTAAGTTCAAGTCATCTGGGATGAACATGGATCCTGAGTGTTTGTCACTCTTAATTCTTCAAAAGCTACCAAAAGAATATGAGTCCTTGGTTAGGATTATATCTCAATTGGATCCCCTTCCTGGAGAAGAGGATGTGCTTAGAAGGATTGAAAAGGATGATCTTAAATTCAAAATGAAGGAGGTCACAGGAACTGCTCTGGTGGGCAAGAAAGGAAAATCCAGGAAAAAGGCAAAGGCCAAAAGGGATTTATCAAAGGTCTTGTGTTATAATTTTCAGAAGAAGGGTAACTATGCAAAGAATTGCAAGGAGGCCAAAAAGAGGAAGAAATCCAAGGAAAGTGAAAAGGAAGAAAGAGGTCAACCTTGCCATGGAAAATGTTGCTATGGTGGCAGTGGATGTTTCAATGGAACAAGCTGTTGAGGAACAAGTCCCCAACAAGAAGGCTAAAATTTATGAGGATCAAGAAATGGACTTGATTGATTATGAATTATGTAATCTTAACCTTGATGATAAGAACTTATCAGTGGCTGATAATTCTTCTTTCCTTTTAGGAGGACTGAAGGAGGATTTTCTTGTTTTGATTGATTCTTTTTGTAAAGACCACATGTTTTTTGAGCCAAACTTGTTTTCAAATCTTAGAGATTTTGATGGTGTTGTAAATATTGGCCAAAAAGGAAGAAGAATTCAGATGAAAGTAATTGGAAAATTCATTTTTGAAAATCACTTGGGTTTCAAAATATCTTTTGATAAAGTGCTCTATGTACCAGATTTGCCTTATAACCTTGTGTCTCTTGGAGTTCTCTTGAAAAAAGGTTTCCAGATTTGTTATCTTAAAGAAGATAAGTTTTTTATTGATTTTGATGGGAGAACTATCCTGAGTGGACAAGTTCAGAATAAGTTGCTCTGTGCGAAATTGTTCAAGTTTTCAGCTCTGAGCACTGTTGCTCACAATAGGAGTGGCCATAAGGTAAAGGACAGCAACTGTGAAAGTTGTACTTTAGGGGCCAAGACCAGGAATGTGTTCTCAAAGAGTAGAGACTGCACAAAAGTTCCTAGAGAGGAATTTTCCATTGATTTGGCAGGGCCATTTTCACCAATGTCCCTTGGGGGGGCAAAGTACTTCATCAATTTGGTTGATACAGAAACTAATTATGTTTGGGAAAAACCAATAAGATCAAAGGATCAGACCACAGAGGAGTTTCCATTAATCTTCAAAGTCTGGAAACAGAATGGTTTGATGAGGGAGATCAAGAGGGTTATTAATGATGGAGGGGTTGATTTTGTGAGTAGAGAGTTTGAGAAACTATTGAATGATTATGGTAGCACTCATATAGTTACGACTGCAAGTACTCCACAAAACAATTGAATAGTTGAGAGGATGAATAGGACTTTATTGGACATAGTCAGAACTACCATGGCTCAATCTAGTCAGAACTATCATGGCTCAATCTGGTTTGCCAAAGTTTTTATGGGCTGAGTTGTTGTGCACAGTGTGTCTGTTGCACAATATTGTAAGTGTTGATGGGAAAAGTCCGCATTATTTGTTTTGGAAGTTGTACCCCAAAACATCACACCTAAGAAAAATCAGTTTCTTATTGTATTATAGTGTACACCATAATGAAATATTTGGAAAGTTAGATCCTAGAGTCAGAACAGGGGCACTTTTAGGCTATGATTTAATAAGT
Organism: Puccinia polysora; assembly: GCA_025617555.3. Lineage (NCBI taxonomy): Eukaryota > Fungi > Basidiomycota > Pucciniomycetes > Pucciniales > Pucciniaceae > Puccinia > Puccinia polysora. Next base: position 51,280,163 of record CM062618.1, read on the forward strand.
AAGTCATACAGGATTTATTGTCCAGGGACAAGAAGGGTTATACGCAGTAGGGATGTAAAATTTGAAGAAAGTACCTTTCCAATCAAAAGTAGTGAAGATATTTCTCTTCAAGAATCACAGCAGTAAATAGCATTGGAGCCTATTTCACCAGCAGATTCTGTAGAGAATATCATTAGTGATGATGTTGAGATGGCAGAGGTGCCACAGGAGGTTTCAGTACCTGCTTCAGGGAAGTCTGTGGAATCAGAACCTGATGAGCCTCCACCTCCAGTTAGAAGGAGTGGAAGGAGTAAGATACCTGTTGATAGGTATGGGGAATGGAAGTCCCATTGTTCTTCTGCAGAATATGAATAAGATATGTTTTGGGAACAATTTATTCTTAATTATATTCTACATTTAAGTTCAGAAATGGGTAATAGGGTTAACCCAAATAGCTTTGGCCAAGCTATGAATTCTGATGATAGAGCCATTTGGAAGACAGCTATTTTTGAGGAATTTTATTCTCTGGAAAGTAATAGTGTGTTTGAAGTGGTTAAGCGGGATTTAGTTCCAAAAGGAAAGACCATTTTTGGGTCTAGGTTAGTGTTGAATAAAAATTTTGATACTAATGGATTTTTGAAGAGGTTCAAAGCTAGATGCGTTGCACAAGGCTTCAAGCAGAAAGAGGGTATTGATTATCAAGAAAAATTTTTTCCAACTGGAATTCTGTCCACCTTCAGGTACATCATTGCTTTGGAAGTGGAGTTGTGTGAAGAAATCTGACAGGCTGATTTTGTAACTGCATACTTAAATGCAAAAATTGGAGAAGAGGAGACTGTTTATATGTCAATTCCTGACAGTTTCAAGGAATTGCTGGTAGAGAACAAGCCAGAAACTATGAAGAAAATCTGTGTGAGAAGTTTCCTCTCAGCGGATAAAGTGGAATATTTCTTCAAGCTGTGTAGATCCCTGTATGGATTGAAGCAAGCAGCTAGGTCATGGTATAACACCATGAGTAAGAAACTGATAGAGATTGGTTTCAGGACAAGTGAGGCCAACCCTTGTCTCTTTTTGAGAAAGGGTGCAATTTTGTTTGTATGGTTTGATGACATTATCATTATTGGGAATGGTAAAGAGAGATTCATTGAGGCACTCAAAAAGGAGTTCAAGATAAAAGATCTTGGCCTGGCACAACAGGTGCTGGGAATGAAAGTTAGTAAGAGAAATAATTAGATCAAGTTGGATCAAAACCATTATGTTATAACTCTACTTAAGCAGTATGGCTTAGAGGATGCAAAGGAGTTTGGTACTCCAATGCAGTCTAACATTTGGTTAGAAAAGTCTACAGATGAAGAGCATCTGGGGTTTTTCCAATCGGGGAACAATTATAGGTCAGCTATTGGATTGCTAAATTATTTGGGGAAGTGTACAAGGCTAGATATTGCTTATGCAATTGGCATCTTGTCACAAAACTTAGAGAAACCCAGCATGAGGCATTGGTCTGCGTTTAAGAGAGTTATGAGTTATCTTAAAGGAACAAGCAGTCTGGGACTGCAGTTTTCAAAGTCAGCAAATTTTGATTTGGCTGGTTATTCTGATGCAAGTTGGGCAGATGGTAACACCAGCAAATCAACAAGTGGTTTTTTTTTTCTTTTTAGGAAAGAATCTAGTGTCAAGGATGTCTAAGAAGGTGTCAGCAATCAGTCTTTCATCAACAGAAGCTGAGTACAGACCCTACCTGTCAGAATTGCAGGAGGCAAAGTGGTTGAGAAAGGTCTTAGAGGATACTCATAAACCACAAGGGTTTGTGTTTTTGTAATCTGATAATCAGAGTGCCATTGAATGGGCAGAAAACAAGGTGTTCCATTCAAGAACAAAACATATTGATGTTCATTATAACTATATACGTGATACAGTGAACTGTAGAGAGATAGTTTTAGGGTACATTCCCATTGGAGAAATGATTGCAGATATCTTAACTAAGGCATTAGATAGGAACAAACATCAAGCTTTTGTGTCTAGTATGCATATGGCATCCCTTTTGGATTAAGGGGGTGTGTTTAAATACGGATGCACTCAGGTAATGTGCATATTATTGTGTAATCCAAATGGGATGCACAAATGGGCCTCTAGGGCCCATTGGACATCACGTGGTCCATGTGGGCCTATGTGGATGTTATTTGTTTGGGGCATTTGTGCACCAAAACACGTTTTCTAGGTCTTTTGGGACACGTGCCTTAACAGGCCCGCCAGGGTGGATGGGCCACCATAGCCAGATGGGCTTATCTGGGCATAACTGGGCCCAAGCTTTATTTTGGACATACTTGGCCAGATGGGCTGACCCGCCAAATTATGCATTTTGTGGTCTTTGGGCCTTGGCGGCCCGTGATGCGGCCCGCTTGGGGCCGCTTGCTTCTCTCTGGGGCCCGTTGCAGGGCCCAAAGGCCTGCGCGGGGCCGTCTTATGGGGCAGCGGGCTCCATTTGGAGTACCCCCACCCGCTTGTGTGCGGGGCCGGGGCTGGGGGGGGTGGCAGCCCCTGCCTCCCTTGCTTGGTCACAAAGGGGAGAGGAGGCTGGCTGGTCCTCAACCAGGCAGGCCGGCGGCAACAAGGCAACCGGAAAGGTGGGAGGGGATTTGATCACCCCCCCCCACCCCATGTATTGACCAACCGGGCCAGCTGCAATGAGGTGACCGGCAAGGTGGGATGGGATTTGATCACCCCCCACCTCATGTGTGGAGCGACCAAAAGGTTGCAGGGGCCATCTTCCCCCCCATTACCAAGGGGGAGGTGACCTAGGGCTGGGTGGGCTTGACCACTGCCCAGCCCACTGACAGTTTGTGTTTCCCTGGGGGTATCAACCTCCAGGGCTCCCTGGGGGGATTTGACCGCTCCCTCCAGGGATTGAGAGAGAGAGGGGGGGGGACACGCATGTCCGCTGGTTACACCCTCCCCCCCTGTAATTTTGACCAGACCCAGAGTGTTTCTGGGTCTACCCTGGCCAAACTAAGGGCCAGGGGCTGGTTGAATGAAGCAACCAGCCCGTTGAATAAGGTCACATAGGTAACAGGGCTGGTTGTAAGAGACAACCAGCCAGGGTCTGAACAGAAACAAGGGCTGGTCCAGCCCATTAAGGGTGGAAACACCAAACTCAACCGGTATAGGCTGGTCATAGGGGTTCAGGGACTAATTCCAAGTGGGATGAGTAAGCCCAAATCAATTAGCAAGGCTTGTAGAGCCTTTAGATCCCATTTGGGGCTGAATTTTTGCCTTTTTCTTGTCATTAAATGAGCTCCACATGAGCACCATCATTTTTATTTAAGGAGCTCTTCTCCCTGCTGTTTTCCATCCATTCATTCACCAATTCATTCACATTCTCAAGTGTGCCATTGCCTCTGCCTCATATTAAGGATCAATCATGCAACAGTCTTTTCTCAGCATTTCTTTTGCTTTAAGTACTGCTCTTTGACTAAGCTTGTGGGCCAATAATTCTCACATTCACAATCATCAGTTTTGGTCAGATTTCAATCTGGTAAATCAAGAAACTCAAGGCTTATTTCTCCAAATTTGGTGATTGGGTCTCTTATCATTGTAAATCAATCATCCCCTTCATCCTTTTAAAAACGGCTGGGGTGTTATTTTGTTTTTTGTGACACATACATACACTCTCTATTCCACTGCCACCATCCTTCAATCCCTCCCTTGAAAATTCAACAACCAAACCAACCAATCTTGCTGCAGTCCGCAATAATCCTCTGATTGACCTCCTCATCCAACGGACCACAAGCTGTTGCTTGAAGCCATTGGAGTTGTTGCAAGCAACTGCCTCAACTGTCCAACCTCTTATCCAACCTCTGCCTTTCATTCAATGGTCCCTCAAAAAGACATTTTAACTTCTCTTGGTATCACAAGCAAACTCCTTTAATTCATTCAAAAACCAACTGTAGAACTATTTTTTTCCTTTTTTTATGAAAAAATCCTTTTTGAAGTTTCTCCTGTTGGCTTTCATTCCTACAAAATTGCAATAAAGGGATGTTGTACCTATTTCTTTTATAAGTACAATCCAACAAAGCAATATGATGGTATTTTTGAAAAGGTTTTATAGAATCAGGATCAGCCAAGGACAGGGCCTCTAATTGAACCTCTCCACCAAGGTTTGGCCTGTAAATCCACTGGTTTTTCTGGACCCTTTCAAATAGAACCTCCATAAATATTTTCCATCCAATTCATCTGCTTTAACCTAGCGCTTAGTGTCATAGATTTTTCTATTGTCAATGTATTCTCCACCATCAATCTTGTTCAATTTCCTTTTGATTTGAGTGGTATTGAGCCCATCTTTCATGCATTCTTTAAGTTGATCCAAGGCTACAATAGATATTCTCCTCAGTTTAGAATTCACTGAGGGTTTTTCAGATGGTTGATTATTGTGTTGACAATTTCTAATCAAGAGATGCCACAGGGTATCTGCTACTGTAAAAATTGCATGGATCATGAGTGGAAACCTAACCTTCCTTGTGTGATTTTGCCTTTGCAATTTGGGGAGGTATGGCCCCTCATCTACTCCAAATGGTTTGCATGGTAGTTCAACACATTTAATCTTTTTTGAAAAGAATGCTGCCAATGCGTAGCCATGCATGACTGCCCATTTTCTAAGATAAATATCTGCATCTTTCCTACTAGGAAAGGCTCTCACAGCTAGAGGTTCAAGGGTTTTTGGAACCTATTTATCAAATATTTACACAGCTACACCCACATGGTTATGTCATTATTGATAACGCTTTTGTAGGAGTGACAGCCAACAGGAGAAAATTTAAAAAGGCTTCTTTCATAAAAAAAGAAAAAAAATAGTTCTACAGTTTGTTTTTGAATGCATTAAAGGAGTTTTCTTGTGATACCAAGAGACTTTACAATGTCTTTGTGATGGACCATGAAAAATCTCTTATTCTTCCGATTGAATATGGTTTACGTGAGTTTTCCAGGCAGTTGTGATCCTGGCACTTCTCTAAAAATATTCAAGAAAATTTTGAAGTTTGCTTCAGTAATTACAATGATTGATTGCAAAGTATGGGGCTACTAAAAAACAAGGGGAGGCAGGAGTCAGTGATTCATAGCTCAGAGTATGAAAATTTATTGCTTCTTCTGTTCATCTATTATGTGAATGCTTATGTTGAAACTTGTTTTCATTGTTCTTCAGTATAAATTAACTCTTTGAATCCATTGTTTGGTTAGCCTATATGGCCCTAGTTGTTTTTCAATGGCCCGCCTGTCTCTTCACAATCATCAGTTTTGGTCAGATGTCAATCTGGTCAATCAAGAAAATCAAGGCTTATTTATCCAAATTTGGTGATTGGGTCCCTGATCATTGGAAATCAATCATCTCCTTCATCCTTTTAAAAATGGCTTGGATTTTTTTACTGTTTTTGTGACAAATACACACACTCTCTATCCCACCACAACCATCCTTCAATCCCTCCCTTGCAACTTCAACAACCAAACCAACCAATCTTGCTGTGGTTTGCAATAATCTTCCCATTGACCTCCTCATCCAATGGACCGCAAGCTGTTGCTTGCAGCTGTTGGAGTTGTTGCAAGCAACTGCCTCAATCATCCAACCTCTTATCCAACTTCTGCCTGCCAATCCTCTACTTTTGCCTTTCACAACCTTTCATCCGCAAAGCAGCAGGCGTTCATCTGCTGCCCGCTGTCATCCCTGATTCAAACAGGTTTATTTTTTTTTCTCATCTTTTTTTTCATTATTTTTTTTTTACATTTCATGGGATTCCTTTTGCCATCCTTGTTAATTTTCACTTCTTGTTTTTTTCCTGATACCATCATCAAACAAAATCCACTCTAATTTGTAGTTATCTCTTGTGAGTAGTCTCAGGGCCTCTTTCTCATAAAAGGTGGGTCTCTCCCCTGCCTTTTTTCCCCATCATCAGCTATCATCTTATCATCATCCATCTATTGGTTATCATCATCATCATCTGAGTGAATCAACAAATCTGACCCATCATCCAGGGAATTCATCCTCCATCTTTTATCCTGGGTATATCTATTATTTCCCCTTGATCCGTCAGCCTCCATACTCAAATCTTTCATCCATCCCTTGGTGGCCTTATCTGCTTTCACCAACCAATAGCCTTTCTTGTTGAAGAAGAATTCATTTGGGTGAATTCTTGAGTGTTTTAAACCACTCCTTGATCCCTTTCTCTGACCACTTTGGTCTTGATCATTCATTTGATTGTATTTCTGGAACCATTCACGTTTGACTAAGAGGTTTCTTTAAGCTTCAAACCTGGAGTGTTAAACCTCCCTTTATTTCTTTGAAGTTGAATTCTGCAATGCTATTCTTGAGTCCCCTGAGAAGTGCTGGGTTATTCTTGTTTGAATTTGTTACTGCTTTGCTTCTAGAGCTTCATAAAAAAATTGCTTTTTTTTTACAGCCACTCACAGTTATCTGGTACCCTTCAAGTGCTTTATTGCGGATACTTGGGAAGGTTCATTAAGAACCTGGAGGTGGGTTGGGATTGAGTTGATTCTGTAATCTTCTGCTGACAACCAGAGTTATTAGTTTTTGGGTGTTGTTACTTAAAACTGCCTTGTTCTATTGAACTCTGACAAAACTTTAACTTAGTTTTTTCAAGTCTTTTCCCACACCATCTTGCCTCAGATAATGTTTTTTCATTGCTGCCAACTACTATCATAATTCATCCTTTCCATTGATTCCTTATTTACAAGGTTCTGGATCTTGATTACGGTTACATTTAAATATTTTTGTAAAGCTCAGGAGGACAGCCTAAAAAGCACCTTTTCCCCTCCACAGAACTGCCCGCAGCTCATCACTCTTTGGAGTCTTACACCGTGTCTATAAAATGCCACCACAACTTGAGCTTCCATAAATTTCAAAAATTTACTGCTGATATGCAGAAAGCAATTTCAAGAATGAGGTCATCAGTCCTCAAGATGGACTCTGAATTTTAATCACTAAGAATTCTACAGAATTTACCCAGGGAAGATGAGTCCCTTGTGAGAATTATTTCTTAAATGAATCCCATCCCATATGAAGAAGAGTTCTTGCGCAGAATTAAGGACAGCAATCAGTTCAAGTTAAGGGACTTCTGCTAAAGGTTTTGAATCAAAAAAGAGAAATTTTTATTCTAAAAAGGATGAAGTGGAGGAAGTAACTAGTCTTATGGCAAAAAGATCAAAAATTGAAGACCTTTTTAACACTGAACCCTTTGTTGAAGAAGAAACAGGTTTCAAAAGAGGAAAAAGTAGCAGAACTGAAGCAGATCTGACCAAGTATCCATTTGTGGATAATGAAGAAGGGTACCTTGCTGATGTGAGTAAACTGTTTATCAATGATAGTCAGAAGAAGCACCTGACATGTGTTCTGTCAAGACTTCCCTTTGAATCAAACCTGAGAATTTCCTTCATTATTTCACAGTTTGATTCAAAGGGAAGTCTGGCCAAATTTCAAAACATTTGTCCTAAAATTTGAGAGACTTTGTCTGGCTTAAGATTGAGAAAAGCATAATCTTGAGGGGAAGATTGAATAGATGATTTCTTCACATAGCATTGAGATAACTGAAAGGGGTCCAGCAATTTTTTCCATCCAATGGCCCACATTTCTCCACCCCAAGCTCTTGAAGGACCAACTGGTTTGACAAATTTTTTTGAATGTTGAAGGAAAGTGGTGACAAAGTTTATGTCCTTCTTATCTTGATCTGAGAGTTCATCCAAGGGCAAAAATTCAATTATTGCAACCAGGGATTGTTGATCATATCAATCAAGGACAATTAATTTTCCACCATGAAAGAAATGGAAGGGTTTGATTGTTTTTTTGGCTTGTTCAAACTCTTCCTGGGTGGGTTTTTGACTATTCTTTTTCTTTTTGGCAACAATGGAAGGATAAATATCCAAAGGATGTGGTTTTTGACCAGACCAGACAACATTTTCATTAATACCTTCCTCAGCAACTTTCAAAGACATTTCTGAATCCCAAGATTGAAGCCTCTTTTGGCAAGCAGCCCTACTCTTGCCACCTCTCTGTGTTTTTCAAGCCATCTCCTTCCATCTTGTTCCCTCCCAATCCTATACTTAGATTTTTGTGAGGAAAA